>CM040187.1:59033780-59163780 GCA_022606455.1 Callitettix versicolor | reverse complement strand
TTTTGTTAGCATTAAAAGTTTAGAAAAAAATTACTGCTAGTTTATGAAATGCGGTCATGTTATCAGAACAATTTAGAAGTTTTGTAAAACATGTACTCTATCATTGTTATAAAACAGCCATTCCATTAGGAAAAGGTTACATTATAAAATGTCAACTATAAAAAAATTATTCTTGGAATTTTTAAACAGCACCAGAACTGTAACTTTTGATAATTCTATATAAACGCTTTTCCAAATTGCACTAACTTTTCACATAATACTTCTATAACCATACACAAAATGTGACTATAATTAATGTTTTAACATTTGAATTATTTATGAACAAAATTTCAAACCTTACTGTTCAAAACATACACTTCTAAAATAGTTTTATATGTGTCTAAATGGTTTATTCAAAGATTAATTTTTTTTAACTAATAACTCCTGATACCTAGTGTTGCAGAGACAATAGAAAGGGTGTGTGTGATATTCAATTATGTCCTATGAGAAAAACTATTTGGTAAATAAATCACTTGCAATTAATTTCCTCTTTAAAACTAATAAGAAATGTATTTTATCATTCACTGTGCAAATGATTTTATACTTTCAAATTATCCAAATCATTTCTTTTGGTGCATTAAACAATCGTTAAAGAAAGTCCAATTCCCATCACTATCAATGCATGCTTAGGAATTGACAAATATTGGGTCTCAATGGTAAACTCCATTCAAACTGTAATTATATGAGTGTGCTAAAATAAAGTTTTGAATCATAAACTGGTATCCTAAAATACATTTCATTTTAAAAATCTTTAACATAAAGACAAAATAATAAATTATCATAATGGAAACAACAAGAGTAGATCCAAGACTGCAATCTAGAAGGATGAATATACCCAAAGTAGGGTCGGAGGGGCATTTCTCATTTTTAAGCAGTTGAAAACAAATAATTGTGTCAATAAATGTTTACTTTCACAGTTTAAAAATTAACTTCATAATTAAAACAACAATATTTTATGTATATCTTCTTTATCACAATCTTAATCAGCTGATTATTCATTTCTAACAAAACTATAAAAAAATTTATATTCATTCAGTTCAGGAACAGACATTTTATAAAGAAAATAAAAATGCAAAAAAAAACAATAGTGACATTCTTATTTATGAAAACAGAATTAGTGTACGGCATTAAGTTCAACGGCATAAAATATCCTTTTAAAGTTGTTGGTAAATACTTTAAAAGACATTTTTGAGTGAAAGATATCAAACAATTCTGAAATAAATACTTCTGTCTTGATCAAAACTGGGTTTACAAAAGTTTTAAGATTTTTTAATATAATATAAGGTCTAATGGAAGATGTTACAAAATTCAGACAATATGGTTATTATTAAATTTGCAAAACAGTTCCACCACAAAAAAAAAAAATTTAACACCTAGTAGAGGCTGAAAAATGCACAACAGGTGCAATGCAAAATCAAAGTAAAAAAGACAGTTAGCATCTTTTTTTATATTCGAGGAATTATGCATCATAAATACATACCAGAAGGACAAACAGTGAAGACTGGTACTATTAACCAGTTGTCTACCAATTCTGATACTCAGTTCAGTGTAAAAGACAAGACTGGATGGCAAAAAACTGATTGACAGTTGCATCAAAATAATGCTCCAGCTCATTAATGAATTTCCCAGCTCATTAAATAATGCTCCAGCTCATACCAGACCCAGAATTTCTTAGAAAAACGTGGAATTCCAATCATTCACTAACCTTCCTATTCCCCAGATATGGAGCTTTGGGACTTTTGGTTGTTTCCAAAATTGAAGACACCATTAAGGATTATGTTTTGAAAGTTCAAAATATATAGCTTGACTTTCAAGGTTTCTTAAACTATGGCTGATTTTTGACATATAACGTAAAATAAAATAAAAATACCTATTATTACAAAGGAAAAATTTTAAAAACTAAAAAAATGTTTCTGGAAGCATTTATTTCTCGCAGTCAACATACTACGAGATAACTAATTTATTCACTTTTCAAGCTTAGTGATTACTCTTAATATCCTGGACAGTATTACTGTAGGTCAGAATATATAACATTTTTATTATACATGCAACACTTTTATTTCAAATTTTTTTGGAAATACTACATCAACATTTTAACCTTGTTATTTGTTTACAAATTCAATATTCTAAATATAGATGCAAAGGAATAATTGGTGGACTACAGCACAAGAAGGAGGCAGTGAAGGAATGTCTATGTAATTCTAAATTAAAATTAGGTTCGTAAAATATTCAGTTCACAAAAAAACTCAAAACAACAGAAAAAAACAAGAAGACATATTTATTTCAAAATATAAATTACAAATAATTCATACCATATCATACATGCTGTTCTAGAGTTTTATGATTTACTAACCGAAATCTATTAACTATGTATGAATGAATGAATGACTTTTTAGGGTTACTACATTTCAAGGGGCACAGATAGTTATAATTTGGTTTGAATTGAGATGTCATTTACCACAATGTTAACTTTATCTAATTCGTTCCCAACAGAATGAATGGGACAGGCTGAGTGCGGCTGAAAGACATCAACAAAAAACTGCAGATTATCGCTAAACAAGGTTCCATGTTCAGAAATCAAGCAATTATAATCGCCTTGCATTCCGGTACAATTCAGCAAATGATTATAGTTTGAACTGGGATGTTCTCATCGGCTCTATGACTGCAGTCCTTTTGCAAGGCTCTGAAATATAACGGATAAACGAAAATTATAAGTTGTGCTGCCAGAAAAATTAAACTGTCTCAACTCTGAGAGCCATTAAAAACTTTGCTTGTCGGTTAAACTACCGAATCAATGCATTTACTATCTAACAACAGGAAATACAACTCATTCTTTGAAAATGAAGCTGTTTGATGCAGAAATCATAACACATCAATTCATGACAACTTTCAAAGTGAAAGACAAATCTATTATAAAGCTTGTTTTCTGTTTCTATTCCAAGTTGGTCACATAAATTCGTACACATGTATTCATCGGTGATGGTAATGATGAATTAATTAAATACACTCTGCCGATTTATACAAGCATGAAAATGTCTATCATTTCCTAACTGAAAGAGCTTCTTCACAAAAAAAAAAAAATTGTGTGCTTTTGTGAAAAATAGCAATTAACATGATGTCATCTGACATACACAAGATTGTTATTCATACTGACAAAATACCTGCTGGAGAACATGTACAAAGATTCAATGCTCCAGCTATAGATAAAGTGGCAATCATTATAGTCGGAGATCTATTTCAACATAGAGATATTGTTCTTTATCAGAGAAACAATCAACTGACAAAAGTTAAAGAAACTCATTGATGATACGATGCCCTGCAATATTCAATTATTTTTTTGGATGGTGCCAACAGATACCACTTCTACATTAAGATGATAAATCCAGTCAGTTACGTAGAAACAACTATGAAATACGGCACAATGACCTACTACTGATAACGACAACTGATGATTTGAGAGAATGAGGAAAATTATGTTTTGAAATGTCTTTAATTGTTTCACCAATCACAGATATTTATGCAAAAATCAAATCAGAAAGTTTGGTATTCATCCATTTGAATCAGACCAAGCTTTCCTTTGAAGAATACATTCATTTGTGAAATGCAGCATCAAATAACGATAATATAACTAACACTGCAAAACTAACAAAATTGGCATCCTCACATACAGGCAGTTCACATCATAAGCATGAATACACTCAAGATGCAATTGCATATGTTTGCATAGGTCACTACAAACATCCACACCTATTCATTACATTCATATGCAATCCAGCTTGAGACAATATACACAACAGCTCAAACTTCTGATGAGGAAAAAATTTAAGTTGCGTTTTTGTCCTAAGTAGTGTTATCTCCTTCAAAATGCTGCAGTCCTTCCTCCACTACAGGTAACATTTCTGAAATGTCTTGTAAGACCCTCATCACCATTGATAACATGATTCAATTAATCTGCGTTGGTTTCCACATATAACAAATCACCTGCTACATTTTTTTGTGCTTCTCGCTAATGCGCTGTGAGATTTTTGAGAACCATTTTTAAAAAAATATAAATAAAAAATGTTGGTAAAATGTATAATTTTAAAATGAAATAACTTAACTTTCCACACACATTGTAAGTTACTTTGTGACATAAGACTTTACACAGTCTTTTTGTCACAGATATACAGACACAAACTCGATACACATATCTCTCTAAAATTAACTTAGTTACAAAAACAATTTTTGTAGAATCTACACTAAACGCCTTAACATTCTGTAATTATAAATAAAGACCAACAAAAATGTATACGCCTTACCATTTATACACATAGAATATTGTAATATTTATCTTCTACTAAAAACTATACATCCATCTCTATGAAACACTGATTCAAGAAGTTTTTTCTTTGCTCAGGATTAGAAGAAAATTAAGGAACGAGAATGCAGCCTGCAAAGTCTGTAACAAAATAACAAAGATACTGTTACACGAGATACTGTTTGTATGCTCAACAAATCTAACACAATGATTTCAGTAAAAAATAATTAATTCCATGATTGCTTACAGTTCTTTTCTTTTGCTTAAAAAAAATCTTTAGATATTTGGCATCGCTTCTAACCCAGGTCTTTTAAAGAATCAATTATCGGTGGTTCAATGAAGTCCTTTAATACAAATAATTATATTACAGTATTCTTATATTGTTATAGCTACAAGTACACTTCATAAAAACCCAAGAAGGTACACTACTGTATTACCCGATCAAAATGTTTAACCCGTATAGTGACCCAAGATTATCTTTGTAAACCCATGCCCCAATTTGTTTAATCCAATAAAGTGGAAAGAAGAGTACCAAATAACTTTCTTCTTACTTAGACTGCTGATCTATTGCTCTCCAGAACTCCTGGCTGGAATGTCCTCTTTGAGCACTTTCTGATGTACAGTTAGCCCAGTAAAAGCCCTTCTGTCCCCCCAGAATCAACCATAACCTAACCTGACCTACCTGACCATAACCTAATTGTTACCGAAGCTTTAATCTAAACTGATGTTTTACATACCTTGCTGTTTATAACTAAAGGCAGTATGTCAGTTGTTTTGTAATTTTTCTGCGTCTTTGTCAATAGTGTTTATCCTTTTGGTAGTACCCTCTTTATAATTTTTTAAACTAATAATTAAAATTACATATTTTTTGAATTCCTAACAAAACAATCATTCAAAAACGTTGTATCACAGTACACAATAAATAACTAAGCACACTGTAATGGTATTGTATTTGCGATGACCTTTTATGAACTTTAGCTAGGAATACACTTTTGAAGCACCTATTGAGGTCCACAGGTGCCTTATTTCAAATATAAACTACTTAATAAGAAGAAAGGATCAGCTGACTTCCATGTCGCCTGTACTCCATGAATTTAGACTGTTTTATTATAGCATATGATTTAAGTACTCTTTTAAAAATGTATTTGATGTTAAAATAAAGTGACTTTTCAATTGTATTCTACATCCTTCTAGCCACACTGTGAAAAGTCAAAAACCAAGGATTTTGTGTCCCTCAAAAAAAAACCTACTAAAGTTGTTGCTATTTTTTTTAAATACTGTTTTGAATGTAAAATATAGAAAATCCAGGAAAACCACTTTTTGTATTGAACAAAACTAAGATTTTCTAATGTAATACGTCAACATTATAAACGGTACTTATTATTATAATCTTCAACATTATAAACTTGAACAAAACATGTCTGCAGCTATATATAAATCTTTATGTGAAAAAATATATACATTCTGTATTAGTAGCACTTCTACTTTCAAATGGTATTTCACACTAAATAAACAAATTACCCTTTAACTACCCCTAAATCTTTTTTGACATGAACCACTATTTTCCTGGATTCGAGACACTAGCCTACACACACTATTTTCACCATACTTTATGACGATCAATCACATCATTTACAAATAAGAAGTGTATTACTGATCGACAAATATTTGCTAATTTATAAGGTTTATAAGGCTTAAAAAGAAGTCTAATAGAACACTTCCACAATCACCATTATGTTGTTATTGAGCCATTCAGGCACAAACTTGTCAGGGGACAGCAGCTTCCTTATCCTGGTCCCTACAGAATAATGCTGCAGTATACTGTCAGTGACTATATCACTGACAGTACAATACTACAAGTGAAGTCTCCTTACTGTGATGCTAAACTAAGTGAACATATTATATGAAATGGCTATTTTTAAAATACAACATAACTGAATGTGATTGGACTCATTGAGACAAAATCAATGAAGGGAATAATATATTTTTCACCAAAAGACTTAGTATGAAATATTTCAATAACTGGCAAGAACACTTTAAAAAATTTGGTTTACGTTCATACATTTTGGAAAATATTATTATTATTCAACACTTGCACAAAAATGGGTCATCACAATGCTTCACAAATAAACTTTAAATTTAATAAATATTATTTTGTTTTTTAGAATTAAAAGTTAAAAGATATAATTCTAGTAAATGTTATAACACAACATCTGTCCACAAAAAAACAATGTGGCAGGCTGTACATTACAAATCATTAGTTTAGAAATTATGTACTAAGAAATACATACTTCTTTACTACATAATAAAGTTAGTTGCCTTATCTAATAACTTTAACAAAAACTGAAAATATACAAGCTATACTTACTGATAAAAAAGTACTCAGTGTTGCATGAATGGTTCCTTTAAGTGAAATTGCTACTGGCCTGGACATATTCAGAAGGAAAATCAAAAATGATTTCTGAAACGATCTTGAACACTTGTACCAATCAGAGCAATAGACTTCATGTGTGAACAGCAAACTCTATAAAAAGATCAAGCATCAAACATATGTGTTTTAACTATTTAAGGTACTACTAGTTGTAAGGCGATCGCCCCCACCCCTACATTTTGATGGGATAAGCTTCTCCATTTACCCACTTCATCGCATTTTCCATCACCTTTTGCGGATCAGCAAAATGATGTCCCTTCAATGTCATTTTCAGTCAAGAAAACAGGTAAAAATCCAGTGGTAAGAAACATGGTTATTTCTTTATGAAACATCAGTCTGCTGAATTGAAATAAAAACATCACTAAGAAAAAAAATTGTTTGGACAGTAGCTGGGGTAGAGTGATGTTACAGGTCTTTTTTTTATTACCTTCACTATGATATTTTTTAGAGCTTGATTCATTACACATTTATTCCTGAAGGGAAAACAAAGGAAATCCTTAAATGACTTTGAAATGCAGTAAGATGAAAACAACTCTGAAAAATGGCACAGAACGGTTGATTTTCATTGCATGACAATGCCCCATGACATCTAACACTGATAGTGAAAGAATACCTTGCCAAGCACAATGTTACAACTCTGGAACACCCTTCTTATTCTCCCGACCTTGAACCACTTGATTTTTATTTGTTGTAATGAATGAAAATGCTATTGAAAGGACATAGTTTTTCAATGTGAATACCTGATTCACAACAGGTGATTTAAAATGTGACAGCAGCTAAACAAAATTTCCAAAAATGACTTTCAGGAGTGTTTCCAACATTTGTATCAACGGTGGTAGGTCCTTTGATAAGTGATACACTACATAGAGATCTACACTGGATTGATTAAAATTGTTTTTATTTTACAAATTTCAATATAATTCACTTCCACAGAGTTTAAGCCACAAATTTAAGACAAAGATTTTCCTGTGAGATGTTCCATTGTGCCAAATTACAATTTAACTGGCAATTGCACAATTTTAATTGTGTAAGAAATGTGTATACTATTAATGTTTTTGTATTAGGAAACTTACAAGCTCAACTTGCATTTAACTGTAATATAATGGATACCATCCAATCTACACAATCTTAAACCATTAGTCAAGTTAACCTCCACGCATTATTGGAAATGACATCCTCTTTCAACAAATATCAGGCAATGTTCATATTTCTGTTGTTTCTTCCTGCGATTAGAAAAAATGCGATTACATATGACTCATTGTATCAGTTTCCCGATCCAGTTCCATGGGGTCAGTTAAGTTCCACTATAGTTTTAAATTAATGATTTCAGATAAAATTATAAATGAATTAATCTTAGTTATAGAGTAAAAATGGATTGAGTTTTTGACATAATAACAAAATTCAATTATTTACATCATTATTACATAGCTGCATATCAATAACAAGGCATCAACCACTCACAACCCCAGAGGCACAACAGACATACATTATTTTTCATTATAAAATATTCAACCATATTATTATAATATGCTGTAAATGATTACAACTATTACAGAATGTGCTGTTTATTAATTGCAGTTTAATTAGGAATATGCAATTTATCATGAACATGAAAATACAATATCTTATATCATATTGCTTCATGCTTCAGAGTCCATGTTTGCAATAGTTGCACCACGGATCATCACACTTACCTTAGTATAAAGTTTTTGACCAAACCAGCAGTAACACAACAGCTGAATAAGAAAAACTGCTCCAATAAATACTGCTTTAAACACTCTCATTACGTCCAAATCATTTGCAGCCTATAAAATAGTAAATCCATTATTATTCATCCAAACTAATAGAAATATTAAATTTGTACAATTTAAATTTTAAGAAACATTCATTGTATGAAATAATTGGATACAAGCCTGTCCAAAAAGTATCCATCCTTGAATTTTCCTACAAAAAGTAGTGATGCTACAACAACACCACACTGGAAGGAGATATCTTAACTGGCAGTTCCTTCAGCTCATTCATTGCATCTGATCTAGAATTTCTTAGTGGAACAGAGAATTCCAGTCGTTCACTAACCTCTGTATTCTCCAGACATGGCTCTTTGTAACTTTTGGTTGTTTCAGAAATTGAAGATGCCATTGAAAGGACTTTGTTTTGAAAGTACAGAAAAGATAATGCAGAACACACTGTCAGAGATATACATCATTTCAGAAGAAGCTTTCCAGAAGTATTTTAGCCCACACTTAGGTGAGCTAAGTGTGTACAGGCATTATAGGTTTGCCTTAACCCAAGAAAGTTAGTGATTGTTATATTGATGTGCAGGAAATAAATAATCACAAGCCTTTTTAATCCAATCCAATCAAACCTCTCGCCCTCTTATCAGTGCCTCAGGCAGTTAGTTGCTGACCAGCCAGTATTGTGTGTAGGAGTATTTCCGATTAGTTTCTGTGTGATTAATTTGTTTTTCAGAAATCAAACTTCTGTTTGACATTTCGCTACCTTTTAAATATATTTTACTGTACATTCATTTTACGAGACACTACCTATAATAGCATTATATTTATTTGTGAAATTTCTGTGTTTTACTAGACTTCCTTTTTTTTGTTTATGGTATTATTATAGGTAATCACTCTCTATAATAGTGGTATATGTACATATTCTTTTAGAAACATTTTTGTGTGTTTTACATGATTTTGTTAGACAAAAATTATAGATTGATAGCCAAAAAACCAAATGCTAGCCATTAGGCTTTCCCTATAATATGGCTAATATATCGCTTGAGAGCTTGTATGTCATTGTCATTTATCTGCATTACTTTTTTAGAGTAAATGAAATAAACTCTAAACCCTTATGAAGGCAAGATTTTTGCCTAGATCTTCACAAACACCTACGAAAACTTTGATAAGCAATATCATACAATGAAGATAATATAAGCCATGACCAAAGAACGACAATAGGGAAGATTGTAGTAGAGTTCAGCCAAAGAAAACAAGTTGTTCCAAGGGCCACCTAGAGGAAGTATTGTGCTTTTTGCAATGTCATAAAAAGAGTGACAAATGTTCACTGCAACTGTGGCAAAGCTATTATGGTGAACTTCAAAAAAATGTTTGCCTCAAATGCAGCAGAAAAAAAATGGCATGTCAATAAATACAACTCATGGGTCTAACATATAATTTGTATTCAACCATTTATTTATTCATTCACAAATTTGAGTTTGTCACTCTTAACACACTACTGTCCTTTTTTACATTGATTACAAGTTTTAAGTTCAAGTTAAAAAAGCTTCCAATAAATCATCAAAATTGTTCTTTAACCTAACTTAATAGTCTATATTTAATTAAACACATACAAATGAGAAACAATATTGTTAAAATAAAGTATTAATTAACCACATATAACATAATGACAATAACAAATAATGTATTAATTTGTTTTTGTTTATTTTTTCTTGAATTAGTTTAGTCCTTTAACCTCTGAACACATTCATAATTTTGTAGGTGAGACAGGCTGCCTATAGGCTTCATAACCATGGGAAATAAAGGAAGTAGAGCATCCTTGGGCAAGGGGGGCACTCAACAGATAATGGAAAAAGTTCTAAAAGACTCAGTGTTAGACATGCTAACAGATGGCATGCATACAAGTATTTCTTCAGTCAACCTTTCACAGTTCTCCATTCATGAGAGCACTGGAAAAATGGCAAGCGACCAGTACATCCAGGTCAGCAAGTCTGGTATACAGATGGTTCATTGCAGTATCAGTCTTGGTACAGACCATATTGCAAAACCACTGGGACAACATTTAAATCTAACCTAGGAAGGTACTGCGCACCATTCCCAGCTGAGACTTGCGCAATCTTGGCATGTGTACATCGAGTGTTATAAGGACTTACAGTTAAGGACACAGTAAGGTATAGTCATAAACCTATGATTTTCTCCGAAGAAGACTAAAATTTAAATTTGGTAATACTTAAATATTATAAAATATACAGAATATATGATAATTAAAAAAATTGAAGTGTTTTATCAAAACTGGCGAGTATTAATTTTAACTTTTGAAATTTAGATCTTGAAATTAAAAGTTAGAAAATTCATTTAACAAATTATGGAAAGAGCGCACAAAATATGCGTGTTATTCTAAATCCTTATATATATATATATATATATATATATATATATATATATATATATCTGATTTGAATTTATCAGATTCTTGCTCTTCAAGTATCTACATTTTTTCAATCGATTTTCCCTTTAAAATTATTAAATTAACATCATTATAAAATTTTCATCAAAAGCACTAAAAAAGCATTCCTCAAGATGTCGACTATGGTATTCTTCCACTTTTACAGGCAATATGTTTTGGTAAATTTAAGTGTTTTTGATCCTTGTTTAAACACATTGTTGTTAGACGTAAAACAGTTTTGCATGCTTTAGAGGAGTTTTTGTTAGTTGTTTCTATAAAAGATTTTGTTACATGTTAATTTTTTTATAAAGTCATGGAGACCATTCTTAGGTTTCCCCCTACTGACCTTTTTGTCATGGGGGTGGCACTTAAAGCAGCTTATAGACTGCAGGGTGGTGGTGGCTGGCTGACTTCTATTTATGGGCATGCTAGAATTACAGACAAGATCTATGACAATCTTGTTGATAGGGGACGGATCAGATGGTTAAACGGCACATAGTATCTAGACCCTTTGATGTCAACTTAGCCTTTTCAGGGGAGAGATCATGTGTTGGAAAAACCTGGAGACATATTATGGTATACAGATGGCTCCAAGACAAAATTAGGCACTGGTACTGGAGTGTATGGCCTGAGACCAGGGTTAAAGAAAGTTATTACCTTGAGACAGCATGCAACAGTATTCCAGGCTGATGTGATAGCCATCAATGACAGTGTTCAGGAGACTTGAATCAGGGCTTCAAGAAGGCTAGTTCATGTTCATACCGATAGTCAGGCAATCGGTACAATAAAAGCATTTGCGGGTGCTATAATACAGTCCAAGCTGATCTGAGAGTGTGGGAAGAACCTTGACGCTCTGTCCCTGGGTAACAAGGTAACTTTTCGCTATGTTCCGGGGCATAGGGGAGTTTAGGGTAATGAGGAGGCAGACCGACTGGCTGGGCTTGGATTTGCATCTGAGTTTATTGGACCTGAGCCGGCTTTAGGGTTTTCTCTATAGTTTGCCAGGTCTGCTATTAACAGGCGGATTACAAATCAACACCAGGTAAGATGGGACAACCTTCATGGGCATTCCCATAGTAAACATCTCTTAAGAAAAGTTGTTTTTTTTTTTTTTGAGGACTCAAAGGGGCAGCAGATTTCCTGGGCAGAGCACAACTCAGGAGGATCATGTGGCTCATAACAGGACACTGTGTCTGAGGGTTCACATGAACAGGATAGGCATATACCATGGAGAAACCGTGTTTAGATTGTACAGGAAGGAGGAGGAAATTGCAGGTCACATAATTTATGATTGTGAGACTCTTGCTAGTAGGAGGCTAGCGGCTTTTGGTTTCCAAGACCCTAGGGATCTTCAGCAGAGTGAGCTAGTCAGCGGGATGCTGGAACTTATTAGGGGCGCCGATCTGCTGAACAGGTATTTTAAGTGTTTAGTTGCATAATAGGTCGGTCGATCGAAGAGCCTGGGGTTGTACTATCACTTCCTCTAGTATAGAATCTAACCTAATCTTAAAATAAAATGTGAAAAAAATTAAAAATATTGATATAAATAAGTTATTTGCCATGGAATCTAGATGAAACAAAATGGAAATAGCTTTCCAGCTCACAAAAGACACCTATAACAAAAAATCACTCTCCTGGAATGCCAAGATAAGACATTATAATACTGTAGTCAAGCCTGAAGCCCTTTACGCTGCGGAAACGTTGTCCATAACGACTTATGGACCAATGGAAAAGTTGGTGATCAAAGAAAGAAAAATTCTACGGAAAATTCTAGGTCCCAAATTCTATAATAATAAACTTGTGCACATTAGTAATGAGACCCTGTATAGGAGGACCGAAAAGATGTCCCATACAATAAAGAAAAGGAGGATTGACTTCTATGGTCACATCCTACGAATGGACCCGAAAGGATAACAAAAAGGATCTTCGACTTTTTCCGCAATAAGAAAACCAAACTGAACTGGTTTAAGGAGATAGAGAGGGACCTACGAGAGTTTCAAATTACAGAAGAGATGCTTGCAGATAGATCCGCAAAGAGTATAATCGAAGGTAAAATGAAGAGGTTCCAGGACAGGGTCAAGACCAAAATACCATATAGGATTTCTGAGGCAGAGAGGACGGCAAGATCTGAAAGGATGAAGAAATACTGGGCGGACAGGAAAGCACGACGCACTGAACATTGATTGATCAATCATCCCCCAAAGTGGGTGAAACGTAGAAGAAGAAAGAAATAAGTTATTTATAAATAGTGAATCAGTGATCAACTGATATTTACATTGAGTAATTGAATAATTGAAGGATTCTGGTGAGATCAAACCATTCTTGTATTACTGAAAGTGAGTTTTGAAACTTTTAACAAAGCGTAAGCAAAATATACTTAAGTTCAGACAACATTCATAACAAATTTGAAACTGATTAAACCTACAGCCATATTTATATTTTAAAATAACAATAAAATTTCCTGTTCAGTGAATATCCAAAACATTTAATTATTATTTTTGTTAAATAATCAAAATAAGTTTTACCTTAAAATTTAACTTTAATGAGGTCTACACAACCACTTAGCCCCTGAAAATAAACTAAATAATAATATTGCCTGAAACTATGATTTTTATAATCTGTGCATATAGAGATTAGGTGACAAGGACTCATGGACTTTTTCAATAATAGAACTGTATATAATTAAATAGCAATTAGATCAGAGACATACCCTAGAATAAGGACAACACATTAATACTGTTGAAAATTAAAGTTTATTTGTTAGCATGGTAAGGATAGTAGCTGAAGGGGTTATTTATGTTTTTTTTCTTTTGATTCTGATTTTCAAACTAATTCAGCTATAGATTGATCAATCTTAAAATAATTCTTCAAATTATGTTATTCCATTAATTGTAGAATAACGATTCGTATTGTTTCATTGAGATATATCATTTTGTTTTTGGTTTTTTTTTTTTAAGGTGTATTTTTTAATTAATATCAGAATTAATTGTTACCTTAATTTGAATTTGCATAAGTTTACTGTAAAATGTAATTACTATTTATGTTAAGTTTCAAGTTGTAAATTATTTGAATGTATAACTACATACTTGTTGTAATCTGATTAATTAAACCCACTTTGTTTTGTAAATCAATTTTTTTGTTTATTGATTTATTTCAATTTTACATTTCAGTACACACACACACACACACACACACACACACACACACACACACACACACACACACACACACACACACACACACACACACACACACACACACACACACACACATACAAATAAATATATATATATGTGTGTGTGTGTGTGTGTGTGAAACATACGAGGGTGGTCTGATAAGTTTCTGACCTCAACATGAAGATAGCAGCACTCGAATTTCGTTGTTCATCTGTTGACAGTTACTCACTAAAGTTTCAGCCATTTTGGATGGCAGTTGTTATGTAACAGTCGTTTGAGTGAGTTGATGTGAGTATTTTTATGAAAATGGACAAAATCGAGTATCGAGCTGTCATTAAATATTTGTTTTTGAAAGTCAATATGCCAACGCAAATCAAAGATGAGTTGGATTCTGTGTATGGGGACTCTGCACCATCATTTACCACAGTGAAATTTTGGGTAGCTGAATTTAAACGTGGCCGTAAGAGCTTGGGAGACTATGACCGTTCGGGACGTCAAAAACTGCAACTACCGACGAAAACATCGCCAAAGTTCATCAAATAATGCCAGATGACCGCCGAATTAAAGTGAGAGAGATAGTAGACGTTATGAACATGTCAAAAGAACGTGTTTGTCACATATTAAATCAACATTTAGACATGAGAAAGCTGTCCGCGCGTTGGGTGCCGCGTTTGCTCACGTTAGACCAAAAACGTGTTCAAATGAACATTTCCAATGCTCTGTTGGCACAGTTTAGGCGCAATAAATCCCAGTTTTGGCGCCAATTAATTACTGTAGATGAAACTTGGATACACCATTATACGCCCGAAACAAAAATACAGTCCAAACAGTGGACTGCAAAGGGGGAACCGGCTCCAAAAAAAGCAAAAACTGTTTTTTCGGCTGGGTAAGTGATGGCGACTGTTTTTTGGGAAAGTCATGGAGTTATTTTAATCGACTATCTTCAAAAAGGAAAAACGATTACAGGAGCATACTACACATCATTACTTGTCAAGCTGAAGTCAGAACTTGAGGGAAAATGGCCACATTTGCAGAAAAAGAAAGTCCTGTTTCACCAAGACAACACACCGTCTCACACCTCAGCGGTTGCCACGGCGAAAATCCACGAATTACGGTTTGAACTGCTGGACCATCCACCTTACTCACCAGATCTAGCCCCAAGCGACTACTTTTTGTTCCCTCATCTAAAAATTGCGCTTGGAGGACAGAGATTTTCGTCAAATGAAGAGGCAATCACCTTCGTAAACAATTATTTTGCAGAGAAAAATGCTGAGTACTATTTGGACGTGTTACAGAGATGGGAGCATCGCTGGGAGAAGTGTGTAGAGGTACAAGGAGACTATGTTGAAAAATAAAGAAAAAAATTCTGAAAAAATGTCTTGTATCTTTGTTAGGTCGGAAACTTTTCAGATCACCCTCGTATATATATATATATATATATATATATATATATATATATATATATATATATATGTTTCAATGTATATAGTAAAAAGTACTACTGATACAATATACAATAGTATCAATTATTTTGATTCCTTATCAAGAATTATAATATACTATAAAATTTGAAAAAAACTCTTTCTTCTGATCAATGTTTCTAAGATACCGAAACTCATCATAAATTTTGAAAATGGCATGTAACTCAATGGTCTAATTAGAAACACAAGAATGTTTCATATTATTAACCTAAATATTATTAACCTCACCTGTAAAAAAAAGTAACTGGAAAAGCAAAGAATTAGTTCACTGATAATGACGAGCACAATAAAAACAATGCCAAAAAAAGCAACCAATTGTTTCTCAAACCTGAAATAAAAATAAAATTATTTTAATAAAAAAATAACACTTCATGAAATATTATATATTTCCAGCAATTTCAAAACAAATAGTATTTATTGGGGAAAATATATCAATTTTAAAATTAGCACTTAAATTTGTTATAAAATTTTTTTAAAAATATATTGCAAGAATAATTTGAAATTTAAATTTTAAAACTCCTAATTCAAAATATACTATAGTGAAATCAGTTATTATTTTTGAAACAAAAAATTTGTGTATATTTTTGTACTTCAATGTACGTCATATAAATTTGAAATAACTGCTTTCCAGCTGATGTCATGGAAGCTTATTTCCAATAATAACTTTTTTATCATATAGTACTTTGAATTATTATATAAGAAGTATTTTTTTAATAAAGGTGGTTCTGAAATCAGGAAGGAGAAACCAGAGAAATCTTTTTACAAATTAAAATTCATTCAGTCATAATTTAGAATTAAAGCGTCAAATAGCTTAGTAAGTCAAACAGCACAGTACATGAAATAATTTAGAACTGCTGTCAGTTGAAAATTATAGAGCAAAAAACTGGACTTTTCTCATGTTATTGATATTTTTGCAGACATAACGTCTAAAAAGAAAAACTAAGATAATCACAAGGTTTAATGTATTTGTTTAAATTGGTTTATTTTAAACACTAAATATTAGTTAATACTAGGCCATGACTTAGACCAGGCAGCCACCAAATGTGGAACGGAGTTGCGCTGAGCTGAGACTTGCGTAGTGGAATGAAGTTAAACAAAACTAGAAGTGGAGTTCAGTAAGTTTAAAGAACCCGTTTTTATCTTTTAAATATAAATATTTTGGCCTACCATAAGGGACTCTAGGATAATAAATTTAGAGGCATAAATTTAGATGGCAATGGCAGTGGGCGAAGTGGAGTAAAAACTGTGCGGAGCGGAGATCATTGACACCACTTCACTCTGCTACACTTTCAGTGGCCGTACTTACATTAAGTTCAACAGGTTAGGTTTAGAATGTGTGTCTGCTAATCTGAGCGCAACTTTTCTCTGCATTTAGTGGTCAACCGGCCTTAAAGGTGTAAAATAAATTATTCATTTTTGTTTTTGTACTGTGGTATATTTGTAATACATAATATATAAATAGGAAGAAAGACCAGCAGTTCCTCTTATAAAATAAGGAGCACATTTAGTTTTATATCGACGACTTCTCCTTTTTTTGCTGTCAAGACTTTAGAAAAACTGTTGTTTAGTTATTAAGATTCAACTTATAATTGTAAAGATATATTTTATCTATCTGGTTATGAACAATCAGAACTGGTAGATTTAAGACTTACTTATCAGTTCAGTAAGAGTAGAAGGAAAGAAAATATTTTTGTTTTATACTGCACTTAGTTGTTTTAAAATATTTAAAATAAGTGGGGCCCTATTTAACTTTTTGCCTCGGAGAACGTCAAGGTGTGGCTATGCTATTGTAAGTAAAACAAAATTAAATACAGTATTACGAATATAATTATGGGCTACTTACTTTTTAAGTAATACATGTCCTTGAACACATCTTGAAAGCAAACTGTATTGATCTTCCTCCAACATACACCTGCTGCCCTGAAATCCTATATTCATTCTTCCTTTAAACATTTGCGGATTATGTATGTTTATAAAAACTAATATCATAAGTTCAGTCTTAGCAATGTACAAATTTGTACAACCAACAAATAAAAATCCTATTGTAATACTAACATTAACCTCAATTGCAACAACCAAAATTTGAAACACAAAAGCCAAATAATACATCCAACTGTTTAATGGGAATGGAAACCATAACGGATACATCAAATGCCTTTTAGATGGATCCAAGGAATAGAAGTTTGTATGCAGCACATAAATTAGAAAAGTTATTAAAACAAAATAATAGCATGAGTACATCATGTACAAAGTTTGCAATTCTCTAGATCTCCATATTTTAGTTTTTACTTTAAACAATGAATCTTCGAAAAAATCAAATTCCATTTTCAAAGTTTTCAACATCTGTGTGTTTGTTTTGTGTTTAAAGATAAAAACAACATACACAAACACAGAATGTGCTGCAATGATAGAGTAAAGTAAGACTTCTGTATTTATTTCAAAATTGTTATAATTTAAGTAAAACATGTAGAATCCATTGTAAGCGCCGATTAACAATGCAACAATGAAGACTGTACATTTAGTCCAGTTAATTTCCATTTCTGTTTCGCTTTTCCAAAGACCTGTTCTTTGATAAAAGAATGCAATAGTTTTCATGTACACACTTTCCTTATCTTTTTCTGATATGCCTAGAAGCATATTTGTTACGTAATTAAAAAATCGCAAAGAATCTTTTACCAACATGTTGTCTGTAGACATCTTGATGTGAAATTGTGTTACTGAAACAAATCAATCCAGCGAGCAACGAAAACTGTTTGAAGTCAAACTCTGCTAAGTAATTTTATGAATAATAATGGATTTGTTTGAACTATAATTTCAGAAAGAGGGTAAACTTATTGTTTCAAAGTTGAATGTGTAATTTTGTTTCCATTAAAAGTTTAGACAAAAATTACTGCTAGTTTATGAAATGCAGTCATGTTATCAGAACAATTTAAATGTTTTGTAAAACATGTACTCTATCATTGTTACAAAGAAGCCATTCTATTAGGAAATGGTCACATTATAAAATGTCAACTATACAAAATGTATTCTCGGAATTTTTAAACAGCACCAAAACTGTAACTTTTGACAATCCTATATAAATGTTTTTCCAAATTGCACTAATTTTTCGCAAATCTATAACCATATACAAAATGTGCCTAAAATTATTGTATTAATATTTTAATCATTTATTAAAAAATGTACCTTACTACTCAAGCCATGCACTTACAAAAAAACTTTGTTGCTTGTTTAAATGGCTTCTTAAAAGATGAATCAATGTTATTTTTTTTTAACTAACAATTCCTGATACACTAATTATTGTTGCAGAGAGAATGTTAAGGAGGTGTGTGATATTTAATTATGTCCTATGAGAAAAACTATTTGGTAAATATATCACTTGCAATCAATTTCCTCTTTAAAACTAATGTATTTTATCATTCACTGTGCAAATGATTTTATACTTTCAAGTTATCCAAATCATTTCTTTTGGCGCATTAAACAATCATTAAAGAAAGTCCAATTCCCATCACTATCAATGTATGCTTAGTAATTGACAAATATTGGGTCTCAATGGTAAACTCCATTCAAACTGTATTTATATGAGTGTGCTAACATAGAGTTTTGCATCATAAACTGGTATCCTAAAACCTATTTCATTTTAAAAATCCTTAACATAAAGGTAAAATAAATAATCATAATGCAAACTACAAGCGTAGATCCAAGATTGCAATCAGGAAGGATGAATATACCCAAAGTAGGGTCCGGGGGTATTTCTCATTTTTTGGCAGTTGAAAACATATAAATGTATCAATAAATGTTTATTTTCACTGTATAACTATTAAAACACCATAATTAAAACACCAATATTTTATGTACATCTTCCTTACCAGAATTTTAATCAGATGATTATTCATTTCTTACAAAACTCCAAAATTTTATTTTCATTCAGGAACAGACATTTTATAAAGAAAATAAAAGTGGAAAAACAACAATAGTGATATTCTTATTTACAAACACACAGTTGTTTTTAAAACAACAACTTTAGTTGTAATACTGAATATTACAAGGTTGAAGGTTATAAACAATAAAATAAATTTATCGTTGATGAACTCCATGATATCCAGTATAATTTAACACTAATTTATTTTCACAAAAATTTTGTAAAACTGTATGTGTTCTAATTTTCCTGGATGATAATATTGACTAACGCAACACAATTGTGCTAAGGTACAGATTAGAAATTAGATGTGGCCACTCAGGATTTCTTCCAGAAGGGGCAGAAATTTCAGAATGCCATCAGTAGAATGACTTCCCACCCTGACCATGAGGAATTGCTTTTGTCACGGCCTCATACCCTCCTTTGGTTGCACCATTGCATTAGACAGCACAGATAAAGGATGAATGATAAACAGTAAAAACAGAATTTGTGAGGGTATACAACAAATCCACTCTGAAGGCCTGCACCGTAGAACTGACCAATATTAATAACTGTATTAAAAGTCGATCAATTCAGATGGTTAATGTACAGCCTTGCTGTGTATAGCAATGATTTTAGTGGTCAAAATATAAGTAGTTATGATTCAAATAAGTTATGGTAATATATTTGTTTACAAAGTTTTAAGCACCTTAATTTTTTGAAAAGTTATTCATTTTTGCTGAGTTAGCAAAAAAATTATAAATCCTTCCAGTCTGTGCGCTGGAGATTGCTCCCTTCATCACTAGTAAGAGAATCAATTTAAAAACATGCTTGTCCACCATAACATGACAAAGAGTAGAAGCAGAATAGAGTGCAGAATCAAGACAAACTTATTGTAGTTGGAATTATTAAAAAAGATGTTGGAATGGGTTCATTGTTTACAACAACCTTTCGAATTACAGTTGATAATTTTTACTTAAAAAAAATCTTTTCCTTCAGACAGATGCAAAAAATCATTTGACTGATACAGCCAAATTACAGGGTATGTATCCCCTCACATTAAAAAGTGATTTGTAATTCAATTTTGGTCCATCTGTCTATGCATGCTGTTAGAGGTTGAATAAATAGGCCTATTTTAATCAAATTAGGTGTACAAATATTTTTTTAATTAAATTTTTTTAAAATATTTTTCAAAAGTTAAAATTTTAAAAGTATTATTTACTTTTTGTCAAGTAATTTAAATTACTTTTATCAAGTAAAAACAAAATATGATTTGCTAAAATTCAGTGTTAATAATGTTGATTTAAATCTATTTATTTGTTAGTTGATTTTTCAACAGCTAAAACCATATAAGTATACCACACTGAATATTACAAGGTTGAAGGTTTATAAACGATAAAATAAATTTATACAAGAACTGTTTTTCCAAGACTTTGGGTGTATCAATAAATGAATTTTTAACCAGTAAAACTAGGCCAAACTGGAAAACTTTCTGAGCGAGTAATTTAAGAATTAAATTATGTAAACAATAAAATATTCACCAACAAGCATTATAGCCATAATTTATGAGTAAACAAAGTCTTTTGAAACAGATCACATCTGTTTACCCACTACGGTTCTTTTAGGAAGTAAAATTAAATAAATTGTGTTACAAACATGCATCAACTTAATCACATGCATTGTTTACTTGTTTCTTTTCTTTCTGTAAAGTTAGGTTATTTAATAAAGAGAAAGACATGAAATGCATTGTTTAGAACAGATTAAAATGGTAATGTGTAACTGGGAAATATTTAAGAAAGAGAAATCAATGTAAATGTATGTGGCCTAGGAAGATAGAGAAAATTATTTCAAAAACTTGTTAATAGAATATGCGCTCTACAAAGCAACAGAATGTATATTGACTTTTACACTAGAATTGTGGATGAAGGTAAAAGCAAACTGAACAATTTGATGTTTAGGGTTTATTTGGTAAAGCCTTCATTACCAACATGAAGTCAACCAAAACCTAGGTTATCCAAAATGCATCAAAATCGCTTTAAAAAAATGACAGACAATAAATAAAATGTACAGAAATATAAGGGTGAGATCACATGGGCTAGCAAAATATTAAACGCCTCATCTTGAATTGACTTCCCCAGCCACTGACTCCTGAAGTATAAGTAAATATAGCTTCACAGTCAGTAGCTACAGCTGCGGATTGAACTTAATTTTAGAATATTAAATTTTTTAGACTGTTAAAAATTTTAGACTATGTTAAAATTTTTTGCAGAATGCCCCGAGGCAATGCCAGCTGATGTCCTAATAAAAAAATGGCAGGACATCGCTGCTCAAAGGGGCGTCTGAAAAAAATGAAAAATTTTGAATTTTTTTAATAAATAATTAATGTGCTACAACCTATCTGTGTTAAGTACAGTATACAGTTTCTTGACATAAGCCTAAAAATTAAATCTTTAACTTTACTAAAGAACGTAAGTCATGTATATCCTAAAAAAAGAGCTCAGAATCATTTGACATTCAAAACCATTTAGATCAAAAAAGCCATGAGTATCACTTAAATGAAAAAAATCATTATCCAAAATGGTTTCTTCCCCTTTATTTTGAAATCCGGGGTTGTACTGCAATTCTTAACCAAAAATTGCTTTAATTACAAACATGCTATGTTGATTAATTATAAACTGTCATGTCTGATTAAAATCAAACAGCCAATGAGAAATCAGACATTTAATCCCCAGTTGTAAGCACATCAACAGGCACATAGTCTTTTTATATTTGACTCAATGAACCTGAAAATGAATATCAATATCAGATGTTTTCAAGATCGTAACAATAATTCCTGATAATACTTCAAATTATTTTAATTCATAATACTGATAATTTCTGGGTAGTGCTTCTTATTAATTTTTATCTGAAAACAAGCTATTAAGCTATCTAGGAAGAGATCCAGACCCAGGCCTTGACCTAAATATCACTTTTTAGGTTACTAAACATGCACACACTCACACACTAACGCACAGACATATGAACGCACGCACATGCACAGACACATCACATGCATGTGTGTGTGTGTGTGTGTTTTAGCATTTAATTTTAGTCTGATTTAATTCAAACGCCATATAATTGATTTTGATAATAGCATGGACATCTTTGTTAACCAGTAAAATTTGTTCAACAGTTTCAAAATGGCAACAATTTCAAATTTTAAAAAATTTGAAGAATTGTCTTTTTTTCAGAGTGACATTACCATCGCAATAACTGTTAAAAACTGCATTTTTCAATGAATTTTCAAAATTCATTGAAATTAATAAATTTTATGGTATTCAAGGTTCATTTTTGTATTTTCAAAGATTAAAATGCTCGTATATGAAAATTTTAATGCTGATTACAATGGTGAAAACAGAAAAAGGTGAACATAAAAAATTACTTTTGAAAATTCGCTTCAATCACAACAGTGATACAGCTGTGTGCCACAATTATAATTACAAAATAAAAAATGAATGACGAGGTAAGTGAAATAAAAACAGTTCTCATCAATTTTACAGTTTTTCACTCTTCCAAAGTTAATAATAAAGCACTTCCTATTTGTATATCATAAACATCATTATGATCATTGATGCTGGTCATTGGCACTTTGGAACTGCAGTACCAAACAAAAAAATTAATAAATAAATAAATTTAGCATTTTACAATGCATGGTAATATGGCAAGTGTTTAAAATGATTGACAGCTTTTTAAATGAGTGTGTTGAAATACATAGTTGTACACATAGGAAGACACTGTGTTCAACACAGTACATTAATCATTGTATTCGATTAGACTCAGAAAAACACACAGGCATTTGATTGCTTGGGGTGTGGCAGTGAAGAAGTACAGCAGCACTGCGAGTTCCATTCATTATTTGTGTGTAGTGAAGTAGCCTAACTAAACTTGTCCGATTTATTCCAGAAATGAATTTTACATTTTTTTCATTGTTTAATTCATTGTTAAGTATTTAATTCATTGTTTAATGCATTGTTCATGCATTTAATGAAGAAAACCTTGCATGTGTATTTAACGAAACCAATAAACTTATTAAAATATTAGTAACGATTCCAATGACAACGGCAGAATCAGAACGATGTTTTCTAGGCTAAAAAGAATGAAATCATATTTTAGGGATGCAATTAACCAGGAGGAGTTAACAGGGCTGAGTATGATTCTTCTTTATTTGTTTCACCCAACTTTGGGGTACACCAAATCAATCACTTTTTAATGTTCTGTGCCTTCCTCGTAGCCCAGTATTGCTTCATTTCTTTGTGATCTTGCTTTTCTTTCTTCGACAGAGATTTGGATCGTTCACTTGGATTTGAATTTGCCTTGGAACCGTTGTTTTTTGTCCTTGGTTATTGTTTTGGCTGTTCTGTCCATGAGCATAGTGTCAGTGATTTGTAGTTCTACTATGTCTTTCTCTGTTTCTCTAAACCAAAGTAATTTGGCTCTTTTATTGTGAAAGTAGTCAAATATTCACTTTCATGAATTGATATTGATTAAAAAAACAATCAATCAATTGTTGATTGTTGGCTGAGTATGATATTGATTAAAAAAACATGATTTTCACAAATAACATACCAATAAAACGGTTACTGAAATCTTTGTCAACGCAAAACTAGAAGAGTGGACTTTATTTTTAAAAAACATAAATATTCTGTTAAATTTGTTATTTGCACAATAATGTGAAATGCAGAATAAATTCAGTATTTGGTAAGGGAAAATAAATTTTTCACACAAAATTCTACAAAGCACTCCTTATTAAAAGACCCATTGGCCACCACTAGTTATAACGACTATATACAGTTGGCACATTAAAAATTTTAAAACAGTACTTAAAAATATGAAATGCAGAAACATTTAAACCATATATGAAATGCTTCAGCTGATTTAGTTGTCATAGTAACCAATCAAACAATCTAAACTTGTTTTGTGCTTCACTTAAATTACAACAAAGATTTATAAACAACAGTGAAATGTGTTTATATTTATACCAAATTTTAACTTACAATTAATTTTTTTCAAGGTGAATATGTTCAAAATCTATAAAAAAATTGTTGTTAAATGTAAATTATAAAGGCATTTTGAGTTTTTTTAATAGCCTTAGTGTTTGTAGGTATGTCAAATATAATTATTAAAATTAAAATTTGTCACAAATCAGAGTGATGTTTTGTCTGATGTAAAATAAGTTTAACTTAATTTTTTGTTCACCTTTTATAATTTCTAGACAAAATTTAAAAATTCACTAATGTTTCTACACAAAATTTCATCAATCAATAACAATTTCATCTATCAATATCTAGAGCAACAGTAAGTTAAAACATTATTAAACTTTAAAGTTTATTTTTACATTACAAGTCTAAAATTATGTGCCTAACAAAAACAATATGGTTACCACATTATTAATATTATTTAAAAAAAGTTAGTCAAAAAACAATTTTTCACAAATTAATGTCGTTTGGTTATATCATTAAAAACATAGCTATTTAAAAATATGAACATATTGTAAAATAATTTGAACTGTATATTTTATAATAAAAACTACAAATATAAAACTACTGCCACAAACAAAAAACACAAATTTACAGCATTCAGAACATTGCCTACTATCGTTATTTATAAATTTAACGCATCTTCAAAATACATATTGTTATGCTACTTTTATTTCAACACAAAGATTCTAAATTGTTTTATTTTTATTACAGTATTTTTAAATGGAGCAAAGAGCCATAGAAGAATCATCTTCAATCCGATATATGTGCAAAGCTAAGATCCCTGGCTATGATTATCAAACATCTACCGGCATCGCACACAAACATCGCCCGTCTAGTGAAATAACTTACAAAGTAAGATGTTTTAAATATTATAAACAACTGAGTTATGGGTTACTTACTTAACATAATTTATTGTTACTACACTTCGCATCTCAGGCATTATTAATGAATTTTCACTGAAAAATGAGCTATTTGAGCAGCCATCATGGCAAGACCCACATCCGGAACCTTGAAATGAAATCCTGACCACTAGATGACTTTTTGAAGGACCATTAAAAATTATATATAAATATGTGTGTGTGTCCACGTGTGTGTGTGTGCATGCGCACGCACGCACATGTTCACATTATGTATGTGTTTTTGTAGCCCTCTAATATTCAAATTTTAGTCCAATTTGATTCAACTTGGCAAACAAATTTATTTTGATAATAGTTTGGACAAGTTTTTTATGCAGTAAAATTCACTAACAGTTATAAAACTGCAGTCATTTCAAATCTTTAAAAATGAAAAACTTTTTCAATTTTTTTAAAATTGAATTCACCATCATAATTAGAATTCGTTAAGTTAGTGTTACCTATGGATATCTGTTGAAACTAATACATTTAATTTGACAGCAGTGAGTGTTCATTTTTGTATTTCAGTGTAATTTGAAAGTTTAATATTCTAATGTACACAGATTTGTTTATAAAATCAGAAGGTAAAAAATGCGAATTAAAAAATATTTTTGAGATTCCATCTCATCAGCAAGACAGCTGCATGCTGTGATCATTGATCTCTGATCTCTTATCAATCTACCCTCAAAAAGTCATAAGTATAAATTTCATGGTATGTTCATGGTAATTTAAGCTGATACGTAATAACTTTAACTGAAGCAACTCATAAAAAGCAGCAAAACATTTATTCTAGTGTGAAATATGTTGATGACAATAGTGCATTACAGTGTCCAGTATATAGTCTAGTGGTGGCTTACACATAGTGAAAAAGTATAGAAAAACATAGTAATATATATTCGTTGACTAAGCAAAGAGTCTTGTTAAAACTCAACCATTGTTTTGTTTATTACACAGTTTCTGCCAAATGCATATGAAACGATTGTTTTGCAATTTGATATGAAGGTTATCTTGTATAATTCAGAAAGAAGTAAGTAAGACTTTTACTCACTCACTTCCATTTCAAGAAGGTGGCCTCTGATTTACAGTAACGAGTATACAGTTTTAGCCAAACGCACTAAACGATTGTTTTGAAATTTGGTACAAAGGTTATCTTGTATAATTCAGAAAGAAGTACAAGCAAGACTTTTACTCACTAACTTCCGTTTCAAGAAGGTGGCCTCTGATTTACAGTAACGAGTGTACAGTTTTAGCCAAACGCACTAAACGATTGTTTTGAAATTTGGTTCAAAGGTTATCTTGTATAATTCAGAAAGAAGTACAAGTAAGACTTTTACTCACTCACTTCCGTTTCAAGAAGGTGGCCTCTGATTTACAGTAATGAGTATACAATTTTAGCCAAACGCACTAAACGATTGTTTTGAAATTTGGTACAAAAATATCTTTTGTAAAGCTCAAATGATGTATGTGTAACATTTTTTTATTTTACTTCTGTTTCAAGATGGCAGCCTCTGATTTAACGATGAGTGTACGCAATTTTAATCAAACACATTAGCATGTCTTGAAATCTGGTACTACAGTACCTTGTACAAAGCCAGAAAGATGTATGTGTAAGTCTTTTTCCCATTCATTTCGTTTCATGGTGACCTCTGATTTACAATAAGTGTACAGTTTTAGTCAAATGCACTAACCAATTGTTTTGAAATTCACTACACTTGTATAAAGCCCAAAAGGCTTTCCTACTTACTTCCATTTTAAGATGGTGGCTTTGATTTAACATAAAATTCCCAATATAGTTGGCCCAGTATCTTGTAAATATTACGAGGAGTTACCGGTTATATCGGCAGAAATAGTTACAAGCAGTGTCATAGAGTGTCCTTTATGTTAATTAAGAATATACTGTGTGGTCTACCATTCTTTGGACTACTAGTATTCATTCTTATATCTCTATATAAAAAGGATATAAAAAACATTGACACATTCAATACCTAAAGAGATTCAAAATCTTTGGGCATCTAAGGAATAAATCACTATTTCCCCAAAATATATAGTTTGTTCAAACTTTTTATTTATTTTTCAAAATGTCCATTGTTTCTTCTTAATGATTCATAAAATGTTCTCATTTGTTATAGGTAATAAAAAACTTGGCTCTCTTAATAGCTGTTATCTTTATTATGTTATATAATAACATATAAATAATGATTATTACAAAAATGGGAAACTAAGTGAAAATTATATTTGCTATGTCTTTCAGTAAAATCACTTTACTTTTTTTGTAATGTTTTAGAAAGACAACTTCAAGGCGCTGAAGTTTCAACACAAAGCGAACCAAGTCGTAAATAACGAAAACATTCAAAACAACGTATTCTACGAGTTTAGCATGGAAATACAATGACAGTGATCCAACAAATAGGGCAAACAATGTAACTGGTACATCTTTACGGTTTATTGCACCGTATGCTGAAAAAGTAAGTCCTTCACAATGTTTAGTATACTTCTCACTTGAAAGCATGGCAAAATTGTTTTCTTGTTAGTTTTTGTTACGTTGACTATGACCGGGCAGTTGGTAAACTGTATCTATCTTAATCTATAATTAAATAGCTCTGATTTTTTTTTAACTGGTATAGGAAAAATAGGTTTTTATGGAGTATATACATTTTCATAAAGTGAAAATTTGAAATGTATGGAGCATGTAGATACATGACAATGTAGATCATGAGGCTAATTTAAAAAATAGCAACTTTTTTTAATGAGTAATATAGTCTAAGTCACGGGTGGGCAAAGTGTCAATCATAAAGTCTTATGAAGTTGATAACTTGTTCTAATCCAAAATACAGTAAATTGTAACCTAATATTTTATAGGATCCTCTCTGCTTATGAAGGTAAATTTATAATTTGTAATAATCTATTGTTTGTTCAAAAAGTTAGTAGATTGTAACCTAACATTTTACAGGAACCTCTCTATTAATGACATTATAAGATTAAATTAAACATTTGTTATAATCTATTGTTTGTTCAAAAAGTAGGTAGAACTTCACCTATTATTTTACAGGAACCTGTATTACAAAAGTAAACTAAAAATTTGTAATAATCTATTCTCTGTTCAAAAAGTAAGAATTTAAAAATTAATAAAAAATGTTTTCTGTTTGTTTTTGAAGTTACAAAACCATTACTAACTGCAACACAATTGTTATTATTTAATGACAGTACATTAGGTGATTTCAAGAGTCCTCTGGCAATTTAAAAAGGTATATTTCAGTGTAGAGAAGCATGGTGTTAAGCAACTTAAGTTCGTGAAAGTTTAACCATTCATGGTTTAAATAAACATACTATAAATTTATATAGACATTACTTCCACTAATTAGTGGATCCACAGTGAAGATCAACTGTATAAATAAAAATATAAAAGATAATATAATTAACATATTTTATTGTTTATTAGTATAACTTTTACACATCACGTTCATTTATAAAATTATGAAGGAATATTTTTTTTTGTGTTTAACGTCTGACTATTGTGCACACTTGGGCTAATGCAGACGATTATGAAGGAATAAAATTACTTTACTACAAAAATGAGAATTCTTGTTTCTGGAAAAATATTTAGAAGTAAAAATGCCTAAACAAATATCACAAAAAAAAACATTTTACATTTTGGCTTTGAGGTTGTATAACTAATTATCCCAAGAAATTAGATGTTTGAAGAGTCCAAAAACATTAGAGATATAAGAAATTAGTTTTTGGTTTCTAAGAATGTGGACATCTGTACATCCTTCACTAATAATTACAGTACAACAGTCGATTTACCAAATGTTAACCAAACAATCAACCAAAATTGGATCGCAAAGAGCAAAACACTGAAAAATATTTAAATTATGTCAGAAAAATCAATTTTAGCAGCAGTCATGCTGCTTTTGTGGTAAGTCAGTGACAGACTTCAGTCTGGTGATAGTAGAAAGTGTTGTGGAATTTTCAAAACAACTTAATTGTTGTTACATAGTGGTGGACACCTAGAACTTTATTTCAACAGACAATATAAAAACTGTAGAACAAGTTGTTGCAGAAAGAGGAGAAAATTCAGAAACCACAGTGATTTAAACAAATCACAGAATGTTAGGAATTTCTATGATTTTCCAACTTTGAAAATCATATATATTGTCTTATATGAGGTTTCTATTATTTTAATGTATTTTGAGCATTTTAGTATGTTTTCTTCTTAATCTTAATATTTTTGATTGTAAATCTTTGTCCTTAACAAAAAAAATATGGTTTTGTTACCTACCTGTAAAATATAATTATAAAGAATGTGGGGGACTCGGTGGTCGATGTGGCTAAAGCAGCACTCAGTGCACCTTAAGGTTCTTAGTTCTAGCTGCAGTTAATACAGTTGCTTTTCCCTTACCATTTACTCTGATCCCCGGCTAACGGCGAGGGCTTGGCATTTTCATACGCTATAAATCATCCCCATCGTCTGCATTAGCATAAGTGTGCACAATAGTCGGATGTTAAACTCAATAAAAAAAAAAAACTCTGATCCCTCATCCTCATTAGTCTAACTGGCTTATACTCTAATATGGATAGTAAGCAGCAAAAAAAAAAAAAAAAATACTAACATAAATTTAAAAAATAAAGATTGTGAAATGTAAAAGTAGCAGTTATGCAGACAAAAATACTTTCATTCACTAAAATCTAAATTCCATACACTACCACTAAATTTTTATTGCACTATAGAAACAAACTTTAAACAACAAAAATGCAATTGGAAAAGTTTGTAAAATAAATTATCCATTTCAAACCTTAATTCTGTTACCTTAGTTGGTGGGTTGGGTGTACACTACTAACGGTTTGTAAAATAAATCATCCATTTCAAACCTTAATTCTGTTACCTTAGTTGATGGTTGGGTGTACACTACTAACCTAGGCTCTACAATTTTAAACAACACTCCAAACCTTTAGTTAGGTTGATTTCTTCTTAACTTAGGCTCTACCAACACAAATTCTTTGGAAAGGTTTGTAAAATAAATCAATCATTTCTTTAATTCTGTACTTTTGATTGTTCCCAGTAGCTCTTCATTCTTTCCGATCTTCTTCAATTGGAAAGGTTTGTAAAATAAATCTCCATTTCCGAAACCTTACAGGTTTAGGTCTTATTTTGGCTTTATCTTAAACAATCTTATTCTTTTGTTTTGTAATTATCTTAGCAGTTTGGTCAAATAATGAATCTTCTGTAATTTTTAATGTTAGACATTTCATTTTACACTCATTTCACTGTTTTGTAATGTTGATTCTTTGTTGCAGGTGAAAGGTAAACCACCAAACCCACAGCGCACATCGATGTCTGAATACAAAAGAGCATTTTCAGATCATACAGGCTCAGCTCCTAAAGGCCAAATTGTTGATCTTTCACCTTCCTATCACTGTAAGGTATAAGAGAAAGAATAGCTCTTATATTATTTATTATATGACTGGCAGAACAGAATTTATTCAAAACTTTACAAAAATTGATGAAAAACAATCTTTTTTTTTTTGCTTTGAGGGATATGTTTGCTTTCTTTTAGAAAACCATTAAAAAATGTTTACACTTCTTGCCTCTAGCATCTGAACAAAAAATAAAAATATCATGTAACAGCTGACAATGCTGTTATATATTATGTTCAACCCCTTTGTGCGACAAAGTTGGCAAATAGGCTTTTTCCCCTTCCTAACTTGGCTTTATAACACATACACAATATCTGAAAAAATGTTATAATTTATATAAAACTGAAACAGTTTTTAATTTCAAATAATTTTGAATTTATATTTTTTTTTTAATTAGAACTTAAAAGGTACATGTTACAATCTAGCCAAGTTTGCTTTATTTTTTCAGATTTCAAGTCTTGACAAGGATGCACAGATGGCATCGTATCCTGAAGGAGAAGGAGCGATACAACATCTAGATCCCTACAATACTAAGTCACATTTAGTGCATCATTTTATCCCAAAGGTATGATAAATAGTTAATAAAAATGATTTCCTGAAGTGCAGAGAAATTATATACACTGGTTCTTCATAGAACAAATATGTAGTGATCTAGTTTTCTTTTCGGCTTTCACAGGGCTCGACGGTAGAAAGGACATTGGTCAGCAGACCCCTAACTTGTGCACTTCAAGACAGTAAGTCAAAGACTGTAAATATTGTTGTAAGCTTTACCTATTCTGGTAATGTCGATCCTTTTGTTATGCATAATGATCCAAAGTATAAACATCCACATGAGTCCTTTTCTTATTCCATATGTCAACACTTTGGTGTTTTGAGGCTTTCTGTGAAAACAATTCTTCAGTAGTTCTTTGCCTGAGATCTCTAAATACTGGCTTCATTGGGAGTAATATACCAGCAAAATGTTAATTTTGTATCAATACTTTTTATTTATTAGCAAGGACTTGTTTCATCGGTGGATAGTTCGTGAAAATACGTAGCCCATACTGGCTTTTCATATTCATATAGCCCAGAAAATACGTCTTTTTCATTTTCTGGACTAGTGACAAATTTCATTAAATTTATATAAAATTGCCTATCCTCTGATATAACAAAATACAGAGAATCTGTACTATTTTGCTTTGTGTCACAGTTTCTCCATTTAAGTTTACTCTTCACCTTAGCCATGATTTACCAAATGGATGTTTTTTGACTCTATATATGGGCTGAACACACCCCATTTCTCCCTCCATTACCCGGTTTGGCTGAACAGGCCGAATTTTGACACCGAGATGGAGGCCATATCTAAGGATCTTCTCCTTCTGCTGAACACTTCGCATAAACACCAAAATTGTGTAATACTGACAGATTCCAAGGCAGCAGTGCAAGCCTTATCATCAGCGGGCAACAATCTTAAAGAAATACATCAATGTTACAAACGCTTCAAAAATTAAGCAGAAATACAGTGTTCCAATAGATCCCTTCTCATGTAGGTGTGCCAGGAAATGAGGCTGCAGATGAGCTGGCAAAGAAAGGTTCACTCCTACCCCAACACAAACATTTGCCCAATCCAAATAAGGCAAAAGCCATGCTCAAAAATACAATGAAAAAACAGCAGATGGAAAAAATGAAGAGTATAGCAAAAGGCAAACGCTGGGAAAATATAGACGAGGAATGGGACGGACTGAAGGAAAAACCAAGGAGATAGTCAGTGGCACAATTCCGTCCTGACACGGGTCATGACTGCCTCGCCGCCCACTTGAAGCACATTGGAGTCTACTCCTCTGAAATGTGCCCTCTGTGCCAAGAGACGAACTCAAATATGAACAAGGAACACCTGCTGACATGCCCTGGATTGAATGCTGATTCGAGACGACAGAAGATCTTTGCTCGGCTGTATTGGGAGGCAAGGAGGCTGATGGACTGGAGTCCAGGCTAGCCATAGGAAACAACAACAACTTACTCTATACATTATATAATGTAATGGTTCACTATATTATATTTGTTTTCCTCAATACTACACTGTGTAAGTTAAACTACACACAAATACAAACTGTCAAAATGATTTTAGTGTTATTTTAATGCAGAGAGAAGCAGACTTCTACAAGAGTGAGCCTATTGATATTTCACCAATTCTGAGTTCCAGAATAAGGCCTGTATATGACAAATGTTTTTTTAGGCTACCGTTTTTAAACAAGATTGTTCACAAGCCACCACGTCTTATTCCGCATGCGTAAGTAAATAATAAATAAATAAAATAAATAAAGCTGTGGACTTTAAATTAGTCATGCTGTTAACATTTCTATAGAGCAAAAAGAAATCAGCAATTTGAGAAATAACATTTTGAGAAAACATTCAAATGTGTTATATGAGCTATTAAGTAAAATACCAATCATCTACTTGCAAGTAGCACAGAACAAACACAATTAATGTATGATTATAAGAATACTGTTTATACTGTAATATAAGAACAAAATTTGACAATTTGTTAGTTTAAAAATATGAAACTGAACTTGATGAATATTAGCTTTACACCAAAATAATCGATTGTTTTACAAGATGTAGTAATATTTCATAATTTTAGTGGAATGAAATCAGAAACGTCATCCTGTTTCCGACTACCTCTTGATGAATTTGTAACGTTCAGCCATGAAGTAGAGTTCCCCGCAGCACCTCACAGAGCTTCTAAAGCCGAAATTTTTGCCGTTCCTGCTATGTATCACACAGAGTACAGTCACCTGAACAACTCCTGGCCGATCAATGCTGTGATCAAGCAGAGTGACCAACCCGTAGGTGTTACGTTATGCAAACCTGTACCTCAGAATGAAGTGACCAATGTACACGAATGTTTTGTTACTAAATAAAAAAAATAAATTATTCACTTCAATTGGGATTTGTTTACTGAAAAGAGAAGTCTTGTAACTTTGAAAGTTGTAGACGAACAGGTTAGTGGTTTGAATCAGTTCCTACTGCTGACATTATGACATCGATTCCATTGACATTATTTTTACTGACATGAAATAGAAAGCTAAAAAATATAATGAAAGCAATGGGTATACGTTCAAATAGATCGCTGGAATTTATTTAATATATTATCAAATAATTAACATGAAAATAAAGAATTGTGTAAAATTTCCAATTCTTTATTCCATCCAAAAAACACCAAAAGAACTAACTGCAGCACATGGCTGTCTCACTGACAGGATGGAAGCAAGTTTCCAGACGTTCCATTATCCTGCTCTTTTTGAAATTCTGAGTTCACCATCATAATCAGCATTAAAATTTGCAGCATTTTAACCTCAAATTACATTCAAAATACAAAAACAAACCTTGACCGCTATAAGAAAATTTCTTAATTTCAATGAATTTTGAAAATTTATAGTGCTAGTTTACACAGTTTATGCTAATTTACCTAACTGATGCAACATAATGCTAATTATAATGGTGAAATCAAATTTTCAAAGAAATGTAAGACAAAAAAGTTATAATTTTTTCAAAGATTTAAATTGGCAGCTATTTTGAACTGTTGAACATATTTTGCTGGTAAATGAACTCGTTCCAAGCTATTACCATTATAAAATTATTATTGTAATTTTTGAACCAAAGTGGACCTAAATTTGTGAATGTGAGTGTGCATACATACATATCTGTGTGTACACACACAACACAAGACACTTTACCTCTAAGTATATCCCTCAAGTGTAATATAAGACAGGATCGATGCTCATTTGAAGATCCCAGGTCTGATACTTATCATGATGGCTGCTCCTAGCTCATTTTAACAAAGAAAGTTCGCTAATAAACTGCAATGCACTAAAATGTATTCACCTTCAAATACCTACATACGCCTTCAAAGATCTATATTTGTTCTGGTAACTAAAAACTAGGGATGAGCATCAATAATCGATATTTTTAGATTGATGTTTGATGTTTTGCACATTGATGACAGACAGTCGACGTTTAATACACCAATTGTTTTTATAGATTTGTCTACAGTACATGCCTTTTGAATAAATTTTAAGTGTTACCCTTTTCATAAAATTGAAGATTTGCTTGATATTAGAATAAAAATATTTTATTTTTTAAAATAAAATAATCAAATTGTCAAGAAAATAGTAATGTGGCTGAACTAAACAATATGTTTGTTGCAGTTTTTCGTACCTTTCCTGATGACTTTCACTTTTTATCCCACCAACAACGTCCTCATTTTCCCAAAACAGTAATGTAATTTGTTTGAATTTTTAGTGACATCAATGGATTTTAAACGATGTTACCATCAATGTTTTTCTATTGATACTCATTCCTACTAAAAAAACACCTAACATTTCCAAATACCACTTTTCCATATTTAAATTTTTTTAAGTTCCATATTTAATATTCTATATTTGCTCGTAATTTTTTTGTTTTATTAACTACTTTTTTATGTAGTTAAAATTTATTACAGAATGAAAAAAAATAACTAATTACATAAAGCAGTTCCAGAAGGTGAAGAAGAAAAAAGAAGGACTATCAAAGGAAAGAAAGAAGGAAATATTGAGTAAAAATTTAAAAAGTTATTTATAAAAAAAGTAAATAAATACTCTGCAACTATACTGTATGTATTTAAATTCATAATCCACACTTTTCTGACTTCAGAAAAATACCTATTACAAGGATATTTGGCTTTATGTCAAACAGTATAGTTTTTAATTTAAAAATAAAAAAATCTATTTCATATTAAACTTACCCTGTTTACAGTAAGTATAGAAGAATATTTTTCAATTATCCAAGTCACAACGCAGTCAGATTTTCTTTCTTAATATAATACTGTACATTTTTTTCATTTCAATTCAGTCTTAACTTGACAAAATATTCTTTCCAAAGAGATAACCAAAAATTACTTTCAGGTCCAAAAAATATCTTCAAAACATCACTTAAGAACGTTACATAGCCTAGCTGGATAAATACACGTACATATTTTTATGTAGTTTATTCACAATATGCTCTAATTTTTCTGTACCATCAGCACGTTTCATCTTTTTCAAATATTTCTGAATAAAATTACTAAACATTTGAAACTGCAAATTATCCATATTCCTGGTCAGATTTTTTTTTCTTTAGTATTTCCTAATCTTCTTTTCTGTTCAACTTTTATGAAGTTTTTCAGATCACTATAACACTGAATATTGTCTATTTGATTTATATTATTTCTACTTTTTATATTATTATTTTGTTTTATTGCTGACTTCTTTGTGTTCTTTTTAGAAGCTTTGAACACTTCATTTTGATTTGTAAATTTATTTTTCTCATCTACCTGAATATTCATCATTTCTTTTTTGTTACTTTTATCTAGTTTAAATGTCTGTTTCTTCTTCTTTTTCTTTGTAATCATGTCAGTGTCTACTAACTCATCAATTACCAATGATTTTCTCTTAACTGGTACAACTTTTTTATTGTTGTTGTTTATCTGATCTCTGGATATTTGTTCTGAAAAAATAAATGGTTTCTTAAAATCACATTAACAAAAAATATTAAACTCACATAATATTTAAATACTATAACTATTACACTAAAAATTAAAAAACTTTTGTGTTTAAAAATTATGTATATATTGTACTTATATTTTTTTACAGATAATTTTTGTAAAATTTTATGAATTTTACAGTTATTTATTAAAATTATTTCAGAACAAATATGTATAAGTTGTTTTTAAATATTTTATAAAAATATTTTTCCTCTGAAATATACTTGTCTTCTCAAAGCACAAATACACTAATATTTGTCTTCTCTAATGACAGGTACAAATATACTATGATTTTCTAGGTTTGAGAATATATAATATGTGTTTAAACTATTCTGAAGAACACACAATAAAAATAAAAGCTTTGAAACACATTATTAAAGCATTTATGGACAATGACTTATTATTAAGACTTAAATAATTAATATATTACTTGTAAAACTTCGAGTAATTTGTGCCATTTTGTAACTTTTTCTGATTTTCTTTCTCTGGAGAAGTGGGATTGATCACCCTCATAGTTATGCCACTGTTTTTTTTTCTACTTGTAAATATAATTCATCAATTTGATACGATACATTCATTTTCAAAAAAATATCTAAAATTTCCAATTTATTGAACCTGAGTGAGTAAATACTGAGTTCAAACAGAATTACTGTTTACAAATGAAATTTGCTTTTTTATACATCCAAATGCAAAATTTTCTAATGTATCTTTCAACCATTCTAAAACCTAACCAGTATTGTATTTAATAGCTAATTATCTTTAGAATATGATTGCCAAAAAATTACCTCCAATATCTTCTGACAACCCAAAAACACAGTTAAACGTATCATCCATATTAGTTTTTACAGATGTTTGCATCTCTCCTTCATTTTTGGTTAACTGAGAAAATACAGCTGAATCTGTGTTTCTGAAATTTAAAAAAACTACAATTAGTAAGAATTACTACTTACTGTCAAGTAATATAAAACAATATACACATACACATACTTTGTCCATAATGGTCCGAACAAGACATTCTTTCAGCTTTACTGTATTACAAAGAATCAGAACTGTAGAGCTTGTTTTTGATCTAACAAATGAACGTTTCCATTTAGCATTCATTTTATAAAACACAATAACAAGACACATTGCACAGAACAGTACAGAAGAAAAAGCAAAATAAACAAAAATAAAAAATAGAAATATCTGTAAAATAGCAAGTATTTACCAGAACTGTACAACAGACAACTGATCTGACTACAGATTTCTACTGCTGTGTTAAAGAATATAGGACAAGTGTTAGAAAGGGAAGGATCAAGTGGTGATTTATTGCTGTTGACATGGTGGCACTGCTTAACAATAGATGAACAAGTAGTGTTGCTGACACTGTGCAGCTTAGCTGAGTGCGACTCCTGCTCAGGCAGAAGGATGCCTCCATCTGGAGGCCGAACCAAACCAACAGCGAATAGAATTATTTATTTATTCATCTAATCTAGAAGGTACATCAACTGCACATACTAATTTCTTTTCATTTATCATTAAGCAACAATTTGGTAATTTTTCAGAGCACTATCGTTTTGGCTTGCTTAAAAATTTCTCTACTGTGTGTAAAATGAAGCTTATAACAAGAATTTTGTTAAAGTGAAAAATAAAAATCATAATATTAAATAAAACAAACTATGATTGGCTCCTACAATTCAGTCCAAGCTAGTCCCAATACTCTGTCCCTGTGTAACTGGGTCATTCTTCACTGTTCCAGGGCATAAGGGGGTTGACAGTAATGAGCAGGCAGACTGACTGGCTGGACTGGGATCTGTATTTAAGTTTATCAGACTCGAGTCAGCTTTAGGAATTTCCCATTGTCTGGGTCTGTTGTTAATAGGTGGATTAATAAGCAATACCAGGCTAGATGGCATAACCTTCATGGGCATTCCCACAACAAGTGTCTTTTAGGAAAGTTCCTCATGGAGGATTTAGAAATGTGGTAGATATTTTGAGCAGAGTACAACTCAGGAATATCATGGGGCTGATTACAGGGCACTGTGGTCTGAGGGTGCACACAAACAGGATAGGTATGTTACCCCTACCCACAGAAAAGGTATAGGTTATGCAGGAAAGAGGAAGAATCTGCAGGACACATACTTCATAATTGTGAGGCTCTTGCTAGTAGTGGTCGTCTAAGAGGTTTTGGTTCCCAGGACTCTTTAAGAACCTTCAGCAGGATGACCTAGTCATGGATTGATAGAACTTACTAAGGCTACCAATCTGCCAAACTGGTACTTAAGATGTTTAGTTGCAAAATATGTCTGCTGATCACAGTGCCTGGGGTTACATAATCCCAACCTCTAGTTTCTCTCTAAAACTATGAATGATTTTTCCTTTTTTACAGAATATTAATATACCTTAATAACATTTAAAAAATGCATTTTTTTTTAATTTATGATCATTAAACTAATTTTTATAAATTTTGTCAAAAACAAAACACAATTTACAAATGAGAAAGCTATTCAAAATCAAAACTTTTACATAAATCAAAGAACTGTAAATTATATAATTCACTAACCCTGCCTGTGTTTTAACTAAGTAGGAAGGCTCGCCCAAGAACTTAAACAAATCCGGTGGCAGAATATAGTCTTCAGGAAGCCATTGTTCTGATGCAGGCTTCAACTTGTCCAAGAAACTATACAGATCAACATACCAGCTACACACGCTCTTCACCATGTATTGTGAAATGGTCCTGCATTAACAATATATAATTAATCATGTGTTATAATTAATTACAGTAACAAAACAAAATTAATCACACTGTCATTACACAATGTGGGAGAGATTTAGTTATCACAAGTAAAGTACCCTTTCTTTTGGATTTCTGGTTTAAGTATAAACCACTAACTTCTATTTGGTAATGGTACATTATTTTGAGTTATGTATCTTCATATATGACAAAAATCTGATGAATCAAATTTAATAAAATATACAGATATTTTCCAGCTATAAAAACTGGAGTTTTCAAACAGAGCAACAAACACATTTCTTTTGGATAGTTACGGTCTATATCTGGGCAAAACCTGATCAAAATCATAGGAAACAATTTTGAGAAAATCATATTTTGAAGTTTTTAGACCAAAGGTCATGAATTTTTGTATGGTTTCAAGACATATAGACATGGGCGAACAAAACCTAATTTCAATGAAATTGATCAATTTATTTAGTCTCTAGCCACGCGCATAGACACACAGACAGACAGAACATGAAAAAATACTTCTGCATAGACTGAAAACTATTAATATCTTATAGAAGTCTGCCAGTATCTTAATATAATATGCTGGTTTATTGATGATAGCTTCCAAAGTGAATTTTTTAGGAAAATAATTGAATGTGAGAGTTAGTTTAATGTTTTTGCACTATATTTATTTATTCATTATTTTTGTAATAGTTTACAACAAAATAAACTGCATGCAGTATTTATACTTGTTAAGTAAGAGGTGGAATTGGTTCAGTATATTCTGTTTTGACCACTTTGGTATGTGAAAAATTTTTGGTAAAACTGTGAACTGAAAATAACTCCATGTTGTACTTTTTATTGGACCAATATAAAACTGATGACTGATTACTGGCAGTGTCTGATATATTTACAATATCCCAAAAAAGACCAATAGAAATATGTATGATTCCCACAAATGAAAAGAGCAAAACATTTTTTTAATTTAATAGCCTTACTTTATACCAGTTAGACTAATGATGACAAGGGATGGGAATTAACTTAAAGGGTAAAGCTTATGTTGAAGGGAAGTACATTCCATTAAAAGTAAAAGTTAAAAATCTCTAAATAAGTATATTTGTCTATGCTATGGTCTGTTATTACTGTAAGAATTTCTTACCAAATCCGGCTGATATTTGCGAAAGCGATCAACGCAATGGACCAAATATGGCCAAGTTTGATCCTCAAAGACAGCTGCTCTGCTGCTTCTAGACATGTCTTATAAATCCTGTGAAACAGCTGTGCCACACCTTGCAAACGAACTAGAAACCATTCTAACATTTGTCTCGAGGGTCCTAAATCATTCGACAATGGCTTACTTATCACTGACAATTCACTGAGAATATTCAAATTAAGGTACTGAATAAGACAACGGTTCACCTTTAAATAACAGCAGTAAGTAAGATTAAAACAATATTATACAGTTTTCACAGAAGTTCTTAAAAAAATATCACTAAAAAAAAAATTAGGAATGTCTATACAGAAAGAATTTAGTTTAGGAAAAAATATTGTAAAGTGTTAGTCTACTAGTTTGTTGATAAAATCTAAAAAAACATTGTATTTTCTCACCTTTTTTTCTAAACTGATGTAGAAAGAAAGGCAAGTTAAATATCAAAGTTATTCAGTCGAACAATTTACTTGATACTTGACCAAAAAACTTTCTTGATACTCTTCAAGAAAACATTCTCAAAAAGTATTTCAATATACGTTTTACAGAATCACAGTGATTAATTATGTTAATCAAATAGCTTAGTGATGTTGTCTGGAAATATTCCCATTTGGAAGGAACTTGTGAAACGGAAATATTTCCAGGTATTCCCCAAACACTCAGGTAAGTTCCCAAAAAGTGGGAACTTCAAGTACAGAAAAACAGAAAAAGTCCTAGCTGCTAAGTTTATTTTTTAAGCATATGATTGATTTTTTAAGCATATTATTTTTTAAAACTACAGTTGATCTATACTTTCAAAACATCATTTATTGTTTTATATAGGCTACACAAATGATGGAAAATATTCTTTTAATCATAATGTTGAATTTGTGATCAAAAACCCTTTTAAGATTACTTGAAAATTTTAATTCGTCTGCTATAATTTTTCTATTCATAAACTAATTTTTCAGTAATTTTTATTGTAAAAAATTTCTCAATTATTAGGCCTAAATATTTTTTGCTAATGTTGCTAAATCATTTTGTTTGTGATGTGTATTTCTTATTCTGTATTTGCTTTGTAATAATTTATTTTCATACCTGCATTCTTTGAATTATCCATCTATTGTTTTTTTATCCCTCAATAAGAAAATAAAAGAAATGAAATGAAACATGAAGTTATTTTAATGGGAGTAACTTTACAAAAATAGAAAAAGTATAAATTTCATAAATGAAGTAACACTTTCACTGCCAAACTAATATAATACTGCAACCAATGGTAATAATTTTAGAATAGCCCCTTATCATAGTACTAGAATATTTAGAAACTTTTTTGGCACTTAAGTTTTACTAGTAGGAATACAATGAAACTTCCCTTAACGAACACTACAAAATAGTGAAATCTTTTTTATAATGAACGCTTTTGTATTCCCTGACCAACATGAAGCTATTCTATAGGCTTAGAAGGATTTAATAGTGGATATTAAATAAATGGTACATTGGCTCAATGGAACTTATTAATTAACTGGAACTATAAACAGAACTAGTTAATTTCCCAGGGCTGTAGTATATTGTAATCTGAACATTTATTTATTACTGTAATAATGTAAGAGGTTTTATTCAATTCAAAATCTTAAAAATTTTGCTTTTATCTAAAATTAGTATTACTGAAGAGGAAACCAGTTCCATTTTTTAAAGTTTGTTATTGTCTTAAAAAAAGCATTTATAATATTGTCACAAGATACCCATTTAACAGCTTGCCATAAATAAACAGCTAGCCTACATACATTAAGGCCTCCCAACTGTATTCCTCTCATTAGCAAACACTTCTCAATAACAGATATTTTGTATGGTCCGAGTAGTATCCGTTGTTGAGAAGTTTCACTGTATAACATACGAAAAAATAATGTTACCTTAACCATTGCTTGCAGCCCTTTGTCACGTCGAAGACGCCCTTTAACACGATAAATTAATCGAGAAAGTGCCGCAGCTTCCATATTCAATGAGCCATTTCCTTTTAAAATTTCATTCACTGAATTGCACAACTTCAGCAATCTCTGGACTATGTTTTCTAAAATTGTAAAAAAATTGTTTGTATTTTACTTATAACTTTAATTAAAGATATGTTGCTTTTTATTTTAACAGTACCTCACCAATACTTTTACTCTAATTCATTGTTTATTTATTTTTTAAGTGAATACTTCTTTACATCAGGTATGGCAAATGTTGTACTGCAGTGAAATCATGCTGAGAGTAACACAAGGAAACAGTGTAGATTTCATGAAACAGCTGATGGTTAAAACAGCTTTTTATCACAGAGGTGCCAATCAGTAATAACAATATTATTGTTAGTGAGTACAAATAATATATATATATATATATATATATATATATATATATATATATATATATATATATATATATATATATATATACAAAAAAAACAAGTGAATTTGTAATAAATATTTTAAAAAATATTAGTAGAATTAAAAGTTTAAAATGATAAAATTATTAATAAAATAAGTGAAATATTATTATTTATATCTAAATCCCAGACTGTCCGAGCTAATTCCAGACGTTTAGTACGTCTAGTCATATGTCTTTGGGCAGGGTGACATTTTTCCTTTTATTTAAGCTATTCTGCAGGCTTTCTTCATTAAGAGTATCAATTTTTTTTCAAGTGCAAATAGTTATACAACTTTATCAATTAAAAAAAACATTTTTCTTAACCTCAAACATAATGTAAGCAATCGATATCACACTGCACACATTATTTTTGTTTTCATAATTACAAATATATAAATATTACAAATGGGAATACAAAATTATTAAGCAGAATTTCTGTAATTAAGATGTTTTAACTTATTAAGCTATTTAATTACATAGGGCCTTTACAATACTTTTGTTTTATTAACTACTATTTTATGAAATTTAGAAATATTATCTGCAGAACATTTATTAAGACTATGCAATTTTTAAAAGAACTGTTTTATAACCTCATTACCATTTACATTGCATGGACTATGTATGATTTCCTATGTGAAAACAATTACTCACATAGTAGTGTGTAATCATCAGCTGCATTACATCCATCTTTGAAACTTTAACTAAGACGGTAATCATAGTATTGGTTAGGTTAGGTTCAGTTTTTCTTTCTCTTTCAGTGTTGTCTTAATTTCTATTAATTAGGCTAATACTTAGGATTCTTACTTATAGAAACAAAATTTAGTGTTCAGGACAAAAAAACTGAAAGTGACACATTAATTATAGCCTACATTTATCGATTAAACAAATAATATTGACTGAATTATCCCTTACAAAAGGAAATACTATTCTTGTGTTATTTGTTCTTTCTTACATAGTCAATACAGTAGGTTAAATACATTAAATATTTTATAGTAGTTTTTTTATAGTGGTTGTAGAGAACTAAATTTTAATAAAAAGATACTGTTTTAAATATTTCTTTGTACATTTATTAATCCAAATTATAAGAAGTTTTTAAGCCTAGAAAGGTAGCGTTAAAAAAAATTATGGTAAGGGTAGAAACACGTAAATTTGACGCACAGTTTGGAAAAGTTCGCCAACAGTAGAACGCCTTTTGCTAGTTCTACTGTAGAATGCCATATTTTGTTTTTTTTAGAATATTATTTTTATTTATTTCAGTTTAATTCAACACAAAATAACAATGTCCTAAATAAATAAAAAAAACAATTTATAAAAAACAAAAAAAACAAACTTCTTAACATTAAACATAAAAAGATATAAAAGAAAAGAGAGTATAGTTTCTGCATGTGATATATATATATATATATATATATATATATATATATATATATATATATATATTATTTGCGTATAGACCCTGTTGGATCACGCAAATCACTCCGACTCATGTCTTGTTCCTTCTAATCCTCCACACCTCCCTCATCCTGTCCCCATGGATCCTCTTCCGCTCCTCCATCGATTTTACCCCTGCTCTCTTTGGGATTTCATTCTCTGGGACCTTCCAACCGAGCATCTTTCTCCTGTATGCATAACTCTATTTCTGCATCATGTAGGTCTATTCTGTATATATATGCAGTCAGGGCAAACTTTTTGTTTGATGATCGCCACAAATAGCTTTGCCACAGTAGCAGTGAACAGTTATCGTATTTTTTCTGACATCACAAACAACACAATACTTCATTGTGCCTCTCTAGTCTGGTATTGGAACAACTTGTCTTCTTTGGCTGAAGTCTCCTACGGTTCTCTATTATCATTCTCAAGTCATGGTTCATATTTTTTCCACTGACTTGTATTTCTTGCTAAGGATGTGATAATCTAGGCAAAAATCTTGCCTTGACTAGGACTTAGAGTTTATTCCATTTATTCTAAAAAAGTTGTGGAGATAAATGACATACAAGTTCACAAACGAAATATTAGTCATATTACAGAAAAAGCATAATGGCCATCATTCGGTTTTTTGGTCACCAATATGTAATTTTTGTCTTACAAAATCATGTAAGACACACAACAATTTTTCACTAAGAATATGTATATATACTGCTATTATAGAGAGTGATTACCTACATAATACTATAAGAAAAAAAATTTTTTAAAACAAAGTCCAATAAAACAAAACAAAAATCATAAATAAATATATAATGGTATTATATGTCGTGTCATGTAAAATGAACATATGATAAAATATGTTTAGAAGACACATCAACCAGACGTCTGACTTCAAAGAAAAAATTAATCACATAAAAACTAATCAGAAATACATCTCCTCACAATGCTGGCTGGTCAGCAACTGAGTGCCTGAGGCATTGATAAGAGGGAGAGGAGTTTGAGTGGATTGCATTAATAAGGCTTGTGATTTATTTATTTCATACACATAAATATAATGGACACTACCTTTCTAGGGTTAAAGAGAGAAATATTTTCTAACCTAACTTTTAATGTGGTGTTGCCAAAGTTGAAATATGGTCTATAAGACATGTCCTGCAATAAATTACATATATTGTTGTGTTATAAATAAAAGTACAATTAAATATAATTAATAGTATAAAATCAATTAAAAGTATAATTAAAAATAATTACATAAATTACAAAAGTCCTGTTATTTTTTGTACAGAACAGATCTATTATCCAGAGAACAAGGAAATTATACAAAATTAGTTATCATGTGATGTGGCAACAATTCTGTTCATATAAGAAAAGTGATAACTCAGGTAAGAATTTGTTTTAATGTTATAGCGTAAATATTTGTAGTAAAAAATGTGATAGGGTAATTATTCACTAGAACCACTAGCTCATACTTATGTCATATTTAAATATATTATTTCATTATTTGTAGTTGATTTATAAACTTAGTTTATTCTATTACAAAGGTCGGAAAAAGCAAAATTTTCCTTACATCAACAGATATGTTGGAATCACTGTCAGAGCCTGTTATTTAAAAGTCTTCCATGACAATCTGTCCTTTCTGTATAAAAAAATTTAACATATAAGAAACGATATATTTAAATATAACATAAGTTAGGGGTATGGGAAAAAGTGGATAATTACCACATAAGTTATATAAATGGTCTACAAGTACTAGAATTATTGGATAAATCTTACTATCCATATATATAAATCTTAGTTCCTTACCATATATATATATATATATATATATATATATATATATATATATATATATATATATCTTTAAATTATAAACTACAACGCAAGCATATAATGTTTTAAAATGAAGAGCCTAAAAATTATTAGGTTTTTTACAAAATAAATTATAAGAGCTTATGGTAAAAATGCTGTGTAGCCTATTCTGCCTTTTTCCATATTTTTTTTACTGAAACGCTTCACCCAAAAGCAATAATCCAAAATATAAAAGCGCAGAAACCAAGAGAAGTATGATAAAAATTGAAAATAAAAGTGACCAACATAACCTCAAAATTGCTACCGAGTGAAAGTCGCTAATGTGTTGTAGATCGGTAAAACAACAAAAATATGTTTAGACGGGTTTTACGTAATAAACACCTTTTTTTAAACAAAAAAACCCCGTAACCTAACTGACACAGTTGTTAGGCCTAACATGATGATGCATGAAGAAAAAGCTTTTATTTCTTTAAAAAGAATACTGCATAACCAACTAACACGGTTGTTAGGCCTAACACGGTGATGCTTGAAGAAAACCTTTTTTTAAAAAAAGAAAAAGAATATTCAATAACCTAACTGACACGGTACTTACGTAGTGATCCTAAGCGATACAGATTAGATATTCATCTTTCGATCGTATTCGTGTTTGCACCTGTCTCATAATCAACGAAATTAATTGAGTGGTTGACCGTGATTAGCCTTATAAGCCGTTGTCAGAAAGGCAATTATAAGCCTTCCAACAGTCACTTATAATCACGCATCACCATCTTAGGCTTAACAACCGTGTCAGTTAGGTTTGGGGTTTTTTTGTTAAAAAAATTAATACATTTTTTCATCACGCAAAACCCGTTTTAGACGTATTTTTATCGTTTTACCGATCTACAACACGTTTGCGACTTTCGCGTGGTAGCAATTTTGAGGTTATGTTGTTCACTTTTGTTTTCAATTCTTATCGAACTTCTCGTGGTTTCCGCGCTTTTATATTCTGGATTATTGCTTTTGGGCATGTAATAAAGCGTTTTAGTAAATAAAATATTGAAAAATGCAGAACAGGCTACACTGTATAAATACGAGCCTACCCATTTTAAAAGCAAATAGAAACAAAATTTCATAGCTACTTACTTGGTTTATCATCGCACACTTTATAAATATGTATTTGTGGAGAAGGAAGATCCAACTTATTCCAAAATATATCAGAAATCATGCTGAATTAGGTACAACTTCAATGTTTAAAATAGTCAAATAATTTCTAACCTAAATTCAAAACTATGCAGGGTTTTAATAATAAATATCCATTTTCTTAGACAGTTTGTAAAGAATATAAATAACAAATATATTATATCGGTACTGGAAATTGTAATAATTAATTATATATAAACGTATTAATGATATATAAAAGTGTACATTTTAATATCTAAAGCTCTACTTTTAACACCAACTCCAAAACTTTTAATAGCAACGAAACATTCTAATCTCACTAAACAAACGTAACCAAATCAACAAGAACAGAAAGTGAACAGAACAGATGAATAGATACCAAAACGTTCACGATGTCCTCAGATACACAGATACATTTATTACACAGATAAAATTACATTATTGTGTATTATTACTTTATACAAATTCCTTATTTTTTCAATGATTTTTACTTAGTAGTAACTAAATGTTACTTTTACAATCCTATAAAACAGGGTAGTAACTCATATATTAGCGAATTTCCATTGAGAATGAGTTATTAGAACGGCCATCATATATGAATGATGTAAAGAACCATATATATATATATATATATATATATATACATTATTTTAAGGAATTATAAAACCATTATTTTTCACACGCCCTAAATGTAAAGGTGAATGTAAAGTGTTAAAGTCGCAAGTGTAATGTTGTAAGTGAAAGTATGTGTTAGACTCGGGTACAACGAGGAACGCGTCTAAATCCTCTCAATAGGTGCAGCTAGTCTACCCCCCCCCTGCGGGGCAAGAACCATATAAGAAATAGTAAACAGTGTGTGTGTATGTACAAAGTTCACAATTAATGGCAACCATTTTTACAGGTTAGTATTACCAGAAATATAGGTTAGTAATAAATAGCTAAAAATGTAATTTCTTGTACATCTGCCAATAAATGTCATTTTCCGAGCTTTAATATCTCTCAGAAAAATGATATAACGCATAATACAAGCAAAAAATATCGATGAAGTAATAATTTTTACAAAAGTACCTAAAGTGTATTAATACCACACACACACACACACACACACACACACACACACACACACACACACACACATATATATATATATATGCAAGCGAGACGCTAGCACTCCACACAAAAGCTACCATGAAGGGTATTTTGTAGGAAGAATGCAAAATCTTGAGGAAGATCCTTGGCCCGAGATTAACTGAAGATGGATACAGGTTGCACGCCCGGACGACCACAGAGAAGATATCGAACCTGGCAGCAGATATCAGAAGAAGGAGGCTTCGGTTCTATGGACACATCAGTAGACTCCCAACAACGAGACTTGCCAACAGAATCCTTAAGTGTCGTGGATCACACAAGTCAGAATAGACCTACATGCCGCAGATATAGACTCAACAGACGTTGAAGACAGGCTCGCATACAGGAGAAAGATGCTCGGTTGGAAGGTCCCAGAGAATGAAATCCCAAAGAGAGCAGGGGTAAAATGGACGGAGGAGCGGAAGAGGATCCATGGGGACAGGATGAGGGAGGTGTGGAGGATTAGAAGGAACAAGACATGAGTCGGAGTGATTTGCGTGATCCAACAGGGTCTATACAAAAATAATAATAATAATATAAATATATATATAAGCAATATATATATATATATATATATATATATATATATATATATATATATATATATATAAGCAGTCTGACAGACCGCCAGGGAAATTCAAAATCCTATAATTCCCATACTGCACAACCTGGTGCCTGCTCCCTTCCAGTACCTTCCAGACATTGTTCTCTCTTATTAGTAGTACTTGTATTGCTGCCTAGTTGAGTGACTTTTGTGAATTATTTAAAGATCGCAGTCTGTTTGACGTATTGTAGTACTTACGCTATCTTAGCAGCGGTCTACCTGACGTGTTGTAGTAGTTATGTGATAGTTTTTTTTAATATAAATCATTATTTATTCTTTTATTTTTATTAATATAAATCATTATTTATTCTTTTATTTTTATTAATATAAATCATTATTTATTCTTTTATTTTTATTTTATTCTCTCTCTTTATTTGTTTCACCCAACCTTGGGGTATACTAAATCAATCACTTTTTAATGTTCTGTGCCTTCCTTCTATCCCAGCATTGCTTCATTCCTTGTGATCTTGCTTTTCTTTCTTCGTCAGAGATTTGGATCGTTCGCTTGGATTTGACTTTATTTTATTCTATTATTATTTTAATTATTTAATATTACTGAATATATTTGAACTGTTTCACAATGGACTTTGAGCCTAGCACATCAACTTCTCAGGAAGTAAGGAGGAGCAATAGGCAAACTACTGAAGGAATACAAGACCCATTTAGATATTCTAGTCAGTTTGAGGATCTAGTTTTTGATGCCTTGGAAGAAGAATTAGATGACAGTGACCAAGACCCCAATTATACAGAAGTGAGTGATCATGCTACAGATTCAGAGCAAAGTGATACTGAAAATGAACCCATTAGAGACAGTGAAACTCGCAGGAATGAACTGATTTTGATCAATATTGATATTCAAAATAATATGAGGAATATAGAGGAAAATGCTGCACTAAATAATATATTTGATACTGAAAAAGAGGAAGGCAACAGGAATGGTATATTAACAAATAATGTGAACCGGCAACAGGGCCACATTACACTTACTACTTTGGGCGCAGAACAAAGGAGATGATAAAAAAAACAATTACCAGCATTCAAATAGAGAAAAGAGCCTCCCATTCAAGCAGTACCGACAAGACAAAACAATATAATCACTCAATTGCCAGGCCTGAAGGCAAGAGCTTCTGATCTTGGCACTAATCCAGACATAGAAAGTGTGTGGAAATTATTTTTTTCCAGTGATATTTTAGATGAAATTATAACATGGACAAATGTGAAAATAACCTCTATTAGACTAAACTACAAAGCTCCAACTTCATATATCAAAGACGTTGAGTTAAATGGTTTCATAGGTCTTCTTATCTACAGTGCAGCTTTTAAGTCTGGGAATGAATCCGTTACAAGCCTATTTGCTATAGACGGTACAGGCCGAGATGTGTTTAGATGCACAATGACTAAAGAACGGTTTTTATTTTTGTTACAAACTCTCAGGTTTGACAATCCCGATGATAGAAATGAGAGAAAAGAAGATATGAAAGAGGCTGCAATTTCAACAATATTCTATAAATTTGATGAAAACAGCCAGCATTGCTATAGTATGGGAGCGTCAGTCTGCATAGATGAAATGTTGGTTCCCTTTAGAGGAAAATGTATCTGCCCAACAAACCAGCAAAATATGGACTCAAAGTACAGTGCCTGACTGATGCAAAAACTAACTATCTTTACACGCCTACATCTACACTGGAAAGAGAAGTGATGGTAGAGGCCTTTCAGAGCAAGAAGAAAAAACATTACTAATACCAACACAAGCTGTTGTAAGACTCATTTCACCAATTGAGCACTCACATAGAAACCTAACAGCTGACAACTGGTACAGCTCCATTCAAATTGTAGAAGAGCTCAGCAGGAATATTTGTTGGTACACTAAAAAAAAATAAAACAGAGATACCAGATTCGTTCCTTCCAAACAAAGCCAGAGAACAATAAATCCTGTTGATTTATGGTTATACAGAAAACATGACTTTACTTTCACATGTTCTGAAAAAATCCAAGGCTGTAATACTGGTTTCATCAATGCATCATGGTCCTGGCTCTGATGCAATTAGTGAAAAGCCTGAAATAATTGCTGAGTACAACAGAACGAAAAGTGGTGTAGACACATTGGATCAAATGTGCTCAAACTACTCAACCCAAAGGCGGTCTCGAAGGTGGCCAATGGCAATTTTCTTCACTATGATAAACATATCAGCAGGTGTGAACTCTTTTGTATTGTACAAATCCTATAGGGATACTGCAGATATCACTAGACTAGACTTTATGAAAAATCTGGCGAAGTCATTAGTGATTCCATTATTACAACGGAGATTGGATAGAGGACACCACATCACGGAAGAAACAAAGCTTGCTATCAAGCGTATTCTGCAGATCCAGAATCCACCTGCAGTAATTCAACTGGATGTTTTTCGAAGTCAGGAAGACGTGCTACACCTGTCCACCCCGCCTCAAAAGAAAAACTCAGTATCTGTGTTGTGTTTGTGGAAAACCAATATGTTTACAGTGTGCCAAAAAAAATCTGTATTCAGTGCAAAAGTGATCATGACAACTAACAGCTGCTGAAGCTCATGTTTGCACTCTATTATAATTTTTCATATCGAACTTTCAATATTTTTACAATTTTAGTAGTTTTTGTTTACTTTCATATAACATTTTTATTCAAATAATTTATCAATATTTCATGATTTTTATTATTTAAATATTTACTGTTACAAATAAATATTAATAAAGTGTAAATAAAAATATTATGTTTTGAGAATCCTGCATTTTCTTCCTATTTCACAAAAAAGTTTCAAATTTTGAAAAAGGAAAAATAAGGTTATGATATGCATTAAATAATGTAATGTTGTTTATTTACATTCTGTATACTATCAACTATTTAAAAAAATACAATTTCAACCAAAAAATAACGACTTTTTATATGTTTAGAGACATTTTTAGAAACAATGTGCAATTTTGGACTAATTTTTCAAAATTATAAATAATAAAAAAAACCACATTTCTACACATTTTTTAATCTATTAGATATATAAAAGGTTAAAAATTGGTTCAAAACATTTAAATTTAAATTGATTTTATTTTTTCGAAATTTTTAACAAAAGCGGTCTGTGAGACCTCATGTAGTAGTTGCATGCATAATTCACTTTGTGGTAACAGAGGGATATATATATATATATATATATATATATATATATATATATTCGACCTGTGATAGATGTTTCACTCCACAAAAGGATGACAATAGTTAATCCACATCACAGTAAGGCGGCAACTGCTATTTTACGGAGGATGCTTGAACAGGCAGAAGCTGACGTTGCTTTAGTGCTAGAACCTTGAGTGATGGGAGGCAGAATAGCAGTACTGGGTGTAAGTGGAGGTAAATTGATTTATAATAGGTCAGCCGCTAGGCCTAGCACGTGCATAGTTGTAAGGAATAATATTGAGATACTAATGTTGTCTTCTTTATGTTATAGGGATTGTCCAGTAATCAGTGCTAATGTAGTGTAAGGAGGGAGTTCAAGGTAATGAAGAGGCAGATCGACTAGCTGGACTAGGAACTGCATCTGAATTTATCAACCCTGAACCGGTTATAGAGATCTCTCTGTCTTTGGTCAGATTTACTATTAATATGTGGATTAATAAGCAACATCAGGCAAGATGGATAACCTTCATGGGTGCCTCTTAGGCATGGTCTTAAGTGTCCACGGTTCAAAGCGGCAGCAAACGTCTTGGGCAGAGCACAACTCAGGAAAATCATGGGGCTTATTACAGGGCACTGAGGTCTGAGATTGCACATGAACAGGATGTACATGGAAAAACCATGAGTAGATTGTGCAGGAAAGAGGAGGAGACTGCAGGACACATAATCCTTGATTGTGAAGCTCTTGCTGGTAGGAGACTAGGGTTTTTTGGTTTCCAGGACCCTAGGGATCTTCAGCAGAATGACCTAGTCAGTAGATTGTTGGAACTTATTAAGGGCATCAATCTGCTAAACTAGTACTAAAGAGGTTTAGTTTGCACAATATGTCTGTTGATTGCAGTGCCTAGGGTTGTATTATCCCTTCCTCTAGTTTGAATCTAACATCTCTCTATAATATATATATATATATATATATATATATATATATATATATATATATATATATATATATATAAAGAAAGAAAGAAAGAGAGAGAGAGAGAGAGAGAGTACTTTTATAAAAGTACTAAACTTGTGCTTTTATAAACCTGATTTTGGACAGCCAGTAGCAGTAATCATTTAAAAACACTTCTATAATTTTTGGCTAATTTAAAGAAAGATCAATATTAAGTTCAAAAGCTAAGATTAAGAAAATGGCATGCTAGAACACTAGTAAGACAGAGAAAAAAAATTGCGAGTGAAAGTTTAAGTTTTCACCCTCTCACCACATCTCTTTCACTATTGCTGAGTAGTATTAGATCCAAGCTGATAAAATAAACATTAAATAGTTTGTAGACACAGACTGGCAGAAGTCTGTATCACTGTACTGTTGGATGCAGTTGGGGGGAATTCTTCTACATGTGTGAAGAATTCTCACGGCCACTTACAGGCTGGAATATAGTTATATACCACTATCTATTAAATCTGAAGTACATGGCTAAAATAACTAAATATAGAACTCATTTGGATGCAGAAAATTATATTCATTTGTTACACTGAATAAGGATAAAATATGCTGCTGTTTGTTGTTTAACACCATACTTTGTACCAGTTAGATTAATTAGGACGAGGGTATGGCATTAATGGAAAGGGAAAAGCTTAAAACAATAACTGTAGTCTCAAGCCTGCAACTTTGAGGTGCATAGAGATGCAGCAGACAGATTGGAGTCTTACTACTTCAAACTTGCGGCCCTATCAGGTGCAACAAGCAAGACTTTCATTATCATTAACTTTGGGACCCCATTTAGTATTACATCATTTTTCATATATTGAAAGCTCATTCAATACATATATTGTTTGTTAGTTAAATGTAACTAAATGTTAAATCATTTTGTAAATTAAAAAATAACTAATACTGTCTGCACTGTAATACTGGCTGAATACACATCATGTGGAATATACTTCAAAGAACAGATACATAAAACAAAATACTAAGCATTTCTCGTTGCTCCTTAAGAAAATATTGCTTCAAGAGACTGAAATTTTGGTTTTGTGATTGGAAAAGTTTGGGAAACTGCTGATCTAAACAATATTTTAAGAGTATAAAAAATAATTGATTGTTATGAGAAGAATGACATTTGGAGCTGAGAAAATCAGATCTTTTTATGGAACATGTACGGTGACTTTATAGATATAGAACTACCCTAGGTAAGTCTAATAAAAGTTTGCAGATGATGTCTTGTTTGTTGGAAATATTTTCAGAAAATATTTGAGATGTGAATAAATAACAGCTTAAAAGGGCCAATGATTGGCAAACAAAGGCCTTGAGATAATTGCTGGGAAGGTCAAAGGAAAACTGGGAATTAATGGAACGAAATTTTTTAAATTCAAAGCTTTTACTGAGATGTATATTCAAATCTAAAACCATCTTAATTGTGTAAGAGTGAAAACGAATTTAAGGCTAGAATTTTGATGCTCACCATAAAAGGGAAAAGGGTGAGCATTGTTGTATACTTCAAGGTATTTTATGCAGTTTTACTGTGGGGTAATTAATAAACTAACACACTGTGGATAAAATGCAGATTGTCAAACCAACATCCCATTGGCTTGTAAAACAGTTTACTACATTGGTAAAATCTGAAAAACGACAGATTAAAAGATTTATGAATCACTAAACCTAAATAATGTGGTGTCAGGTTCATATTTAAATTTTCAGAAAATTTAAATAGAAATTTATAAAAATATTAATTCTGATTACAATAGTGAAATGAAATTTTCAAAGACAAATAATTAATGCTTTTTCTAAATATTTTGAAGAGCCACCACTTAGAAAAGGTTTTAACTGGAGGGATTTGTCCAGGTTTGTAACTAATCATACCAAAACTGTAAATGCACTTTAAAGGTAACAATTACTAACACTATTAACATATTATAGTGATCAGTTTCTTATTTCATGGTTTTTGGTCTGCATTACTTCATAATAATGAGTTCAAAATGGTTTCCAATTAAAATTGCTAATATTACCTATTAGGATGCTAATGAATCAGATTAAAACATATTATTTATTGAACACAACAGTCTTGGTGCATATTTACAGAAAATTAGAACACTTATATAGTTAAACAAAAATTCTTTTTTATTCAGTGACATATGTTTCATTGTGAGGCTTCTTCACATACAGTGAAGCTAAAAATTATACAATGTGCTTACAGTTATTATAAAAATAATACAGTTGATGTTAAAAATGGAAGGAAAAAGGTAAAAAAAGGAAGGGTTGACAAATGTAAGTAGGTTCATGAAACCCATGAAGTTTAGAGGTTTCCCAACCTGCTGCCTTCCCCCTTCCAGTTTTAACATCAGCTGTATTAGTATATAAGCACACTTTATAATATTTAGCTTCACTATGTCTGAAAGTGCTTCAGGGTGAAACATATGTCACTAAATAAAAACGAATTTTTGTGAAACTATATGTGTTCCAATTTCCTGGATAAAATATATTCTGTAATTTTATTCGTAGAAATCCACAAGGAATTTAAATAAATTAACTACATTTATTAAAAAATTTATTTATTTATACCTATGATTCTACTTGTATAAAACAGTAGAAATAATTATATTTGTACAAATGTTTACAGCATAATTTTATAACAAAACAATGATGACAGTGTGTGCACACAAAATTTTGAACAGATTTCTGATATGTACAGTCAAAATGGCAGTTTATGAACAATAAATGGCTTTAAAATTAACATGGCAATGTAGGCAGTTAAAACCAATATAAAAAATCGTATACAAAAAAAAATATATAAAATGATTTAAATATTGGATGGCACTTTAGCGTGTAAATATTTTTTTTTGGCCAATGTTAGGAAATGGGTTTTTAGAGGTTGTATGAATGTTTAAAATACAATTAAAAATTTCAAATATATTCTAAAAAATTATTAAAAAACAGTCAGTTTAAAAAAAATGTATTTTATATTAATTAAAATAAAATATTAACAATAATTTAATACTATTTACACGAAAAAAATATTTACTGAGACTTTTCCATTAAAATAATCAACCTCTGTGTTTAGTAACTATGAATATGGCCAAACTGAATTGTAAACACTACAACGAAAATGGCATCTGAGTTTGCAAAGTGGTTTCTTTGCTGATACAAAAATTTGATTATAAATTTGAATTGATTTTTTACTCGTAAAAGATGAAGTAAAATTGAGCATTCATTGTTAGATTCCTGTCAATATTATGGCTCCATTTCACAATGACAATTGGGAATATATTAAATTTAAAATGCACTACTGACAGGAATACAACACTTTAAAAGTTGTCTCATCAACATTGTTTACCCAATATCTGGGAACAGTAACATATTTTGATTACATTTAACATATTTACATCGAGATTTTTACTTTCTAATGTTTTAATTCAGTACGGTTCGAAGTAAAACAATCGAAGATGTTACGACTTACTATTTTGTACGCGTTTAACAACATATATACACCGATTTCACTCTGACAGCCTCTGTATTAACACCAATTTTGCAACACTGAAGAACTATCGTACGTTCTAAGGTTGTCCAGATTTTCATCACTTTATTTCAATTATGATGTTCATGATCAAAATTTCATTTTGGATCGTAATAAATACACTACAAAGTCTTAATCACATTTGACACATTATTTTGATTCACTGAATTATTTAAATTTTAATGGTACTAAGGCAACATTCATCATAAATAACTAATTTAAAATATATAACTTTTTACAGATATCGTACATATTTTATTCATTAACAGTCTACATATAAAATTAAAAAAAAAACACTGACTTGTCTAGCAAGCTAAATAACTGTAGTTTATCTTTTTTATTTTCATAGTTTTAAAGACAAGTATGTTTTTAAGCCAGTACAAAAGTAATTTATTTCTGAAATGTTTTATTTTACAAAATGATTTCTTTAGATAAATACTTCATCAATAATACTTTAAAAGAAACATTTTACATAACGTTTTAGCTAGATTAGTAAAACGTAAGCTTAAGGTCAAGAATTATAATAATATGGTAGTTAACTATATTTTAGCACAAAACACAAATTAATAACATTTTTACTGAAATATCTGTAATGTTAAAAAAATATATTTAGGCCTATATTTATGTATATATATCGAACTTAAACATTACAAAGAGTATAAATTCCTTTTTTTAATATGTCAGTTAACAATTTGTTTAGTTATTTTAAATAAATGAATACAAATGTTATTCTTAGTTTTCTAAAACTGAAAAAAGTATGAACTTAAAACAGATAAATTACAATTATTTTTTTTGCCAACTAATTAACATTTATTTAACTTTGGAAGCTCTACTAAATCCTGAGTTCAGTATCTGTGGTCCTTTGCCGCACGTGATGTGACGTAGGAACACCGGGAGTAACTAGAGGAGATATAGAAGGCGATCTAGTCGCTAGAGGTGATAGAGAAGGTGAAAAACTTGGTGACATTGCAGTCGATGTACTGAAACCTGCACCACTCGCATCGTGACTTATTGGTGAGCGAGGAAGCAGTAACATCTGAGTCGATTGATGAGCAACTGAAGAATGGTGGGGATTTCGAGCAGATAAAACGGGGGCGGCTATGGACCTAGGGGCAACTGAGGTTAACAAAGGAGGGGGTACAGTTTTTACAATAGGAGGAGCACAGTTTTTACCTTTACCACTAGAAGCACCACTGTTTGCACTTTTTACCGATGCTGCATCGTCTTTTAACCTCGCTATTTCGGAGAACACATGTGCTAATGGTTGGTATTGAGGTCCCCAATCAAGTAAATAGTCCCAATTATAACTACCCGTCAGTTCTTCCTCACTATGCACAATGGAACTTAAAGAACCAGTCATCGATGGTTGGTGAGTACCACTAGGAACATCACCAAATCCTCCAAGAACCATCACATGCTCTACAGCAGCACTAGCCCCTCCTACATCTTCACTACTACTACCACCACGTTCACTTCCACTGACATCATTTAATTTTGCATAAATTAAATTAGTGATGTCGTTCTCTCCGGCTGCATCTTCATCAAACATATGAAGACCATCAATAGGTACTCCTTGATGGTGAAGTATTGCGTCTTTATTACTACTAACAACATGACTTTCTGAATGTCTTCTTGAAGCAGCAGACGCTCCTTGTGTGTCAACTATACCTAGCCTTGCAAGATATTCCTGAGTATTATGTACAGAAACATCAGAAATATTATCTTCATCATCTGGTGGCCTATGCATTCCAGAATCCCTTTGCAATGGTCCTTCATTTATCATTCTAATCTCTTCATCTTCAACATCCTCTCCGTCTTCAGCGGAACCTCTCCCACTCGAGCCTGACTGTTCTGATCCAGAAAGTTCCGAAGTAGTTGCTGCAGCAGAATTAGAGCTACTTGTATTATTATTGCGATATGTTGGAATTTCATCATATTTTGGTGGTCCAAACTGACTTGCTGGTCCTGCTACTCCTCCTCGGATAGGGATAGTGTCAAACGCACTTGGATCTACGAATGTATCTGTACTTTGTCCACCACTCAATCCCGGTTTATTTACTTTCTTATGCCTTCTATTCCGCACATGAAGAAATAAAAACACAGCACCAAATGCTAGCACTATGAGAATAAGTGCTATTAAAAGTCCCATTGCCCAGTCAGCAATTCCACCAGAAGATGCTGCTAAGGCCGTATCATTACCTTCACCCGATGCAACTACATTTGTTTCTCCATCAGCTAATGGATCAATTGCTATTTCAACAACACTCATATTTGTCAAAGAACCTTGTCTACCAGAGCTCGCTGTTACTACCAGGCTTATATCTTGCTTTGCATCAAAACCAGAATCAAATTTCTTTTTAATCATAACTGCTCCAGTCGTGCGGTTTATTTTGAAGTACAAATGTTGAGTAGTCAGTTGGTAGACCACTCTACCATCTGGGCCTTTGTCCCTGTCAGTTGCAGTTACATGACCTACTACATAACCGACTGGCAGATCATTGCCTCCAAGAACAAACCTGTATGTTCTTTCTGTAAACTGCGGATGAAATTCGTCCTTACTTTCTATCTCTATCCTTACCGCACCCTAGCAGTTCTACCACCAACATCACTTGTAGTCAGTGTAAAAGCATAACGACTTCTTGTTTCATAATCGAATACAGCATTCGTTGTTACCATTCCTGTACTTGGATCTACTTTAAACAACTTCCATGAATCTTCAATATCGGTAAACCCAGATGCCGCTGCAGAAACTATAGAGTAATTTAATCTACCGTAAGCACCTTTATCAATATCTGTAGCTCTGGCAGTAAACACAGGTGAACCAATTGCTTCATTCTCACCAACAAATTCTAAGTATTCGGTGACAGGAAATCTTGGCGTATTATCGTTTTCATCTTCTAAAATAATTTTAAGTGTAGCAACAGTTGACAGTGGAGAATCTGGTGGAAACTTAGCACCATCGGTAGCTCTTATGACTAATGAGTATTCTGATGTTCCTATGTCATAGTCCAAATGGTTTTTTACAGCAAGAACACCACTCACTGGATCAATTTCAAAGAGATCGTCATCGTTTCCAGATGTTATGTCATATCGGACATCAGAATTTGGTGGCAGATCTGCATCAGTTGCAGTTAATTGAATAATAGAATGACCGATGGATGATCCTTCGGAGACGAATATGCTGCTTTCCAAGTCTATGAACTCAGGAGCATTGTCATTAGCATCTTCTACAGTTACATGTATCTGAACTGAGGTGGCATTGTCAGAATGAAATGCTGAACCAATACGTAGTATATAGGAGTCTTGCGTCTCTCTGTCTAAGGACTTCACCAGTATCAGTTCACCACTGGGACTGCAATAAGAAGTAAAAATTGTAATCACACACTATTTTGTTATTAAAAATAATAAATTATAGAAGTAAATGTGGTTTATAAAAAAAAATAACAAACAAATTTAACCTAATTACTTGGAAAAGTAATACTCTCTCTTTCTACTTTTTGAAATTTTTAAGGTGTTTTTAGCTTGAAACATTTTGATTGTTTTATAAGAAAGGCAAGTGTACTGGGTTGGTAATTTCTGACAAACACAGAAAATGTAAAAATTATACTTCTTCAGTGTTTTGTTACAAAAAGAAACAATCATATAATATAGACAGTTGAAAACACCAAATTCATTAAAGAAAAGCACATCAAAATTAATCAGTGATAGTTTTTTTTTTGTGTTTAACTTCCGACTATTGTGCACACTTCTTAGAGATTTTCAGAAAAACATTTATTGAGATATGTTCACAAAAAATTAATTAAAATTTCTACTTGGGTGTTTTGAAATGATTACATGAAAATATTGAGAAACATGGGGAAAAGACTGGCCCACACTGCTTTGTGTGGCCACAAGTGTACAACAAAAACAAAATGAGCCGCCTCCATGGCCTAGTTGATAGCATACTGGGCTTTCACCCCAAGGACCCAAGTTCGATTCCCGGCCAGGGCTTGGCATTTTCATACGCTAAAATCATCCCATCGTCTGCATTAGCGCCCAAGTGTGCACAATAGTCGGACGTTAAACACAAAAAAAAAAAAAAAAATGATAGTTGTTCCTTACATTCCAATCCTTGTTTTGTAGGTTTTTTCTTATTCCAATGCATAAACATTGCTTGAAAGTAAAATACTTTCTGATATGAATTAAGCAAAGGAAAATTTGCAATTACAATACACTCCAGTTAAGAAGTTCCCCCCCAAAAAATATTTTGAAAAACACATTAAAATGAATGTTCATTGGTTATTGCATAAAACTGATTTACTATAAATTCTTATTATTTTTAGGTAAGTATTCCTTCATATTATATAAAAATCATAATAGCGCCATAACCTGAACCCATTAATGCTTTAAATTTAATGTTGTTTAATATAATTTAATATTATTTAAAATTTCTATATATTACCTCAGTAGTTGAAATATTCCGTCTGGATCTCCGTCAATAATTGAATACATCGAATTTGCCATGTCGTCTATCACCGCTAATGTTGACATCTTCAACAGAATCGATCCTTTAGCAGCATTTTCACGTACTGTTACCCTAGATATAATTATGGAACGTTAATTTCTTGAAATACCATACATTAGTAGATTTACAAAATATTAATTGTAACATACTTAATCACCAAAAATTTTTAACATTACTTCTAATAAATATTTTTAAATTATTCAGGAATGTATTACTTGGTAATTTCTTTGTTGAATTAATTTAAGTATTTTTAATACTCTTACATGCTATCTGTAATTCATAATGTATTTACAATGTTTTTTACATGTTACAGGTACTGAAAAAATGCTACGCTGTGTTTTTGTTAAAATAATTTGGTTAAACATTATTTTGATTTTTCAATACAATTAAAATGTGACTTGTATCTGTTTAAAACTGCATTAAAAATATAACAAAATTTACTGTTTTATAAACTTTAAAAAAATGATATTTTTTTACGATAAAGTGTATACTAATTTAATTTATTTAACAAATATGTTCAGAAAATTCAAAAAATCAAAAGTTTATTGCAACAATGGGCAACAACAAAAAAATAATGTGTTTAGATCACATGTTAATTAAAACATCACTAAGGTCATCAACTTTATAAGAGATGATTAAATGTAACAAGCAGCAACTAACACGGCCAACATAAAGCAGGTAAAAAATAGAAGAGAGTAAAACAAAATGTTAAAGAAACAAAGTGAAAAATCACTTTCTATTTAAATAGCCAAGAAAACGGAAATGAGGTGCACAGAAAGGTAGTATTTCAAAAATTTTAGTTTATGAATATTTATAAATTAAAAATAAAAGAAATAAAAAGGTTAATTTATCCACTTGTTTGAAATCACAGACGGATATAACAACAGTTATCTTCAACGGCAGATATAAATATATATTCATGCAATACTAAATATTTTACAAATAATTTTCAAATTACCTGAACTCGTCATGTGCAAATCTGTTAGCACCTCCTCTGATATTGCTCACATATATTCTGACAGCAGCAGTTGCTGACAACGGTGGCGTTCCCAAGTCAGTTGCGACTACCGCAAGGTCAATCACTTGTTGTCTCACTTGCAAAGCAATACCACTACGGTTGGCCAATATGGTTCCTGTTTTCTCATCTATTGTAAAACCATTAACATGAAGTAAAAGCGAGTAGTGGATCTCTGCATTGATGCCGGAGTCTATGTCTGTAGCATTAACAGTGAGGAGTGCATAACCAGCGTCAGCGGTTTCTAAAAACAATAAAATATTAATTATTTTTATGTACGATATGGTACATTGTTATTAGGATATATACTTTTAGTCATGCAAAGAAAAGTAAAATACTTTTACGCAATTTAAAGTAATTATTCAGAAAACATTAATTAAAAATTCTACATTTACAATAAGAATAGACCAACAGTTTATTTTCAAAAATGTAGGCATTTGTTCACTAGTAAATAACAACACAACATGGTCTAGTTGTCAGATAGTGATATATTTTCCAAAAATGTGATAATTTTGTTCTAATAATGACTTTTTGTTTAATCAAGTCAACAAGACTGACTGGAACAGAACAAGATAGCTAACTTACTCATATATATCTTACAATAATTTTATAAACTTAATTTAAAATCGTAAAATCCAAACCTGGCAGTGTCGCCTGGTACGAAGCTTGTCTAAACATTGGTGCATTATCGTTGTCATCAGTAATTTTGACAGTGAGTACAGTGTGAGCTGTGTGCGCAGTATCCGATGCAGCAATCTTCAACCGGTATTCCTGGCGACTTTCATAATCCAACGATCTGCCCAAAGTTATTTTACCACTAAACCTATCGATACTAAATATTCCTTCAACATCCGAATCTTCAAGCAAAGTATATGTGAGCGCTGGGTTCGTATCAACATCATTTGCTGTTATTGCTGTTAGCACACTTCCGATTTCTTTTCCTGGAATATAATTTGGTTTTGTTTAAATGTTTATCATCCATGCAATAGTTTCTTTAGTTTCTTATTAACAGTTAAATTACTCTTTTAACTGTTAATTTATTTTTGTTGTTAATTTTTCAAGCTACATCTATTTGACCTTTTTTTTAAATAACTTACATTTTAGTTTAGTAACTTAATTCAGATTAAAGTAAGATCTAATCTATAGTGCTTAACTATAGTGATTTGTATATTTATTTATTTCATTTCTAAATGATGTACAGTATATAGTAACTCATCTAATTATTAGTAAATGCAATAAACATTTAATGCAAAATAATGGGATAATTAACCTCCCAAAAAGAAGAACATAACCTAATAAATCTGGCAGAAAACCAGTTCCCATATGCAATTCATAGTTTACTGGCTGATATTTCTATATAAACAATTTTAATTGTTAAGAAAGCAAAATATTAATGTAAATGAAACTGTAATAAAAAAACTATATTAAAAAAAACTTTTAGATAATAAAAAGAATAGTATAATATTCATTGATATTTTCTAATTGGTCAGTGAAAGTATCATCTCCAAGCGAAACCAAGAATGTTGTTCTGACAGTAACGGCTGCACAAGTAATTTACAACTCCAAGTGAGATTATATTAAAACTCGCTCATGAGCACTATAAAAGCGTAACACTACTTGTACCAAGGAGTCAGGATTTCTGTGAGTTTAGTCACAAAGCATGGGATTTATGCTTTCTTTTCACAGAAATAATTTATTGTTGTCATACGGTGTCGGCACATCGTAAAGATGTAATATATTTAGCAATTGTCATAAATGTTTGCTGGAAATGCATTTATCTTGTTAACAATATAAAGTAAACAAGATCTTCATTTCTAATGCATAAACTCTCTATTTCATTTAGAACAACAGTGACTGTTATTTTTTTCTTATAATAATAGTTTTATTATATTTGAAGAAGGTGTAAATGAAAAATGTAAAATTAAAATGTCATTAGTTATTTAAATAAATTGGTTAAATAAACTTTATTAAAAATTTCTCCGTCTGTTTTTACTAGGATTTTAACACAGAAAAGTTGCAACTAGAAAGAAATATTGTGAAACACAGATTTATATAAAGACAGAAAAACTACAGCATGCGTTTTTTTTTAAATAATAAATAAATAAATATACAACACAATATGATGCCTTGCTGATGTGACGGAAGCGCATTTTCCAAACAAAAATTTTAATAACACCATATAAAGTTATGCAACAAGTTTTTATTTTACAATAACAAATGAAAATGAACCATGACCACCTAATAGATCAACCTAATAATCCCCTAAAAATAAGTAAAAAAAACTAAATCGACTAGGAAATAATTTCTGGTTACCAAATAAATTTCAACATTTCCTCACCTTCAGGTATGCTAATTATACTGTGTGGTGGAAAAGTCGGCTGGTTGTCATTCACATCAACAATGTTTATACGAATAGTCGATGTTCCTGTCAGTTGTGGTACTCCTTCATCAGTTGCAATCACTGTTAATCGATACGTATCACGTATTTCGCGATCTAATACAATATTGGTTTTGACAAGACCAGAGAAAGGTGGTTCAATTACAAAAGCGTTATCATGATTTCCATCGACTATGTGATAGAGGAGTCGAGCATTCTCGCCTTGATCTATATCTGTCGCGGATACCTATAAAAGAAAAGAATAATTAATGGAATACTGGAACATTTGTTGCTACGCTCTTACAAATTGTTTTTCATCTGTTCATAAAATAATACTTTTTACATTTATACTGAACACAAATTTTAAAGACATTACAATTTTTATGGGCTACATAATTAATACTACTTAATTTTTAATTTAAGGCTGAATGTTTGACAAGTTACATAATTATTTGGAATTATAATTTGTACTCTCACACATGCTTCCAGACCCTTAACATAACATTATTTACTACAAGTACCTGCATCACAAAAGTGCCTTTATTGTTCCCTTCCCAAACTGCTGCAGAGTATTGTTGTTGTGTAAATCTTGGAGTGTTGTCATTTTGATCCAACAGATGCACCACTATTTGTGAATATCCATACATTGGCGGTCCCAAAGTGCTCTCAGCCTGCGCCACTACGACTAGTTTTAAATTCGGTGTTGTTTCATAATCCAAGTTATGTGAATCACGCACACGGATCAGCCCACTGTTTGAGTTTATTTCAAAAGCCATGTCTTCATTTCCTGATCCAAAACTGTACAATATTCTTTGCAATCGACCATCACTACGAACAGCTGACACCTGAAATATGAACAGGACTGGTTAAACATGGTTTATGGTTAAAAAAAACTATAGTCTTTAATAGATCATAAAATGTATCTTTGTTAATTTTATTTTTAATCAAATAAAAAAAATATTAATGCTCATGATAAAAAACATGTTCACATAAAGAACATGTGGAACAGATTTACCTGAGTGGAACATTTTTGAAAACAAATTAAATAATAACAATTTCAAGATTAAAATCTATTCATTACTGATGTTAAAGAAGAAACAATTGAAATTGTTAAAAAATAAAGATCTTTAAACTGTAAAAATATATACAAAATATTTTACTAACCTGAATAACTTCTTTACCATTCCCCGCATTTTCTGGTAAATGGACAACATAAGAAGAGTTTTGAAAGCGCAGTGTTGGTGCCTCTTCAGAACCTTCTCCGACTTTGATCTCTATTAGGCCTGTTGCACTCTGCGGAGGATTGCCTTTATCAGTAGCAAGCACTTCCAAGTAAAACATCCTTCCAGATTCGGATGCCAGGCTAGAAGCTGCTGTTACAATTCCTGTGTTAGGGTTTATCCTAAATTTATTTGAAGGCGGCTCATTAATGAAACTGTAAACTATATCTGCATTTGTTCCTTTATCGTTGTCGACAGAAGTGACACGAAGGATATCATGGCCTCTTTGGTTTGAAGGAGAAACATCTGCGGTGAATGGATACCGGGAAAACACTGGTTTGTTGTCATTCACGTCTCGAATCATGATTTGTACAGGTACTTTTGAAGATCTGGCATCATAGCGACCTCCGTCTGTAGCTACAACTTGGAATTCGTAAATGTCTTGGCGCTCTCTATCGAATAATCTGAAACATTATTTGTAACATTAATAACCACTGTTCATAAAACACAGGCCTTTTAATTATTATTTTTTAAATATAAAATGTAAACTTTAAAAGTACAGTACAAAGAAATCAAAATAACACAGAATTTATAGAAAATAAAAAAAAACAGAAGATACAAATGAATAGATAAAAGAAAAATTGTTTGTTTTGGGTTAGATCAGCAGGAACAGAGAACGAGGGTAGGAGGGAGAGAGGGAGATGAAGTTGAGTACTTCAGACATTTGTCCAATTAAACTCGAAAGGAGATAGAGTGGCTGGAATATGCATAAAATTATGATCTGTTTAAATGATTTTAATTTAACTGAACTTATTAAAAGTAAAATAGTAAACCATTATTGTACTTTTTGAAAAACTAGTCGTTCTGAGTATAATTGAAACTTTTTTACATTTTTTTAAAAATTACAATATATAATGATCATAAAAAATAATTTTTAATATGTACAACATGTTAATATATATATTTCAGTAAACCATAAAATAATTGTTAAACTTTTTTTAAAGGAAACTTTTAAAATAAAAAAATAAGGTTTGTTTAAGGGGACAAAATGTGGTAAATAAAACAATTAATTAACCATGGCAAGCACCTGTCTGACACAAAATTGAATTTTCAAATAATATTAGCGAACATTTTAATGCTCCTACAAAAATTAACTTTGATGGTAGCAAAATTTATTAATTTGTATCCATTTTTTTTTTTTTTTTAATTGCAATAAGCAACTCTGACTGGAGAAATTCTGTCAGTATCTGAACACAAAAGTGGTTCAGTTCATATTCTGAATTCAATTTAAAAATGTGAAATTATAATTCATAAAGATTATTAAAGTTGATATCAATGTTTTCAATAGAAGTTAAAATGAAATGACGAATGATACCAATTTTAAATTATCATTTGAAAAAACGAGAAAAATATCAAAGAAGACCGCTTAGTAAAACAAACAGTTTTTGGTCTAACTTACAATGGTTATGCTAATAAGCATTACCCCTCCGCGAGGATCAAATCGGAGATTTACCATTCATTGTGCAAGACTGGTTCCCAAGTAAGCATTAAAATTTTGTAACTAAAGAAACGTTCAACTAAATTCAGACACCAACAAAAATCTAGAAATGTAAATGTCAATATTTAAATAATTCACCAAAAAGCATTGCTCATTTAATCAGCGTCTATGTTTCTACAGTGAAAATAATTTGGAAGTCAAAGTTGGCTGCCTGTTTGTGTTTGATTGGAACTCAGGTGCAACAACTCCACTAATGATAATGTTCCTGGCACGCTATTCGTAGCCATTCCATATTCAGAGGCCTACATTCACATTCCAATGCAAGAAGGAAGAGAGAGAAAGAGAGCGAGAAGGTAAAACGTTCTTCTGGATTTTCTCAGTTCTATTCCACTCTGTTAGGAATATCGAAAGTTAAACTTGGTATAAGGTGAACAATAGAAGCTCGCTGTATAGGAAACAACGGTGCTTGTCCTTGCTGTAGTTGGAGAAGATAAAAACTCACTCCGCATGCTAAACGTGGTGGGACACGCTCATTGCCATTTTGAAACTTTTAAAACAGCGATTCTGTTTCCAACTGTTCACATCACTGGAAAAAATTTAAGTGGATCCTAAAATAGCATAAAATATATAATCTACAGTCTATTTTTTTAAGTTTTTCTCATTTATATATATATTTTTTTATAAATAAGAAGACGGTATATTTTGTGCTTTAAACTTGTCTAATTCAACATTTTCAGCGCCATCTTGAAACGTTAATACAGTTCTAATCGGATCGATCAGCCCTTAGAAAACCACGTCAAAAGATAAATGTTCTGAGGAAACGTGGCCCATCAAATGTGTTAATTATTAAGTTTGCACGTACGAAATAGTTTGCACCAGTAAGCCAGTCAGTGTTTAAGCCAAAAATTGTGTTTACGTTTTAACAACAACAAAAAAACACATTTTTGTCTAGTCGGACTTTGCACGCAAACTTTCTAATCTTCTTAGTTTGATAAGAAAACTGTCATTTCCTTCACAAATATGTTCGGACATCTATGGTTCAAAATGCTTTAATTGGGAAGCTAGAGAGAAGTAAAGTAGAATAATTTCCTTAAAAACCAACAAATCGTTGTAGAATATAAGTAACAGATCTTCAAACCAAGTTTAAGAATGTCTTCCCGAGCAAAAACTTCGGTGTAAATATCTTCCGTTAAAATGAAGCGAACTAAGAATAGCACAGTACACAAGAAATGCAATCAAGATGTGATTGTAAATGATAACAACAGAGTGTAATCAATTGTTCTCCTTGACAGTTTTATCTAAAAAAAAGATGAAAATCTAATCAAAAAGTCTGAAATGAAAAGCGATGTCACGAGCTTCAGTGATCTGGTCTGGAAATATCAGTTTCATAATGTGAACTGTTAAACGCGGAAGCGTTGCCGATAATTATTCAGATGACGAAGTAATTGGAAGTCTCAAACAGCACCGGCCAGATACAGATCTGACAGCCGGGTATGAAATATATAGAAGCGTGCACAATAACCTCTCCGGTTGATAAGCTCCGGCGCGCGCCATCTTTACCAAAACCAAACCTTGTATATTCAAATAAGCGCTTGACATGGAAAACAGTTGATATTAAAGCCATTCATTACTTTTAGGCATACTATAATAAATGTCGTACAATACAATGCTTCGCTCCCCGAACAATGGCTACTTGTCACATGGCTATTGTATGTTTTCTGCAATGAAAACGCAAAGGACGACTGTCGCCGGTCGGTTATCAACGGCAGATATGGAATGGGAATAATAAGCCGTGAAGGGAACCCGGCTGGCTTGTCTAAAAATTAAAACGTCCCGAGATAAAGCGAGGGACATCGGATCGCCGGGCTGGGATAAATCATGGCGAAACAATAAGTCCGCTGTTACAGAGCTTTGATTAATTGTGACGCGAGCTCAGAAAGTTAGTGCATGTAAGTGATGATCAAATGTCGATGATTAGAACTTTAATAACCTTGACAATATTGTGTTCGATTATAATTATATCCCCAATAATCGTGACGCTATTCGTGAATATAACAAACCTAGAACGTTCTCCTCTTTTGTTGTTCTTTAGTCTCTAATGTCCTTCCAGCACAACGTTTGTCTTATGTTCTAATCGTAATCTTCCTTCATAATCTACCGTCTATCTTCTAATATTATGTTCACATCACAACTCTACTTCAATTTTATCTTCATTTACAAGGCACATTAAAATTCTTCTTACTTTGCGTTTTCTCGTCGCACTTCACCTTTATACCATTTTACTTTCCCACACATCTTCCATCTCACTCCGATTGCCTAGCAAAACTTACTTCCTGGAATGTTCTTTTCTTCGTCTTATGTGATGGGTTATTTAAGATATTCCAACACAGTTTTGGGTTCTTTAACCTTTATATAAGTAATATTATTTGACGATTTTTTTTCTTTTAATACTAGCGAAAGAGATATTGTAAGGCATACCGAAGTAGTATTATGGCTGCTGTAGCTGAAGCCCTTAATTTTTCACGCAAGACCTGACCACGGACAGGTATTACAAGAAACTTGATTTTTTCGGTTGTCCAATTTCTTTAATAAGATGTAGATTTTGTGTTTCTTTAAACTTCTTCAAAAATTAGCGAAATATAATAAATGCGGCACATTTTTAATTAATGTCGACTTATTTCTTTGAACTACAGAGGAAAGCACTTTTTAAACTATTTCAAAACAATTACATACGTTTCTTTATTAAACTACTTTAAGTTCCTTTGAAAACAAGTTACTTACCCCGCTGTCGTTATGACTCCCGTACGATTATCTATCCTAAACAACCACTGGCTTTCATTCGCCAATGAATACACTATCTTGGCATTGACTCCCAGATCTGCGTCGGACGCTTTCACCGTAAGCACGATAGTCTCAACAGGTACGTTCTCCGCTATAGTAGCGGAATACCGTGGTTTTATGAACCTTGGGTCGTTGTCGTTCTGATCCTCGACGGTAACAGTGACATTGCAGGACCCGGACAGAGGCGACGGCGTTCCTCTATCCTGCGCCGTGATCACCAGTTGGTAACGTGATTGAGTTTCTCTATCCAGAGGACGAGCGCTCAGTTCTCCTGTATGGAGGTCGATGCTGAATTTATTGCCAATGTTGCCAGCTGTAACAAAAATACCAAAACATTAGAAACTGAAAAAGAAATGTTGCTATCTATTCGTTAAAGTCTCTCAGAGATTGGTGGTCAATGTGGTTAAAACACCGGTCAGTCTGCTGCGTCTCTGAATTGCGCACCTCAAGGTTCTTATTTCGAGCCGCAGTTACTCCAGGTTTTACCTTTATCATTAACGCTAATCTTTCATCATCATTACACTAATTGGCATAAAGTATGGACAAAAAACGGAAAAAAATCATTAAAATATTAACAAAAATTACGTAGTTTTAATTAAGTTTATTTATTAAATACTATAATTACTTATGTCTTATTATCTCCAGTGTCCACCTGAAATAGTAAACTACTACTACAGTTTTTATATTTTTAAAATACAGCTCAAGAACTTACCAGTTATACTGTAGGTAATCTCCCCGTTAGCACCAGCATCCGGATCCGTTGCCGTGACCGTATGGATGACAGCCAAGTCGCTGTTCTCAGGAACCGTTAGAGGGTAGCAAGCGCCAGGCCTGAACTCCGGTGTGTGGTCATTGATGTCCGTCACTCTGACCGATATTGTAGCCACATCGTATTGCGCCTTATCCGTTACGTAGACTGGGATAATGTAGTGGTCACGTGTCTCTCGATCCAACGGACCACTCAGAGTGACGACTCCTCGTTCTGCGTCCACGGTGAACTTGTCTTCAGCAACGCCTTGGGGTATATGAAAGGTGAGGTTTCCCGATCGACCTCCTGGAAAAACAGTAACTTTGTAGTACTTAAATTTTCAGTTTGAAATAAACAGCACTCTATTAAACTTTTTGAGTACTTTCTTTCTCGTAGGTCACTCTTATGTTATATCGATCTTCAAGAGTGCAGACCGAAGTGGTATCATTCAATAAATAAAAGCACATTCATCCATAAGATAATAGCGTGGTTGAATAAGCAATAAAAACGTGTAACAGTAACGGAATTAAAAAAGTAGGCCATTAAAATAAATGAAAAAGAATACACAAGCTAGTAAGATTTTTTGTTTTTTTTTGTTTTTGTTTTTTTGGTGTTTAACGTCCGACTATTGTGCACACTTGGGCTAATGCAGACGATGGGATGATTTATAGCGTTTGAAAATGCCAAGCCCTGGCCGGGAATCGAACCCGGGTCCTGGGGTGAAAGCCCAGTATGCTATCAACTAGGCCACCGAGGCAGTTCAAGCTAGTAAGAGATCACGGACTTCCGTGTAAGGCGATATCTGAAAATTTTCTATCGTCATATATTCTGCTGACTATAAAAACGTCTGACGCCTCTACTATTAACGTATCGCTTGCCAATACTGTATCCAGTAACGGTAAACTTAAAATTTACTAATGGGGCAGACATTTGGTGATGTAAGTTAAAAATATTTGAAAGAGTAAACAGAATATACGGTGAGCAGTGGATGGAGAGTGAAAAACAACCAAAGAAAGTACACGGGGAAACGCAGAGGACTTGTGGACTTGTGGAAGAAACGTAGAGGAATATTTTGCTGCATGTTGGATAAAGTAATGAGAGATTTTTGCTGCAGAAGGCTATCGACCTAAGACATCACAGAATATACGGATGAACACTACTCTTAACTTTTCAACGCAATCATTCTAGTTCACCGCGCTTTGTTTCAGTTTTACATTCTTGCAATTGTAACGTTCAATAATACGAGGGCTATTCAGAAAGTAGATTACGTTTTTGGATAAAAAAAAACTAAGTACAGGAAAAAATTTTATTATATACATTTGAAAGAGGAACTAAAATACTATTTTTCGACATAATCGCCAAACAAATTTAGACATTTGTCATATCGGTGAACTAGCTTTGAAATTCCCGTGTCGTAGAATTCCGCCGCCTGTGACGCCAGCCAGTCAGTCACGCCCGCGCGGAGATCTGCGTCGTCATCGAAGCGCTGTGTTGCAAGCCAAGTCTTCATCTTCGGGAATAAGTGGAAATCACTAGGTGCCAGGTCCGGACTGTAGGGTGGATGAGGAAAATCTCCCCACTTGAAGGCCGTCAAGACGTCTTTGTTCGATTTGCCGTGTGAGGGCGGGCATTGTCGTACAAAAACAACACTTTTGCACTCAGTTTTCCTCTCCGCTTGTTCTGGATAGCTCGTCTTAAGTTTCGTAATGTTTGGCAATACCTTTCTGAGTTTATGGTTGCTCCACGTTCTAGGAAGTCAACCAGAAGAACACCTTTCCTGTCCCTCACAGGACTGACTGGCTGGCTGGCTGGCGTCACAGGCGGCGGAATTCTACGACACGGGAATTTCAAAGCTAGTTCACCGATATGACAAATGTCTAAATTTGTTTGGCGATTATGTCGAAAAATAGTATTTTAGCTCCTCTTTCAAATGTATATAATAAAATTTGTTTCCTGTACTTAGTTTTTTTTTTATCCAAAAACGTAATCTACTTTCTGAATAGCCCTCGTAGTTTGTGCGCGTTTAAATTCGAATTAACTTAAAATAAGAAATATTATTTAGAGTGTTTTATTTATTGGCATTTAATTAATCGATTTTAATATAACAGTTGAGCGACGCCGACAGGCAATATGGGAGTTTGTTGCAGACGGGATGACTTTGTGGTATGAACAGACACGGTAAGGGTCGTAAATAAAATATGCAGGCGCACGGTGATATCGCTGCACCAGAGTAACAGTTCGTGGAACAGGATTGTTACAAACCGGCGTAAAATGACTGCACGAGAAGGATTGACGTTGGGAACACACGTCACTGATGATTTGTAGTTAGTGAATAACTGAGAAACTTATTAAAATACTGTATTTGAAGCGAAGCTCTTAATGTTAGCTTTGGCGAGGAGTGAATAAAAAAGTCTGTCGAACAGAAAAATGGAACGAACGAATTTCGTCTCTCTATTTCTATCGATTTCTTTTTCTTACTTCATTTCGATAACAGTACACGCGTATTATATGGAAACTTTGTGTTATTTTTTTCAGTGAAGAACACATGCACCGTTTACAATACATTCGAAATTAATATAAACGTTTATAATAATTGTTGTTAATATTGCTAGTTTTTAACAACATAACTTGAAACAACAAAATCAAAAACAGTAACAATTTAATCATAAAATTGGAATACCAGAGCGTAACTGGGTAATAAATCAATAAGAAATCCTAATAATGATTTTGCAAAATCGGGTGTTTTACCTTTTATTTTTAAAAGACTTTACCAAGCCACTTTTTGTTCTTAAAGTTAGTGTTGTACACTATTACGTCACTGGGTAAACAAACGTTTCCACGTTATTATATCTACTCCCAAAACGTGACGCGTTATACCATTCTGTAAACAAAACGATGGCGACCAAAAAACAAATCGCGCGGTTAGGTTAGGCCGAGAACGAGGATGATCCATTGTCTCATTGTATCGAAGTATAAAAAGAAAAGAATACCAGCCGCCATGTACATAAGCAGCCGATGCTTAAACAGTTATTGCTAATTCAACCAACTTTAACGTAAGATACCAACTATCCAGCCGCGACAATCTTCCTAGACAGTTCCTACGAGGCGTGATCTGTTATCTGTTTAATTTTCACACAGGGCAACTTTGATATACAACTCGACGCGCGCATATAAGCAGGGATCGCGCATTTTCTATTGTTTTGTACCAAAAATATTGAGATATATTCCTGTGTTAGCCGCGGTCCATTGTTCCTTAACTTTAGGACCACCGATACACAGACATTAAGAACTCGGAGGCGACAACCCGCGGTTATTTGCATGCTTATCCGAGGGCATTTTTAATAACGAGGATTATGGACCCGCTCCGGCGAGATATTCTCGGAATGCGGCGCGGTTCGGATGGGTTTTATTACTGTTTATGATATTTATTATTTTCTTAATTAATCATTTATAATTTATACGATTAAATGAAATTCTAACATTGCATTCTTCATGCACAGACGCCAAGGCGGTCCGCGTGCTTTTTGGTATTCATTGAAAAAACAAAATCACATGATAACTAATGCACATTTTTAACTTGATTACGATAGTGAAATCAGATTTGCTAAGACATTAATGGCCGCCATTTTGAAACGGATAGATTTTACGAACGAACCTGTCTACTATTACCAAAATTAATTTGCGTGCCAAATTTTATTGTTCAAATAATCGTTTGCATGATGTTATTTTTTGGAAATTCGTTTCCAAGTGAAAAGAATTGGAATGGCTGACGTATAACAGGGGTTGTATATCTCAAGAATAATACGCTATATCTGAGGAATATGTTTTTTTCAATTCAATATGGCGGCGATAAAGTTGGAAAATTATTATCGCTATAATTTTGTGAATCGCCTTTTTAAAATTTCGCTAAAATACCGTAATTATTTTTGCTATAATTTTTGAAAATTTTACAACATTGGGGCCTAAAATTCGGGAAAAACAGCAATATTTATTTTATCCGGACCAAACAGCTGTTTAGCGACGTGACGGAAGTGAATTTCCAGAAATAATTTCCCACCTTAAATTTTTTTGAATATTTGTTTCCACTGTCGTAATAAGCGTTAAAATTTCCATGTTAGAATTTACATTTTTTCCTAATTACATTGATAATACCAAAATGAATTCACAATGCCATCGGAACGTTCTTGGAACTTTCAATGGATTTTGAAAATGTAAAATGTTAATTACGTAGATTTCAACGCTGATTATGCAATCACATTTTCGAGAAAAAGTAGGCTAATATAAAAGGGTTATTGATATTTGAGATTTTAAACTGCCATTTTGAAACCGTTAAACGGTTTTTGCTGGTTAACGGGCTTGTCCAAGCTTATTACATTAGTCGATTTGTGTGCCAAGTTTGAATCAAATCGAAAAAAAATTGCGATCGTGCACGTACTAAAACACACACACACACACACACACACACACACACACACACACACACACACACACACACACACACACACACACACACACACACAAACTAAACACATTTTGTAACAACTCTTTAAAATAACGGTTTAGAACGATGATCCCAAACTATGGGTCGCGAGAGGACGGACGGCATAAAACTTTTCAAGTGTTCTCTCGTCTGCGAAAATATAGAAAATTGAATATATCTCAAGAAATGTATTCTGTAATTCCTCAAAAACTGCTTCACTGCCAACTGTATAAAGTTATACACAAAACAGATATTTTCGAAATAAAGTGAACAAGGCAATGCAGCCGTGCTGGGCTCGCGATACTACTGAAACTAGACATGCTTCTAGCTAGGACGAATGAATTTGAAAAATAAAATTAAGTAAAAACCTCTTAATATTTAGTGTATAATACGTAACTGTGTGTGTGTGTGTGTGTGTGTGTGTGCGCGCGCGCGTGCGTGCGTGTGTGTGCGTGCGTGCGTGTGTGTGTGTGTGTGTGTGTGTGTGTGTGTGTGTGTGTGTGTGTGTGTGTGTGTGTGTGTGTGTGTGTGTGTGTGTGTGTGTGTGTGTTGTGTTTTATGTTAAGGCGAAAAGCACATTGAGGCTATTATCACCATCCTAATTGTAAGTGTGAGTGTAAAGTTTTAAAGTCGTAAGTGTAAGTATGTGTTAGACTCGGGTACCACGAGGAACGTCTAAATCCTCTCAATAGGTGCAGCTAGTCTGCATCCCCTGCGGGGCAACTACACTTCACCAGAATAAAAGATAGAAGGGTTTACAAATAACTATTTTTTATCTTCTACCATTTTCTCTTTTCTTTTGATGAAGTATAATTTAGACACAAAACGACAAAACATTTCAGGCTGAAGTTGGACCCAATGATAAAAATATTTGGGACCGCTCATCTTGAGGTAAGAATCAGATCTCATTCCAACGTTCAGGAGCTGAGCCTTACTATAATGGCCGATGTAATAGCTCATTTCCTGAAATTATTTATGTAGGGGGTCATACTACGATAGGTCAAACAATATTGAATTCATTTTCCCAGTCACGTTACGGGCACGATTAAATTAAATATAACAAACCGATTGTATAGTCCCTGTAAATATTTCTTTGTAAGTTTACTACATTGTTCAATGTGGCTTTATCTCAATTAAATGCATCCTAAATCAGAGCCCTACGCGAAGTATTTAATAGCGATTTTTATCAGATAATAAAGAATTTCTTAAAAATGCCGATCGCTATTTCAGATGTCTACGTTTTTTAAAAGTTTTAAAAACAAATGTTCCCGGCAAAAGTAATTTTCATTGTGCCCAAAAACGACTGCAAGAAAAAGTTTTAAATAATATCCGGAGAAATCGCGGCACGCAGCTGTCACGTGACATTGTACTGTAACGAATTTACAAAAAGCAACCAAATTTATTAACATCATAAAGTAACGTTTTACTAAGGCAATATTTTTGTATTTCACAATATAAAAGAAGAAATAACTTCCCAGTTTTACTGAATTTTTTTAACGCTGATCGACGATGGTGAAATTACTTTGAAAAAGGATAAAAAGTTATGATTAAAAAATATGTTCAATTACCGCCATTTTGAAATGGTGGGTCCGATTTTGATGGGTACAAGCTATTACCGAAATGAATTTTAGTGGAAAATTGAATCAAAACGGTCCAAAATCTAGAATGCTAACTCATAATTAAATAGGTGTAAGTTAAACCTCGAAATGTACTGTAGAGATCTGAACCAGTGCACTTTTCATGGTTCTAGGTTTTACTATTACGGCTGCTCCAATAAAAACTCGCTGAAAAGCTGATAATAGCGGCACGCAACTGTCTCGCTGATAAAAGCGATTTCCCAAAAGTATTTTTCTTTATTTTACCCTTATGTCATCCTAATATTCATTAAAATCTGCATATATATATATATATATATATATATATATATATATATATATATATATATATATATATATATATAGATTTCAAACTTTTAAATTACATCGATAAAACGAAAATGAACCCTGACCACCGTATAAAAATTTCTTAATTTCAACTGGTTTTAAAAATTCAAAACGATAATTTAAGCAGTTGTTAAAGCTAAGATTACTATGGTGCATGCAGATTTTCAAAAATATTTTTATAAAAGTTACGAATTGTTTAAAAATGTGAAATTACCGCCATTTTGAAACTATTGAACGTATTTTACAGGTTACCGAGCTAGTTTCAATGCTGGAATGAATTGAAGCATGCTCACACTCACTCACGCACACACACACACACGCGCGCGCGCGCAAATTTTAACAATCCCTCGAAAAATTGTCTAGCGGTCAGGATCGTGCTCATTCCAAGGTCTTGGGTTGGGGTCTTACCATGATGACCTTATTTTTCTAATGGAAACTAGCTAAATAAAGGGTTCGAGTTTTTTTCGTAATGTATAATGTTTACCATCAATAACCACATGTTAACGACTAAAATAAGCCCAGCAGTTCTCAGCAGAGCAATGCACTCCCAACTTTACTATCTGCCGCCTCTGTGCACAGTTTTGTAGGCAAGTGTTCGTACGCAGTTCCCATGGAAAGTAAAACAACATTCTGTGTGTAGCATCAACGCGCAGTGCGCATGCGTTTTACACTTAGACAAAGCAAGAACTAATGCCACTGAGGCATCCATATTTAATACTAGATAATTATACCAGAAGACAGAGCTGGAGTGATTAGTGAAAGAAGGGTGCGAGGTTGCCAGATTCACAGTGCCTACAATGTTACGTGTCAATTATTACCAAAGTACGGAATGCTTTATGTCAATTGTTGTAGGGCTGATATGTAAAGAAGTAATGGTGCATGTTTCATGACAGCCGTGGATCATTCACACTGACTGTTTCAGTCGAAATTTTAGTGTATTGTGATTAATACATTTTTGTTATGGTTACTACTTAACCTAGTGAAAATAAATTATTATAACTACTTTAAGATATAACTGGAAGCGTTTCAGACTTTGGAGTTCAGAATTCCAAACGTGACTTTATAGCAGAAATGTTCACTTATGCGTACTATTCTTAAAGAAGCAGTCAGTTTTTTGCTGTTCAGTTTTGTAACTATGACGAGGTATCAACACGTTTAAATGCCCAAAAACATCACGGTAAAAAAGTCGTAACAGAATTATCAATCACAGCCTGCAGCTGTCACGCTAATGACACTTCGGATGGGAACATTCGTTACGCAAAGAAATTCGTGTTTCACAATTAAAAACTACGGAAATAAATCCTGTTGCAGAACAATTTATAACTGTTTTAATCTAATCAACAATACAGTTTCTTTGGTTAACAAACACATCCACCAAAATCGATTTTTGTTCTAAATTTGAAATGAATCGGACCAAAATTGCCAAGACACATCCTCATGAATAATGTGCTCATTATTCAAAAACACATCCTCACAATAACTATAATGTGCTCTTGAAAGGTATATTATAAGTCAGAATCGGAGGTTTCGAGTCTACGTTTTAACTGTTCACGAGATGGCTTAAAATTATTTACTAACAACAAAATTTTTTAGCCAAAAACTCTTGGAGGTTATCCATCAAGTAATATATTAAGTAAATATTTTAGTCAGTTAGTTTTTAGCTTATCTCAGTTCTATGTAACACTTATTAAATTCTCCAAAGTTGCTGACAAGAAGACAAATTGTATAGCATCTGTACACAATGGTTTCAGCACACTATTAATATTATTAAGCTCGACATTAATTAAGATATTATAAATACATTCCATAAGCGTTTTATTTAAAAGTTTCAACTCACCATTTTCGGCTGAAGAAGGACCTGCAGCAACGTTGACCACAAAACTACCAACGGCCGCGTCTTCCATGACACTGGCGTGATACTTGGTGTGAACGAACCTCGGCGGCATTTCCGTCGTACCTTGCACAAGAAGAGTCAGTGACGCAGTAGCGTGTCTGGGCAACGGTGTCCCGTGGTCGCTAGCCGTTACGTTCAGGTGGTACCTTACCGAAGAATCCGACTTCATTTCCGAAGAGCTGAACGGTCTAGAGAGGCTCAGAATACCACTCGTGTAACCGAGGGTGAATTTGTTATCTTCGTTACCGGCGGTAATCACATACGTGACTCTCGCGTTGTCGCCCGAGTCACGATCGATGGCGATGACTCTGGTTAACGGTAGACCGGGTTCCGTACCGTCAGCGATGCGGATGACCTTCGAAGGGGATACGAAAATAGGGTAGTTATCGTTGACGTCTTGGATAAGAATGCGTACCGTGAGCGAGGAACTTAATCTATCGGAGATGTTTGACGCTTGATCTGTGACTTTAACCACCAAAGTATATTCAGAAAGAGTTTCGTAGTCCAACTGAGAGAGCAGAGTTAGAGTTCCGGTCAGAGGATCTACGGAGAACACAGGATCGGTCGCTTTAGGCCACGTGTTCACCAAGCTGTACCGGAGTTCACCGTTCGATCCGGAGTCCGCATCGCTGGCTGTGAAGTTCCACACAGCTGATCCCACAGCAGCGTCTTCTGGTACAGTTATAATGATCGGATCTTTATCCCAACGCGGAGAGTTGTCGTTCACGTCGGATATTTCAACACGGACTACGACAGCACTACTCTGCGGGTTGTTACTGGTACTAGTGTCCAAAGCGCGAACTTCTAGTCTGTACTCCGGCTGGGTCTCACGATCTAGTTGTCTGGCTACTACTAGAGATCCTGTACTCCTGTCCATATCGAAAGCATCCTCGCCGTCTTGTGGGGAGAGAGAAGTTAAGGTGTACATAACGTGACCACCGCCTGCTCTACCCGAAACGAGGTTGTCGCCATCGGCAGAGTCTGACGTTACTACGTTTCCTACCACAAAACCTACCGGCACGTCTTCTCGCACCTGAAATACAAAGCAATTTAGTTATCAACTGTTAGATTTATACAGACACGAACATTAATACAAATTAATAATAACAATTACAAAATAATTATCCACAAATGTTAACAAAGTAAGAAGGAAGTAATTATTGTGTGACCAGACCGTGCGAGTTCGGATTGTTTTTGCTAACACTCTTACAATAAACGTAAGTAAACACCAACTTCACAATGGATAAAATTTACGAAAAATAAAGTTTATTTGTTTTTCACATAGGTTAGACCCAATCGCTGATTCAGTGAAATATATTATTATTAAACTTTCAGAGAGTATTAAACAAAATAATGACAGAGAAGCACCCCTCTAGACAAAAAAATTATAAATAAATAAATAAAATTGTAAAATCTCCTATTTTACTTTAATAAAATGAAAGTAAATGAGTAGCTTCGAGGTGGATATTCTGCAAAAGGCTCACGGAATCTGAAGCTTCTGAGGGGTCCGAAACCAGTCACAATACCCCAATCTCTTTGTACGTACATGAAATTTGGTCCTTATGTATACATGTACGTTTGTGCCTTCGTAACGCTTATACTGAGGAAGAAAACGGGGTTAATTAATTAGATGTGTTCTGTTAGTTCTATCTTCTCTTCCTGTTATTTTTTAAAATCAATACTGTATGCCAATTACGATAACGAGGGGCCGACAAACGGTAAGGGGAATAACTGCAGCTATTTGTGAAAAATTTATAGACAGGTATATTGAGAAGAGAGGAAAACCATGTTTACTTAAGTACAACTTTTGTTTCAAAAGTATCATTGTAAATAACTGTACTTAAAGTAATACAATTTTTTTTAAACATTTAAATTTTCGTTTATTACTTTCCTAATGTTTTTTCTTTTATTTGTTTATTTTACATCCGTTTTCACTGTCTACAGTAACTTCGCCAATGCCTGTTGTGAGCTGACAATTTTCTTAATTTTATCCTTAGATTAGGTTCGTTAACGTGCGATGACAACATACACCGTACGGGACCAACATATTTACTTTCCTTTCGAAGAAAGGCACATTTGTTGATTTATACTGACATTAAAAATCCCACAAAATCTCTGTCGAGATCCGATTCCAGAACCTTGTACAAGGCTAATAGGCTAACCACTACTTCCCAGCACTGACATTTTACTAACGTTATTTTTAAAACAAAAGTATGTAAAATTAGGAATTTAAAACAAATAAAAGTACAACTTTCAACAATAGAATACTATTATCAAAGTTTTTTTAATGTCTATTTCAATATTTTATTTTTTAATTTGTTTCTATGTTGATAAAGGTTTATAGAATTTGTGGTTTTTATGTTAAAGTTACGTAAATGGAGCCAGTTTTGCAAAACTCTTAAAAACTAGGCACCTAAAGAAATTAAAAAATGACTTTAATCTCATGAGTGAAACAATTTGTTGACTATCCGATCTAGCCAGACAGATCAAGATTTAATTAAGGATTTATTTGTAAAACTTCCGTTTTGTTCTGTAAGTAACTAAAAATATTTTAACTACCAATCAGGTTTCAATTAAATTCTTGTAGTTGGTAACACGGCGCGTAAGTGTTCTAATTAAACGTTTAATTTATGTCCTGCTTATCGCTAACCTAACAGTGGTAATATTTTCACACAATCAATCACCTCTTCCCTCGACAGGCTTCCAATTCTCTTCCCGTTTTACCGTAAATTACTTTTATCCTTTTGAATTTATAATTTCGCACTTCAGTTCTTATTTTCTCATTATACGAAAATTACGTATGAATAACTGATCATGAAATGTAGACGGTTGTATAGGTTTTCAGCGCATCTGAGCATTGAAAAGTGGTTCTGACGAATGCCTATCCGTACATGTGCCAATAGGCTGGAGACTAAACGAAATGACAGACATTAAAGTGTAGCATAAACGTTTGGTTTTCCATCCAAACCTGACCAAAATCTAAAGTGAAAAAACAGATTTAGAGACATTTGGCCGATTTTTCGTCGACAGCAATAGAACAGAATTTTTTGGAAACTGAATGTAAAACTTATTACCATCTTTACCGATCACTTGTTTTTTTTGAAGTAAATACTTCTTACGGCGGGGTATGGATGTACGTTTTCACGGGAAAAAAAATCAATTTGCCGCCAAGCATCACGCTCTTATATATATATATATATATATATATATATATATATATATATATATATATATATATATATATATATATACTTATATACTACTTCTTATGGCGGGGTATGGATGTACGTTTTGCACAGGAAAAAATTAAGTTTGCCGTCAAGCATCACGCTCTTATATATATTTTTTTGTTTTAAAATGTATTTTTGAACTGAAAACTTGTACGTTTGCTCCATTATATTACTTACCCAGTCCAACTTAATTATTTAGTTTTGTGTCAAGTATTAACTGTGTAACAGTGACGTTTTATACGTTATTATATATTGGTAGGTGTGAATAACAAATATTTAAATGCCGTTATACTACTTACCCAGTGCAACTGAATTATTTAGTATTCAGTTTTGCGATATGTGTTAACTGTAGTCTACAACAGTGACGTTTTAATAATATTTTATACTTTTAAATATAAACTATTTTAAATTTGAAAGTTTATGTGTGTGTTTTTGTTTGTTATTCAATCACACATTAACTACTGGACCGATTGAGATGAAATTTAAAATCTCAGGTTTAGGTACCTGAGATGGACATTCCCGTTTTAAAAATCTGAATCCCTTTTAATTATTTATTATAAAATTATTGTTTATAAGCTTTCATTTGCAATGATTTTAATTGAAACAATCTTATAATTCCAAACAACATGCCTTTCCAAATTAAAATATTGCAGTTTCCATTGAAGTTGGCATTTACAATGACAATTAATAAGTCACAGGGTCAGACATTAAGAGTAGCGGGAATACATTTGGGACTCCGTGCTTCTCCCATGGTCAGTTATAGCCTATTCTAGTGTCGAGTAGCAAAAATCTGTCTTGGCAAAAAACCATAAAACCATATAATATTGTATTTAGAAATATATTAAACTGAAATGAACGTACTCATGATTTTGAAAATCGAATAGAAATTTTATTTTGTGGTGTAAAATATACAGCCATAACCCGTGATAAGAAGTAGTCACTTCTGTCGGTAGTCATGCGACTGTCACCTTTTATTCCACCGCTTACTTTTAGCTTCATGTGTTCGTACAAGCTTTAACAACCACCAATGAACTGGCAGTTCTTAAATAATACTTCGTCGTTATGTTCATTACAAAAACGTAAATAACCTCGGCACTCTGCTGTCTCACTGACGTGACGGAAGCGAATTTTCAAAAGAATTTTTACTCTTAGAAATTCTAATTTCATCAATTAAATCAGCATTAAAATCCGCACGTGTTAGTACCTTGAACTCCTAAATTACCAAAAATGAACCCCCGACCACCGTCAAAATATTTCTGAATTTCGACAGATTTTGAAAATTTCAAAACGCTAATTTATATGGTTTTTAAACTGTTGGCGACGGTGAAATCAGATTCTGAAAAATTAATTACGGCAAAACGTTATGAATTTTAGAAGACCTGAAATGACCGCCATTTTGAAACTGTTAATCGAATTTCGCTGGTTAACTTGTACATGTTATTACCATAATCGATTTGTGTACCAAGTTTGAAATAAATCGGATCAAAATTGCAAACTTGCAATATATATATATAGCCGCCTCGGTGGTCTAGTGGATAGCGTACTAGGCTTTCACCCCGAGGACCCGGGTTCAATTCCCGGCGAGGGCTTGGCATTTTCATACGCTATACATCATCCCATCGTCTGCATTAGCCCAAGTGTGCACAACAGTCAGACGTTAAACACAATATATATATATATATATATATATATATATATATATATATATATATATATATATATATATATATATATATATATATATATATATATAGGTGCAATATATTGCAAGGCCTTTATTGCAATAGTAAATTGTCTGCACTTATTTTACTAATTTTATAATATATCTCCATTTTCATTTAAAATGTTTTAATAATAAGTATTTTCATTAGAAATTTACTAGCGTAATAAACATCAGTGAGCAATTAGCGCACGTCAGCACGTTGTCTTATTAATAAACTGTTCTCTAAACTGTGATTAAATCACTGCTACTGTTCACTGTTCACAGCATTCACTGCTAACAGGAAAACACTCGTAAGCCCACCATTATTCGGCAACGATGGTGTCGACCTCTACTTAAAAGATTCCTTATTTTTACACCAGACTTGCGATATTCACTCTTCTGTTTTCGTTGTAAGCAAAATGTTTGCAACCAAAGTTCCTCGGAAACCGTAAACATATTTGAGGCCGTTTAACACGACCATTATCCGCCAATCCGAAATAAAAGCGCACGTCCCCCTCCCCCTCCTATCGGGCGATTAAATAATTAAATAATTTTCTCCCGGCGGAAACAGAATGTATTTGTTTAAACTGCAGCTGCGCGCTACTCGGGCGACAAACAAAACAAAGTTTCAAAAAATCCGGTTGTTGGCGAAAGAAGAAGAGTTTATTTCTTTTTTTCGGCGAGTCGCATAAATTTGGTGTGGGACGGAGAAGGGGCTGTCACCGTTGCGCACGCTGTCTACCTGCCTTCAATCATTGCGCTTGCAAATTCCCGAAACGGACCGGCGACTATTATTTTATTCAATTTAAATGTACGACGTGACCCCTGTAACGGTAAACGCTGTGAGAATTTCTGCACAAAGAAGTAAAACAATCACTTTAATCGAACCTCGATCGACGGTATAAACAAGATTTATGTGCTTTTAAAATATCTATTTTCGGGTTTTCAAAATTTTATACTTTTTATAAACTTCGTGACGTCATTACTGTAATGCCTAATTGTGAGTTCTCTTGGATCGGTTTGATGACCGTATTATAAACGTTTATTGAACACTTACAGGCGATTTAAATTTCCAATTTAATGTACATACGAGGTAGGGTCGAAAAGTTTCCAGAATTGGTCAATGAAAATTTATTGAAAGAACGTATAATATTTTAACCAAATTTTTCTTCAAAATATCCTCCACCTGCTTGTACAATTTTCACACAATCTGCACACACACACACACACACACACACACACACACACACACACACACACACACACACACACACACACACACACACACACACACACACACACACACACACACACACACACACACACACACACACACACACACACACACACACACACACACACACACACACACACACACACACACACACACACACACACACACACACACACACACACACACACACACACACACACACACACACACACACACACATATATATATATATATATATACGTTCGATATATTTTCACTGACCAAGTCAGGGAACTTTTCTACCCTACCTCGTAGATATAGGCCTACTTCCCGCTGCATTTTACCGAAAAGGACCTAACAATTATTTATAATTTGAGTCCACTTGTGTGTCTTAAATTTAACAAGTCACATAAATAAAACCATTACATAAACATGTATAAATTTTAACGTTGGGGTAGATATGAAGTTCTTTCTGGATTCATAGGATGCACCAAACATTTTCCAATTAAATTAAATTTTAATATATGTAATTAATCACTGAACCATCTAAAACCGCGTACATTCTCACAATTAATTTCTCGGCGAACTCACAAATTTTATAAAACCGCTTTCAAATCGTGTCTGTGTGATTTGATACAAGCAAAAACAAAATGACTTCAATATGAATTTCGTTTAAAACTTAAAAAAGTTGATAGTAAGTTTTGCTAAGTAGTAATTTTAACAGTGGGATAAACTAGTAGTACTAATATCTCAGATTATAATAACATCAACGCGATTTAGATATGAAGTCGTCAACACGCACCAAATTCGCCTATAAATTAGAAAAAAAAAGTTTCCTTATTATAAAAATAACCGACTAGTGTTACAGTAATTAATATTTAATTGGTACAACGATTCTGTTATGAAGAATGTTGCAGCCCCGGAAAAAATCACAAAAATAAACCAAAACGAAACAGAAAAACTTCAACAAGTTCGCTATCTCCATCTCGCTTTAACACATACGAAGTGGGTCCGAAACCAGTCCTGTGGTATGTCATTTAATTGCCCGTCTGAATCCCGCCAACGATTCTAGGCTGCGAAATTGGGTGAAGTATTTTTGACACATCTCCAAAATGACACATTCACATTTTAAGGGGCGAGTCGTTTTGTTTATATTTTTGCGACAATTTTGACGTCACCTTTATGACGGCTTCCGACACCCGTGCGGCCATTGTCTCGTCGTATATTGCACGTGATTGGAGTAAGCTCTTTGACTGCTGATTCGACCGGTCAATGTATTATGTCGGAAGTTAGATGGCCTGTTTTAATTTCAAATACTAACCAAGGTGAAATTATTGATTGCAGTTATAAAATTTCTATAAACAACTTCTGATAGCCGTCAAATTAGAAAGTAATTGATAACAATTTTCTTCTCGAGAGAAAATCTTCGGTAAATTTACGTGAACGATTTTTATGGTATTTTTTTCAGGAAAGACAGATAGATAGATAGATAAAGAAGGAACATGATATATTTTTGTATGATTTTTGTCTTATATAGAGACGGAGAAATTATGTTTTACTGTTAAATATTAGAGGGACTCTAGAAAGAGTAAAATATTGATGGATTACTGCATGAGAAAAAGGAAGGAACGCTCCAAGTGACGACAGAGTTGTTAGAAGGTAGAGAGTTCCTTAATCGTACGTCAACAACCCTGAGTGTGTGTCAAGTAAACAAAAAGCAATGAAATTGTACGAGCTTCCGGGGATCGAAAAAGCCCTTATTTCCTGGTTTTTACAAGAAAGACAGGCATACGTCAATGTCTGGGGAGATAATACGTGAGAAAACAAAGGATTTTTGTAAAAAAAACTACGAACAAAGATGACTTTAAAGCCAGTGACAGTTGGCTCCATAAATCTAAGGAACGATATGAAATCCGTTTTTGAACTATTTCTAGTGAAAAACTATCGTGTGATATTAATGTTATTGCTACATACATACACAAGTTTAAAGAAACAGTAAATAATTTAAGTTTAAGTGCGAATTAAGCTCACAGCTCAGGCGAATACGGTTTATTTGGCGGATACTTCTACGAAAAACGTCCGTTCAAGTGTATTTTATACTGTAATGTTTTTATGTATTTTTACGATAATTTTAGGAGTTTTCCAGTTTGTGTTGATGGTTTTTGTCAATAATATTTCCACTTTTAAAACAGTTATTAAGGTAATATTGTTTGTACTGTACTGTACTTACTTGTTTTTCAGTTTATTGATATTAATTTACTGTAATTTTTCTTTCTTTCCAATAAATCTGTCGTTTTCGGTAATCCGCAACAGCAGTGTCCGATATAAGCCGGATTACAGCGAGTTTACTGTATTAACTAGGCTTAAATTTACTGCAAATGCACACTGTTTAAAAAATTCATTTATGAAAGGTTTTCTCCGTAAAGAACATTGGGGATACTTGAAAACTCACAATCAGGCGGAGTATTATGAGGCATCTAACTTCCACGCCGTACAGACGTAACCCAGCAGTTTTAAAAGCATCTTATCCTGTTAATTAGAACAGTTCCTTACCTTAAAAACAAGACTGGAACTGGTAAACGTGGGCCGGTTATCGTTTAAGTCCAACACTTCCACCCGGAGAAGTCGTACGGTCTGCCGAGGAGGATTGCCGTTGTCTGTGGCCGCTACTGCTATACGGTAGATGGCGCGTTCCTCGTGATCCAAGACTGCCTTGGTCCTGATCAGGCCGCTCACTTGATCCACTGTGAATACGCCGTAACCGTCCGTGTCCCGGCCTGCAGGAAGACAACACAAACATGTGATGAGCTGTTCTCTAGGAGTGCTCAAAATTGTTCTAGCTATTTCAATGACAGTAATAGGAAAAAGGCCAGTTACAAATAATATTTTCAGAACTGCAAAGTTTTTTTGAAGTAGGCGGTTTCTAGAACAGTCATTAAACCATCATTAAACTTAATATTTAATTAAGTCATGAATTTCAGTTTCTAGAACACCTAGTAACTGCTAATCGAAGATTAAACTTTTATTAAATTAATGTCCCAGTATCAGCCAATTAAATATTTTAATTGTTGTCTTATTACTATTCCATTTTACAAAATTTCATTTGTGAATCTGTTTTGTTAATTTATTGTGTTTTCATTATTATTTAACTGGAGTTTCAAAAATTGTGTTTAGGTTAATACTGCGTATGAATTTATTTGAATTTAAATTTTAGTTATTCTGATTTTAGTGTTCACATGAATTTTTATTCAAATTATTTACTCACAATAACGAAAAATTCTACAAATTTATTTTAGTATCAAAAATTATGATAACAGCAGTTCACTTGAAGAATTATCAAAAATAGTCTACGATATTCAAAAACTTATAGCACAATGTAACTATGAAACAAAAAAGTAAATAGTCAACATAACCTAAAAATTACAATATACACTGTTCATGTTTGAAAACAGCCATTTCCCCTCCACGTAATTTTTCTTTAAAGTTAATGAGAGGATAATTCGAGATCAGGCAATCTGTGATTATATATTTTCTATAAACAGAATGCAAAATTTAATTAGCCATTATGTTAATCTAGCATTTACTATTGGAGCATTAAATAAATGTTTTAGAAACCGGTTGTGAGTCACTGTTAAGACATTTTAAAATAGCAATACTGAAAAGATTTAAAATACAGGAATAAAACCAAAATAACAACTTGAGAAGGAACTAACGAAATACCAAAAACGAGCACTTACTTTTCAGAATAGAATAAGTGACGGTAGCGTTGTGACCTTGGTCCCGATCAACAGCGCGTACCCTCACCACTTCTGTTCCAGGGGGTTGTTCTTCCCGTACGCTAATGACGTCCTCCTGTGGATCCACCAAGTCGGGCGAGTTGTCGTTGACATCGGTTACCAGGACCCTGACCGAAACACGAGAACTCCGCGGAGGTATGCCTTGGTCCCTGGCTTCGGCGACCAGTTCGTAAACGCTCTTCGTCTCCCTGTCCAGTGGTTCGCGCGTGAACATCTCACCTGGGAAGAGAAAAAAATCCATGAAAATTAAAATCGAACAAAACACAGAGGTTGATCGTAGAAATAAGAGTTTTATATTTAAAATATTACTTTTTAATCTTTAAAATCTTATTTAAAATCTTAAAAGAAATAAGGCGGTAATTTAAACTCTTTGAAATTCACACCTTTTTTGTTTTAAATATTTTTTTAATCTGATTCAACAACCGTAATCAGCGTTAAAAACTGCACACAATAGCGTTTTGAATTTGAAATTTAATTTGATGGCGGTTGAACTTAATTTTCGTAACTTCAATATAATTTAAAGTTTAAAACGCCAAAATGTGCAGATTTTATACAAAAGAGGGGAAGATAAAGAAAATTACTTTTGAAAATTCGGATACAAACTAGATATATTTTCAAGGTTACCGAATTTGTTCGTTAATGTCTAATCAAATCTCCAGCGTAGATATCTACATAATGTAATCGCTTTAAGCAGCTGTGATGGGGCGCCAAATGTTTACATTATTTCTTTTTTTTATGCTACAGTCATTTCAAAATGTGATGTCACATCGTATAATGCGTTAAACTCTAAATAAATCATCATTTTAAACTGTAAAATTGCTTAAAAAAGTGCACGTATGAAACTCCGCGAGTTACAAAAAAGAAGAGAAACTTAAAGAAAAAGAAAAAGAAGAGAAAATGTTAATGACATCTTTGCTGAATATATAATCATTTTGAAGATATGTTTACAATATCTTGTGTTGTATAAATAAATAAATACATAAACCTAGATTAAATATTACTTACTGTAGTTACAGTGAAATATCAGTTGTTTTATATTAATTCGTAACGATCAGCTGATTTCATTGAACAGCTGATAGGCGTTAATACGTTTCAAGCAACATTAACAATTATTATAAACGTGTATACTAATTTCGATTGTATTATAAACTGTTACAACGTGCTAGTTCTTCAACTAAGGAAAAATATGGACACCAAAGTAACAAAACGTTTTCATATAGGCTGATAAGTGTGTACTGTTACCGAAAAGGAGGAAAGGAAAAACAGAATTAGATATGAAATTCGTTCGTTCGTTTCACATTTCCGTTATATTCTTCCGTTCGGCAGACTTTCTATTCATTCCTCGCGCCAAAAATAACAATAAAAGCTATTTTTAAGGTTTAGAATGACCGCCATTTTGAAACTGTAGGACAGATTTGGCTGGTTAATGAACTCAGAAACGTTTAATGATGTAAAAACGGTTTCGTACATTGTCGTAGCGTGAAACTATTTTCTTTCATTACGAAAATACACTTGTCCTTTACAACGAGTCACGTTTGCATACAAAATAATCAATTAATGATCAAAAATATGCAACCATTGCACAGTTAAATATAAGATAATTAGTACTTGGCGTGTGTGGTATTGGGAATGCCATCTTGGAATAGTATGAGACCCGCGGTAGTGCCCCGGGGCAGTCCGGCTCACGCAATCCAAGCTCAAGGCCACCGGTTCTTTCTCCTGGCCGTTGAATATCACAATTCAAATATTATCTGGTTATACAGTATTCCGTTAATTGCAATGCGGGGATATAACAGTATTCGTTGCTATCTTTACCAGAAGGACCTTTAGTTATTCGTTGTTTGTGTTATTGACCTCGTTGAAAGTTCATTCATGCCTGAGCGCGACAGTCGGAATTCCTGTTCGGTGTTATTTTATACTAGCACAATAGTTCGAGGAACAGTAGGCCTCGCAGTGTACTCTTAATTAATATACAGAGCTCTCTGCGACAGTGCTCGTAATTCTCTCGCGGAGTTAAACGGTAACCGTGATATTGACGAAAAATGTTACTAGATCAATTTTAGAGGAATTTTCATAGTCTTTCTACATCCATAAGGTGGTAAAAATTATGAGAGGTTAAAGGAATAACCAGCAATTACACTCAACGTTGAACCAGAGCTCGCCATTTTGAAAGAAACATAAATGGGAAACACTTTACATAACCTATGTGTCTTTTGGGCTTTATACAAGGTACCTTCGTACGAAATTTCAAAAGAATGGGCCAATACGTTCGATTAAAATTGTGTGCACTCTTCATCAACGGCGGCCGCCATCTTGAAACGGAAGTGAATAGGAAAAATTGTTATTAATAACTCATTTGGGCTTTTTACATCGTCGTACCAAATTTCTAAAAATCGGTTACTGTTTTTTGATAAATCTGCGCACACTCCTTAGTGTAAATAAGATTGCGCCATCTTGAATCGGAATTAAATAGGAAATGTTTTTATGCATACATTATGTGGGCTCTGTAAAAGGTATTTTCGTACCGAATATGAAAACAATCGGCCAAAACTGCGAAACTCGTCATCGTTAAATCAGAGGCAGCCATCTTGAAACAGACGTGAATGGGAAAACATATTACACGTGTGTCATTTGGACTTTATACATGGTACGTTTGTATTAAATTTCAAAACGGTCGGTTAATGCGTTTGGTTAGAACTGCGTGAACTCGTTATTATAAATCAGAGGCCGCCATCTTGAAACGGAAGTGAATGGGAAAAAGCGTACACATACGTCGTTCGCGTTTTATACAAGATATCTTCGTACCAAATTTCAAAACGATCGGTGAACGCGTTTGGCCAGCACTGCGTAACGAACACAAACGAATTGCCGAACGATCGCGTTCAGAGACCTCGCTTCGCTCGGTCAACGAACTCGTATGTTTTTTTGTAAACGGTCTTTATAACTATTTTATAAATCTGTTATGCATTAATTTAGGTGCAAAACAAATAGCTTATTAGTGTTACACTAGATTGCTATAAAAAAAATATATGAACTATGTTTAGCTAAATTCTTTAGGGAAATGAGCTACTGGAGCAGCCATCATGGTAAGACTCAGATCTGGGATCTTTAAATGAGCGTCGATACACTTACAGTTTTGCCGTTACTATACAGTTACAAATTTGGCATAGCGAACTGTTTTCCTTTCTTCTGATTTCCCATATTAAAAACATGATTACCGAAGTTTAGCTGTAAAAAACGATTTTAAGAGCTGTTTGGTTTAAATGCCGTCACTTTCCGAAACGTATCAGGAGTCCAAATTAAGACTGACCACTTCAGGATCTGTTACGCATCCCAACCAAATCCGAACAGTTACTTGCGTATGAAAATCGAAAGGATGTTTTTTTACCTCGAAAAATCGGCAAGCAAAGAAATAAAACACGTGCACTGCACTCTGGGCTATACGCCGGGGCAGACTAACGAGCGCCCCCAGCAAATGTAGACGTCAAAACGGGTTTCAAATCAGAAAAAAAACCTTTTTTCGCACTTTTTTATTACGCGCATTATAAGGCAATTTGTTAAATTAGAGGCTGTAAGGACTGACGTTGCGTTAACAATAAAATCAAGCTACGGCCTGTGGGAAACGAAGACGTTGTAAAAGAAGAAGGGAACTCGTCACGCTGACGTGATACCGGAAGGGCATTATTTACACATTCGAAAGATTTACCGCAGGGCAAGACGTCCTAATGTTTGCGCATGAATGCAAATTAAAAGGTAAATCTACACGGAACTCCGTAGCTACGACGCCTACTTGAACAGGACCGCAAAAAAATTACACACATTTTTAAAGCAATGAACGTATTTAAAAAAGGACTCAAAATAATAAATAGACGGCGGTCAGGGTTTAGTTTTGCTCTATTTACTGTTGAATCATCAAATTATATACATTAACGTTAATTAGTTATGAATTAACATTTTGAGGAAACAGTACTTATACGGTATTGATTACTGTGCATTTTAACTTCCCATTTTTTTAGATTACAGTATTATTTTCGGGGGGGATAGCGACCTATACTATATTCTATCTAGGCAATGAGATATTTTGACAAAAATCGTTCGACGTTAATAGAAAAAACAAAAATAAAATCTGACAGTAGTTGAGATAGTTTTAATCTTAAACCATACATTTTCGCACTTCAAGTTTCCTACACTTTCTTGATCTATGAATTTTTGAGTAAAATCTCGTAAACCGACTCTGAGAAATTGTAAAATTTCCTTTTTTTTTGCTAAAAAGTTTCGAATAACATTTCAGGGAAGTGAACCAATTTGTTTCACTTGAACACTCAATGTTTTATGAGCCGATTTTAAATATTCTAACTGAATTTCGTCTCACGTTTGTTTTTAAACCACTGATTACTCCTATAACTGTCGCGATTACTAATAATATGACGTAGAACACGGTAATTTTAACTCTATTAGAAACGATGTTTTCCGAAAATAACTTGCCCAGTAGGATACACGCGAGCCAGCGGCCTAGAAGGTATTAATCAATCCAGAATTCACAGGATCCAAAAATAACCGAAGATTAAAATCCTAAACGGCAACGGAATTTGGTCACGTCCAGCAATTTGTGAAACTAATTAACGAAAAACAAGTTTTCACTTTTAATTAAACTTTGGTTATCAATTAGTCATTAATAGCTAGTGGTGAAAGGTCCGATTCCATCGTTTCTCGTCTAGTTCCTGTGTCTGTTAACGGATAGATAAACACAGCTGTTGATACAACTTCCTGGTTTGTGAAAATTTATTGCGCATCAAGTTTTTAACGCAACCTTGGCTGTAAAGAGGTCAGCAGTGTTACAGGGTTTTGTACGGAAGATGTGAAAAAACTTTAAACTTAAACAGAACCTAAATTAAGTGACAGATTTGGTGATTTTATATGGTTACTGATTTCAAAACTAAATTAATTAAGTCGTAAAATACAAACAGTTTAACTTAGATATTCAGTTATTTTTACGTTTGGAGAAAATAACTTATAAATACATTAAGTTGTCAAATAAAACTTAAGCTTACAGAAAATTTAATGTCAATAATAAAGTCAATACAAAATTACAAACGTACGAATTTCAAAGAAAAAATCGTGTCAAAATGTGGAAATTTTTTAAAAAGGTTTTATTTTTATGTTGTTATTCTTTTATTTCCTTGAACGGTCTTATGTTATGAATTTTTATATCTTATCAAAAACCGATTATAATGAACCGATTCTGATGAATTTTAAATTTAAAAAACTCTCGAGCCGGTTTTTAAGCCAGTAAACGTTTTAAGTTTTTTTTGTTGATATTTTAGGGTTTTATGTCCGCTCAATTTAAATAATTTAAATATTGTTTGTTATTTCTTCTTCTTAGAGTACGCATTGCAGTCTGGCACTCGTTTTACAATTTCTCTTTTCCTTTTGAACAATTTAATTTGTGTTTCTACTTTTTCTTTTTCTCCTCTACCTAAAGTAAGAATGGCTGTTTGACCCTTGTATTACAATTCTTCCTTTCCCCTTTGAATAGGCCTAATTTTATTAATGTTTCTTCTTCTTTTTCATTTTCTTCTTCTTCTCCTAGCAGGCATTGCTGTCCGGTACTTGACTTACAATTCCTCGTTTCCAATAAGAAAAACTTAATTAGTGTTTCTTTTTCTTGTTTTTGTTCTTTTTCTCTTCTTAAAGCAGTCATTGCTGTCCTGCACTTGTCTTGACTCTCTCGTTTTTCTCCTTCTTCTTCTTCTTCTTAAAGCAGTCATTGCTGTCCGGCACTTATCTTACAATTCCTCGTTTCCCATTTGCAAAATTTAATTAGCGTTTCTTCTTCTTTTTCTTCTTAAAGCAGACATTACTGTCCGGCACGCGTCTTACAATTCCTCGTTTCCCATAAGAAAAACTTAATTAGTGTTTCTTTTCTTCTTCTTCTTCTTGTTCGTTTTCTCTTCTTAAAGCAGTCATTACTGTCTTACAACTCCTCGTTTCCCATTTGAATAATTTAATTAGTGTTTCTTATTCTTCATCTTCTTTTTCTCCTTCTTCTTCTTAAAACAGTCATTGCTGTCCGGCACTTGTCTTACAACTCCTCGTTTCCCATTTGAATAATTTAATTAGTGCTTCTTATTCTTCTTCTTCGTTTTCTCCTTCTTCTTCTTCTTCTTAAAGCAGACATTGCTGTCCGGCACTTGTCTTACAATTCCTCGTTTCCCATTTGCAAAATTTAATTAGTGTTTCTTTTTCTTCTTCTTCTTCTTCTTGTTCGTTTTCTCTTCTTAAAACAGTCATTGCTGTACGGCACTTGTTTTACAACTCCTCGTTTCCCATTTGAATAATTTAATTAGTGCTTCTTATTCTTCTTCTTCGTTTTCTCCTTCTCTTCTTCTTCTTAAAACAGTCATTGCTGTCCGGCACTTGTCTTACAACTCCTCGTTTCCCATTTGAATAATTTAATTAGTGCTTCTTATTCTTCTTCTTCGTTTTCTCCTTCTTCTTCTTCTTCTTAAAGCAGACATTGCTGTCCGGCACTTGTCTTACAATTCCTCGTTTCCCATTTGCAAAATTTAATTAGTGTTTCTTTTTCTTCCTCTTCTTCTTCTTCTTCTTCTTCTTCTTCTTCTTGTTCGTTTTCTCTTCTTAAAACAGTCATTGCTGTCCGGCACTTGTCTTACAACTCCTCGTTTCCCATTTGCAAAATTTAATTAGTGTTTCTTCTTCTGTTTCTTCTTCTTCTTCTTAAAACAGACATTGCTGTCCGGACAATCGAATTACAATTCCTCGTTTTCCAAAAACACTCGGTACCGTAAGACTGGACTAACGCACTACACGCTACAGCGGACGATGCACTTTGTTTGCAATATTTATTCACAATAAAAGCGCTAAATTCGAACTAGGGCACTACAAAATGAACTTCACACTCTGCCGACCTGTCAGGTCGCCGTAAAAAACATCAAAAATAGCGTCCGAAAACGTAGAAATTTCGACTCCCGGATGATTGAAATGTTAAACAGGTGCGTCACGTCATTGGTTGATTCAAATAATCAAAATATAAACAGAAAAAAACGCAGAGTGTGTGAGAGAGACCGGTTTGGGAATGCTTTTAAAATTCCGTGTGTTAGGATTGCACTACCAATATCCTAGTGAAGGCAGCCTTCACGCCCTGCAGAAAGTTACGAGCTCCTTGAAGCCAACTATTCTGTCTCTGACGCAGGTCCACTAATAAACGTCAAATTTTGAATCTATTAAAACTAATAAACTATTCCACAGCCTTTTAAATATGTGATATCAAAGCTGCGCACGCAGTCACAATGTGGCACTGTTTTGTCTATATTACTAGCTGAACAGGAACTTTCTTTTCATAACTCCACTTAGATGTTTACATTTATTTTGAAGGTCTCACGGTAAAGAAGGTGCTGTTCATATCTTGCTCAAGCCATTACCAAAATGGACGTCAGGGCCTAGTTCGAACCAAGTCGGTATAAAGTGGCATGTATGAAACTTTTTAATTATACTAAGAATACGAAAATGAAATCAATTTTCAAAGGAAATTGGAAATTTAAAATTAAAAAATATGTAGATTTTAATGCCAATTACGCCTACTGTAGTTAAATCAGAGATTCAAAAAGTGTAGGATACAAAATTTTTAATTTTTTTAAAGATTTGAAATAACGGACATTTTGAAATGCGAACGAATTTTGCTGCGTAAGCAACGTTTCCTAATTAATATCAAAATCGATTTGTTTGCTAAGTTTGATTAAAAACGGATCTAAGTGCGAACGCTGGCGTGCTGTCCACACATATATACAAATACAATTTTCAAAGACCTCTTTGAGAAGTGACCTAGAAATCCGTAACAACGTCTGCGCCAATAGTTCTTTTATCAATTAATATTTGGAACTAATTGTAAAGCAGAGCCGGGCGAGTACACTGATGGCGATTTTTTCAAATCGAAGGTCGCCGCTTCGCGCGGTGCGTCAGCCTAATAAACGTGAGAACTGAATATGGAAATACAAGTAATTAACAACCAGTTACTTTCCTCGGTGGTCGTGCCAAATTATTTTATTGTCCGGAAAAAATATCTACGACGAAAGGCGGTGAGAAACAGGAAGACGTACCGTGACGAATTCGCCTAGATACGCACAGATACGTAAAATAATCTTCCGATACGCACAGATCTGTTAGGCAACATTATAGCGTCATCGAAGGCCTACACAATAACAAGGTCGTAGGGTCAGCAAACCTTACTATCTAGTTCCGTTTATTACCGCTCGGTAGCGCTGCAGTTCACGTGTGATAAATACGATCAGAAACGTTGAGGCTAGGGATGTTTCGATATTATATTCGATACAGATATTTGGTCTCGATACAATATCAGAAAAATATATCGATACTCCGATAACATCGAATGAAAAATATCGATACTACGATAATATCGAATGAAAAATATCGATACTCCGATAATATCGAATGAAAAATATCGGTACTCGTGACATCGAATAACTTTTTGTTTTAATAAAATATTTACGCTAATAATAATAATAATGAAAGGTGTTATTATTATTTATATATAATAGTATATCAGTTTTAAACGTAGAAGAAGTTTTAATTAATACAAATTGTTTTTAAATAATGAGTATAGAAGTTGCACAAAATTCGTGAAAATTACATTTTACAAATGTGAAAAAACTAAGTATACACTTTACTTAATACACTACTTTAAAAATTTACAAATAGGTTACAACAAAATTTGTATATTTAAAAAAAGCAGTATGTACTACAAACTATAACAATAATCATTATCCATTAAACATCTAAAAATGATTAAGAGTTTTGACCTATTGTGAACCTAATTCTTGAAAATACCACTTAACTTGTGAGAAAAATTGAATATACTCGTAATTAATGCTATAATATACAAATACAACAAAGTATATTTAAAAAGCAGTTATGTATTCATCACTCAAATAACGTGTATCACTGATATTAAAGATAACACAAGAAGACGATAAGAAAAACACAGACAGGCGACGCTTTGCTGTACAAATAGTAGCCTAATTATTTTGTTTGTTTCCTGCTTGTTTACTGACCTCCTCTTCCTTATGAAATGAAATACATAGATAAAATGCGACACACTTTTGACCGATATCACCGTACGTTTAAATGCTGCTGTCGATACCCGAAATTATCGAAACAGTAATGTCGATATCGAAAGGAAAATATCGATACCAATCAGTATCCCTAGTTGAACATCCCTAGTTGAGGCACGATTATTTTGTTTGATATACATGGTCTCTGCATGACATTTCGTATCGGGGACCCAAAATCTAAAGCGGGCCCTTTATTATTTTTAAATATTGTGTGTTACGAAGTGGAAATAATGGTACCCCTACATCTAGAATGGGTTTAATTTTATTTATTGGTTGGGTTTTATCGTCTGTTAAAAATTAATTTTTACAGTTAACAAATCTTATTCAAAGTTTTTTTAATATACCTCAAAAAAAGTCACCCCTGAGGTGACTTCAGGACCAGGACCTCAGGTGCACAAGAAAGCTGTTTTTTGAGGCCTTGTGGGATTATTGATACAGATTTTAATGAAATTTCGATGTTTTCTAATTACTGGGGATTTGAAAGCTGAAGTTTGGCTTATTGAATCGTCCATAACCAAGACAATATATCGGACTCGCGGTAATCCGGCGTATAACGGAACTATTGCCGAATAGAGATGATACTATCTGTGAAATACTGTTATATGTGAAAACTGCTACTGCTACTTTTCAATATGTGTTAAATTAAATTGTGAAATAATGTCCTCTTGCTATTATGTAGCTATTGCTTCTTCATATAGGCTAATATAAATCAGAAAAAATAAACAAAATCAGGTACTTTATCTACACAATTATTATATACAATTATTCTTACAAAAAAAACATCAAAACAAACGGAAAACTCTTAATATGACCGTAAAGAACGTCTAGCACATTACAGATTACAGTACGTGAACAAAACTTTTTTTGTAAAAGCATCCGCCAAAATAAACCGGATTCGACCGCACTGCAAACGTAATTCAGACCTAAACCTATTTTTGTTTTACAAAAAAACATTTGCTTTCTCACTCTTTATCTCCACAGAAATGCCTGTCTTTCTTTCAAAAAAAAAAAAAAAGAAAAAGCGCTTTCCCGATGTCGGGAAACTCGTCGAATTTTGTTTGCCGTTTACTTTGGACACACTCGGGGTTGTTGACGAACGATTCTAATTTGTCTTCAATTTAAAAGAACAAGCAATACCCATGGATACTGGACGTGCAGTATTATCGCGAGTGTACTTTGTTTACGTTTACGTATTTGTACGATGTTAAGTTTCCAGTGTAGAATCGATATTTTACAGTAAAACGAATTGCTGAAACAACCTTTATTTCAAACAGTTAACAAGTTGAAAACAGTCTTGACTATAAACAATAAAAAGGATTCGTCACGTTTTCTTATTTCTGACAGAATAGGTACAGTAATTATTTTGTTTTAATATAAAATCCAAATTTTATTGCCGATGATCCGAGTTTCTTGTGGTATTACTGTACAGTTTATTTATCAGTAGCCAATACGACTATATTCCATTTATTTTATGTGAATAACACGCACGAGTTCTTTTACTGCTTACTTTAACTTTAAATCAAGCAATTTCCAGTAGCTTTATAAAGTTCAATGCTTTTTTATAGTCGTCTTTATTCGCTCTCCAACTGTGTCTTGATTTTCTTTCTTTAAACTATATTTCCAGTTTTATGCTCTATTCTGAACATTCCTGAAATTTTAATTTCTTTATTACAATACTTTTAATTTGACGTCAGAAGTGTTGATTACTTTCGTAACCTGTAAGGTGGTATAGAATTGAAAAAAATACCTTACAGTCTTACGTACGTAAATTAATAATTTATTTACGAAATTGAAGGACAGTTACATGTAAATATAATTAAACATCACATGATTATTTGACGTCGACACAAACTAAATTATAGGCCAATTTATGTAAGTTACTTTAGTTTATACATACAACAGACCTCGCGGTATATTCTTAATTGTCTGGTCACCGCTCCACGACAGCGCTCGAAATAAAATTTTATTCTGTTTTTCCACGAAGCGATCAAAATTATGATAGGTCTTACCGTTCAGCCAGTATTACAAGAAATGACCAGTAACTGCACTTGTCTTCGTTAAATCAGAGGCCGCCATCTTGAAACGGAAGTGAATGGGGGGAAATCTTGCAACACATCGTTCAGACGTTATACAAGGTACCTTCGTACCAAATTTGAAAACAATCGGTAACTGCGTTTGGACAAAACTGCGTACAATCGGCTTCGTTAAATCAGAGGCCGCCATCTTGAAACGGAAGTGAATGGGGGGGGAATTTTGCAACACATCGTTCAGACTTTATACAAGGTACCTTCGTACCAAATTTGAAAACAATCGGTAACTGCGTTTGGACAAAACTGCGTACAATCGGCACCGTTAAATCAGAGGCCGCCATCTTGAAACGGAAGTGAATGGGGGGGGGAATTTTGCAACACATCGTTCAGACTTTATACAAGGTACCTTCGTACCAAATTTTAAAACAATCGGTAACTGCGTTTGGACAAAACTGCGTACAATCGGCTTCGTTAAATCAGAGGCGGCCATTTTGAAACGAAAGTGAGTGGGGAAAGTCTTAATCACACCTCGGATTGTTGGTCGGGTTTTATACAAGGTACCTTCTTACCACTGGGCTTTCACCCCGAGAACCCGGGTTCGATTCCCGACCAGAGTGGCATTTTCTTACGCTATAAATCATCCCATCGTCTGCATTAGCCCAAGTGTGCACAATAGTCGGACGTTAAACAAAAAAAAAAAACGAAATTTCAAAACAACTGGTCAATGCAGTTGTCCAAAAACTGCGTAACTAACGAACGCACAAACCCAAAGCCGAATGGTCAGGTTAAAAAGACTTATCTATGCTATCGGTTACTGACTGCAATTTTTCTGAAACATCCCTCAAACAGGAAGTGTTTGTTAGATGGTAACCCCCAAACAGGAATTATTCCTTTTGAGTACCTAGTAATACCTAATACTTTTACAAAGTTCTCGGAATTTTTGATTGCATGTCATTCATTTTTGAAGCAATGCAGTTTAGTTCGTATTGTTAATAAAAAAACAGGTTTTATAAATATGATTTAAGCTTTTTAAAAAAATTCAACAACAAATTTAAAAATTGGCTACCTAAATACGTTTGATGTTTTTTTTAATTCCATTATTTTTTTAAAGTAATTTTAACGGTGGGTAAGAAAAAAGTCTGATGTTATAAATGTTAACCAACAACCACGGAATACGTATGAAATCGTCAACAAGCCTATCAATATCGTCAAACTAACCATTTCTGACATAACCTAGAAATTTCGTTTGACTTTCATTCGAACGGTCCATCGACGCGAGCGACACCTATCGGTCGGTTTGGAGAATTTTGTAAGTCACAAGTAATGAAAAATCAACTAACCATAGTCGGAACGCATAATGGACGAAAGAAGCTACAAATGGAGCTGCCGATAACGGGAGAGTGACGGGAACGCCCACTAGGCCGTGCCACACCCCTTGCTACACTTTCCAATTACCATTTTAGTTGATGGGAATAAGTTTGTTTGGAAGTTGATAAGCCAAATACAATCAGTACAAAACTAGACGTCTTCAGGTTCGGATGGAACTGACCGATTGACGCCCTCTTCGGACCTGGTGGATACAGGATCTTGTCTTAATTTCCATTGGATCAAAGTTGAATCACCGTTGTATTTTATAGCCTTTAAGTAAAGTTATACTCGTCTAGTTTCGTTCGTGTTATAGAGAAGTTTATTGATGTTCGAAAAGGAATTAATAAAATAAATTGTGGCAGGCAGTGTTTAGTTCCGATTTATATAAAACTGTCTTCTAATTCAGTTAAGGTGCGCTTACTTATAGATATTCAAAAATCTGTATAACGAAATTTCTCATAAATACTGTTTTCACAATCGATTTTTCATTGGTTTTGTCGATAGCTTTCATGCTATGGCGTTTGAGAACTACACGTGCGCCCTTAAACTATTAAAAATTTACATTAAAAAAAGTGCACGTGTAAAACTCGGGGAGTTACCGACAGAAGCGATATCCTGTTAATTATATCTTTGCCGAATATATAATTAGTTTGAACATATGTTTACAAATATCTTGTTTTGTTTAAATAAATAAATACGTGAATCTAGCTTAGATATTATTTACTGTGGTGACAGTAAAAGATCAGTTGCTTTATATTAATTCGTAACGATCAGCTGATTTCATTGAACAACTGATAGGCTGTAATAAGTTTCAGGTTATGTTGTTAAAAACTATCAGTGTTAACAACAATTCTAAACGTTTATATTAATTTCGAATGTATTTTAAACTGTTACAACGTGCACGTGTTCTTCAACTAAGGAAAAACACCGAAACCAAAGCAACACAAAGTTTTCTTATGCGTGTACTATTATCGAAAAGGATGAAAAAAAGAGAAAGAAATAGAGAGACGAAATTCTGTGCTCGTTCGTTCAATATTTCCGTTACATTTTTCCTTTCGGCAGACGTTTTTTCTATTCACTCTTCTCGCCAAAGCTAACGTTAAAATCTTCGCTTAAAAAACGCAATCTTTTTATTTTGATCGACACAGTCTCCTGAATTACCGCTTCCACGTATTACAAACATAACCTGTATATAGCATGTGCGCACGCGTGTGTGTGTGCCCCAGTGTTATTTTAAAGCTTGCCGAGTAGTGGACACCGTCTGATCCAGTTTTCAAAATATTCCAAACACGCAGAGAACTGAAAACAAGAGAACGGCTTGAAAAATTGTTAAGCCAGTATTTAAACGTAATCAAGGGTCCTCCGGTGATTAAACTAATGTCGGGCCTACTCGAGCAGTTCTAATCATGGTTATTAAAGAACGGCCCGATAGGCTCTCCCCTCCAATAATTACGTCTTCGGACGTGACATTCTTACAGGCGCTGCTTTGTCAACAAACTTAAAATTCGACTACGTCACAGTTCTCAGTTTTAGATCTGCGGAGAACGGTAGAATAAAGTTGCAGTTATGTATCTGTGGTCGTTTTTACTTGTATCGGCATCCAAAGTCTTTTTTACGAACTGAAATAAAAGGTCAAGTAATTTACTGTGACAAAGACGGACATACATGTTTTTTGTAACTTAAGTAACCCGAAAACGGATCCATCAAAATTTCAAATTTTTTTTTAAAGTACTTAATATAGAAATAAAGTAAAATTTCTTCCGTATTTCAAGGAATGACGATACAGTCTCCGTTAAATATATAGGTACCTAAAAAAGAAATAAAGTTTTATTATCTAAAATGATAAATATTTAGCTAATAAAAAACAGAATTTTATTGATATTTCTATGATCAAGTTATTCCTTGTGTTATGATATGGTGATCAGTTTTACCGACTTGTAAAAGTTGCAGCTGTTAGTCAACAAATTTAAATAGCGGTTCCCGTGACTTTGAAGAACCCGACAACCACTGATCATTTTACAAAAAGCTTACGACTACATTTAAATTGGCCGCCATTTTCGACTTAGAATCGATCTTACGTTTGCAATGTTCGATTTTACCCCTAAACTCTTTTAAATGCTACTCGATATGGTTATTAAAAGTTGTTGATTCAACTTTACCCTCTTTTTTTAGTTGGTACTGGTAGGGATAATAATACCAAAAACCGGATTATCAATTTTTTTTTTTATAAGCAGAGGCAATTAAGGCACCGATCAGTGTGCTGCGTTTCTGAAATGCGCACCTCAAGGTCGTAGGTACGAGACTGTAGTTACTGTCATAAGCGTTTCTCTTTTCGTTAAAGCCGATATCGCGTCTTCATTAGTGTAACCGTGCAGGGAGGTGCAGACTAGCTGCAATTATTGAGAGGGTTTAGACGTCCCTCACGGTACCCGAGTCTAACACACACAATTACAACACTACACTTACGATTTTAACACTTTACAATCAAACTTACATTTAGGGAGGCGATAATAGCCTCAATGTGCTTTTCGCCTTAAAATACAAAAAAAAAATCATTGGTCTAACTGGCATAAAATACAGACGTTTACATTAAAAATAATAAATTTAAAAAAAAAACTGTATCAAAAATGTAAAAAAAATTGGTGCGTAGAGATTAGGCCCGTTAGAAAATTACATACTGAGATCCCGTTGAATAGCTATTTAAATCTAAATTTTTATTCAGTTCATCTCTCACTTTTTACCTTTCTTAATAATCAGTACACATTTTATAAACACTGGTACGATTTTTTTGTTGTCTGTGCTTTAAATCCCTCCCTTGAAATGCCTTCATAACTTAAACTTTAATTTGGTATCTTTTGGGATCTTTTATCCATTCCCTTCACTTTCTAAAATCGATAAAACCCTCTTCACAACGTGAAATTACTTTTTATAACCTAAAAATTACACAAACATATGTTTAAAAATTTGTTACATATGTTTAAATATTATTTATAACATATGTAATAATAATACGTGTATATAATTATAGTTTCTATTATTATTTAAAAAAAATCATTTCATTCATTTTAATATTTTAAACTTCTAATTCTAATATTATTTTTTTTAATAATAATTACATTCTCGTCTTTCAGTATTCGTACGAAGTAGTTTATCTATGGCGAAGTAGCTTGATTTTGTAAAACATATTATCGTTACTCACTGACTGGCATCTCTGTCTCAACCATCAGCTGTTTCATGAATTATACCGTTTCCTTACGTTAGTCGCAATTCGATTTTACTGCACTACAAAATTTGACGTACCGGGCGTAAAAAAGTATTCACTTCAAAAATTCCCGCTGACGTAATTTTTGTTTAAAAAAAAATTAGTACACTGATTTGAATTGTGTCTTTATAAATCGTTACCGCCATCTGTAGTGACTGACATGCTTAGGTTTAAGAGATAGCCTACTCCGATCCACAATTAAATTATGAAAAAAATGTGCACAGTTTCTGCACAAAATATATGCACACCTAGAATCACACAACGAACAGTTAGTTTGTCTACTTATTACCCGTTACCGCGGTCACTTTTCCACAAACCTGTTTCTCGTGAAATTCGCTCGCCTTTGTTTATTTAATATTTTGCAATGGTGTGGCCGCGGAGCCCAGTGTTCCGGACCCAGTCCAACATCTTTATGTCTTATAATCATCCTTATTTGAAGTTAATAACAGCCTACCTCGGGTACTCCCGTCATCCGATGTGATTAGGCTGTTCCTTTTGTTTTTGTCTTCGACAGGTTCAGTGGTAAATTGATAAAATACCTTTGTTGGAAATCAACACTGAATCGAAATTTTACTGTTTCAGAAGAACGGGTCAAAGCAAATGCGTTTTGTTTGTGAACACTTTCAAGCGTATAACCGATAAACTAAAAACAATAGTGGCGGCAAGGTGTTTTGGTTACAGAAACGTGTTTATAAATTACAATTTTATACTTCATTTTCTCGCAACTCTCTTGAAAGATCTCAAAAAATGTATACAGCAATTGGCACTTAGTGTTAAAAACATATTTTGAGATTTTACACCATACGAAACAGAACTTCACTCTTAAAAAACGTTTCTTTCAAGCAAAATATAATTTTATCTACGAAAACTTAAATTATCTCGACTTTCCTACCACCGAGCGTCCCACTGATATTATTTTCCAAAAGGGCATGTTATTTTGAATGTAATACGACCTTTTTTATTATTACAAGTAATAATGTTAATGAGTTTATTTAGTTTGACAAAAAACAAAATGGCACACAATTTTCAAATAATTTAAAAATTATATGTTTACAAATACCTTGTTTTGTTTAAATAAATAAATACACGAACCTAGATTAGATATTTAATGTAGTTATAGTAAAAGATCAGTTTTTTTATTAATTCAAAACGATCGGCTGATTTAACTGAACAGCTGATAGACTATCATAAGTTTCAGTTGTTAAAAACTAGCAATATTAACAACAATTATTATAAACTTTTATATTAATTTCGAATGTATTATATACGGTTACAACGTGCACGTGTTTTTCAACTAAGGAAAAATAAAGAAACCAAAGCAACACAACGTTTTCGTACAATACGTGTACACTGTTATCGAGGAGGCAGAAACGGAAAGAGACATTTGCTAATTCGTTCCATATTTCCGTTACATTCTTCCGTTCGGCAGACTTTTTTCCATTCACTCTTCTCGCCAAAGCTAATATTAAAAACATCGCTTTAAAAATTCATTGTCGCCAAGACAAACTGAAACATTTTTCAAGAGTAAATTTTCGAATTTGCACAGTGTGTACTTTTACCAATTTTTTTTTTTTTTTGCACAGGTAAGTGTCAATCACCCTGTACCTTCACATTTACACATAGAAAACAAAACATTACTTTTTTACAATCTTGTGTGTTCTACATACGTGTGCACAATGATCTGAGTTCTGTTTATCAATGTATGATTAAAGTTTGCAGAAAATCTGTTCCGCGGTTCTTACTACTGATATTTTATGGTATCGATAATTACGTAGTCTATTTTACAAAGGTATGAACTTGGGGGATAATTAATGAATTTTACAACAGGTCTCACACTCGAATAGTTTTGTGGAAAAACCACAAACATACTTCTTAAACATAAACATTTTGTTTTAATCCTTGATTCATAATTTCCGAAAACCAACAAAGTTTTATGCTTTTACTCTTCGTATATTTTTATTTTCACAAAAATAAAAGATTGTAACAATAATTTGCAAAGTTCGGCGCCAAACTAACGCTGTAACTTACAGTTTAGACGCTAGCGGTGCGTCTCGACTGCCGCTAAACGTATCGGATCACGAAACGCCTTGCGTTTCATAAAAGTTTTCTCGATTCCCAGCTGCAATAACGACACCCAAACCAGACCATCATTCAATTACCACTTGGGACATAAAAGTTTGCGTACGCAAAAAACTAAAGATATTAAAAAGTAGCGGAGCGAGTGTTCTCCGCGTAATTCCTCGCTCGATTCGCTCCATATAATATCGTAAGTTATGGTGTACTGTTTTTACCGGATTTTATGGATGTTTCGTAGCATTGCCTGATCACGACTCAAATTAATGCGCAGCGAAAGAAGGGAATTGGAAGTACACTTCTTACCAGTTTTTATCCGGATCACGGATAGTTAATTATTTTACTTTCTCGATTTACGCAGCACAGAGAGAGAAAGTTATGGGCTTAGGTCGAATTCGAAATTCGACACGCAACTTTTACTGGAACCGTTTCGCAATCCTCTGGGTCAGAAAAAGTGCTATTTAAAATACCTGTTCTCAAATCTGGTTTACCTTAAATGCTTTTTCAATTAATCTGTTCAATTCGAAGATTTAGTTGACTGTAATGCACTAGATCTAAAACAAATTCTCAGATACAGCTCACTATAAAGTTTGCTTTACAATTTACAAGATTGCTTTACAAGTTGCTTTGCTAAACTGAAAATAAACGTGAACAGAAATCAGGTTAGAAAGCTATCGATATAAATTTTGAAACTTTTGTCATATAATAGCTAAACAATGAAGAATACGAGTTTTATGGAAACATTAACGCTTCGGTTAAGAAAGGTGTCCGTAAAGGATGAGAAACAATTTTAGATAATTTCAGCTATTTTCCGTTAAAATATAGAATAGATCCAAACTGAATGTACAAAGGAACAGCTGTTAATAAAAAAACATGTTATGTATAAAACCGGAAACTTCTTTGATATAAAGTTATAGTTAAACAATAAAGAATACAATTTTGTATGGAAACATTAACGCCTTGGTTAAGAAAGCAATCCATAAAGGATAAAAGAAAAAAACCTTAAATAAATGCTAATTTGCGTTAAAATATAGCTGTGAAAGAATCAAACTGAAACTATTTGTGAACCGTCTGTCAACAGAAATCATGTTCGAAAGCTATCGATATAAATCTGGAAACATTCGTCATACAATAATAACTAAACAATGAAAAATACCATTTTTATGGAAACTTTAATGCCTGAGTTAAGTAAGAAGTCTTCGAAGGATAAAAGAAACAATCGTAGATAATCTCGGCCCGACGCAGCGCGCACATATTTCCTTGAACCGAGATAAGCGCTCGGCAGAGTCGGTGTTCTCTCTCAAATATTGACACATTTCAGCCTAACCAAATATTGGACGGCTTTGAACATTAAGGCACAGCTAAAGGTGTGCTAGGCTAAATATTATTCCAAAACAGCGTCTACAATCCTGTTTGCAGGTCGCATAACTACAGTGATTTACCATTTAGTGCGGGCAGGGCAGGAAACCGATCAATGTTTGTCTTATCGCAAAGAAAATGAAATCTTCACGTAAACGATGGAAACAAAAGGCGTCTTCTCTGTTTCTTTATTGATTTATATTCTATAAATGCCGGAAAGCGGACGAGATAAAACAGATGCCTTTACTGAAAGTTGCAAAGCTATGTAAGGATAACAAATTTAAGTTTACTTAAGCGTCAAGATTAAAATGAGCTTACAACACAATATAAGTGCTGTCATTGTAATATTCATTAGTTTACCCTAGCTGAAAGGTCTTTGTAGGCGCGTTATTGCCAAAATAAAACATCTTTAGTCAGTTTGCACGTTAGATTTTTATAAGTCAATTTTAAACAGATTCTGTAACATACGTGTACAACAGCTGCAATACAATTAATTTTTGAGATGGACCAAAGTAGCCGCCTCGGTGGTCTAGTGGATAGCGTACTAGGCTTTCACCCCGAGGATCCGGGTTCGATTCCCGGCGAGGGCTTGGCATTTTCATACGCTATAAATCATCCCACCGTCTGCATTAGCCCAAGTGTGCACAATAGTCGGACGTTAAACACCATAAAAAAAAAAATTTTAAAAATGAGATGGACCATTGACTACCCTGCAGTCAACGGTAGAACCCTTCAGTCCAATGTAGAACTCTTCAGTAAACAGAAAAACCTGCCATCAACGATAGAGCGAGGAAGTATAATATTCTTCAGTCAAGGACTGAACCTTTCAGTCAACTTTAAGACCTTTCACTCAAAGGTCGGCAGAGTTAAAATCAAAGGTCGGCAAAAGTCCTTTAGGCAACAATAAAAAATTTTATTACTGTAGAACCCTTCAGTCAACAATAGAACCCTTCAGTCAACGTTAAAACCTTTCATTCATAGTAGAAATCCTAAATTAACGATAAAGCCAACGGTTGAATTCGGAACCTTTAAGTCATCAAAAGTTTAAATAACTTTCACCTTTAAATAATTCATTCAGTAAACTACAGGAATCTTTATTTAAATACGAAACTCTTTAGTCAATGAGGCAGCGCTTCAATGAATGGTAGCAACCTTTAAGCCAACGGTTGAAAGATCTTTACTGCTAAGATCTTAAGACCTTGATAGAAATATTCAGTTGAATTCTGAGGCTTTCAGTCAATGTGGAACCTGTTGTCGACGACAAAACACTTTAGGCAATGATAAAATTTCGATCAATGGTAAAAACCTTCTTCAGTTAATAGGTGTCAGAGAACCCTTCCATCAACGTTAGAAAACATCACTCTACTATAATGTTTTCTAAATGAAATTCCACAAACTTTTGAATAACACAAATTCAATGATATCACCGCAGTAACTTCATTTTTAACTAACTTTTGTACTCTTGTAAAGAGCATTTCATTCGCACGTCCCATTTACAAGAATTTCAAGCCGGACAATTTCCTCACTTCCTTCCCAGCAGTCGGTATGCCTACCGGGCGCCATACTTAACGAACTATGAAAAACATCACATGCGACACAATGTTAGCGGAAGCAACATGTGATTGTTGAATGGCATCAGCTGATTGACTCCACGAACATCTGTTAGCCGTCAACACTGTTTAGAAACAATGGTTGACGTAATTACAAGTACGGCATTAATTACTTTACAGCGACAGTCCGGTAACTGGCAACTGGTAAATGGCGATATTTTACCTTTGCTAACTCATTAACTGCTCGATTAATTATAGAACAACGTGACAAGATGGTGGCTTCATAAGTTGCTAGACATCGTGGCTGACATTTTGTCCGAGCTGGATTCGAAGTATCCGACGCGCACTGCGACGTTTTGCAATTTGAAATAATCGACTTTCATAAGAGAGAGCCGATGATGAACAGCTGACGTTTCGAATCCGGTTTGAGTTCGTAAAAGTTTAAGTATGATAACGTGAAAACGTAAAATATTCGATACTTATAACTAGATAAGAAAAATGACGTATCGTAATTATAATTAAGTTATATGGTTTGATTTTTACACAACATAAATTTAAAAGCTCCACATTATGTTTTCTTCAAACCATTTGATATCTGCATACTAAACAGTCGATATTTAACTTTGATAAAGTTGAAATCTTCTTGGTTCCACCACATTCTTGGCATTAATATTTTCTGCATTGTGAATGTAGTGTTACATAATGTTCATGTTACGTTCCAAGTTTTTTACTTTGAACATACATGTCACAAACTGATTAAAAACAACTACAGATTATTTATCAAAGAATTTATAACCTAGTAAGGAGTCACTTTATTGCTCACATCTACTTTTCGCAATTTTTTTTCGGATATCGTTTCGAAACTATAAAAATGCGAGTAAAACCTGAGAGATTAGGCCAAGGTTCCGTTTTTCTCACGGTAACTCCAAATTGGACTTATTTTACGAGATAACTGCCGTTTTATTTACGTACTTTAGGGTTTCATTTGACGTCATAACCATTAATCCTATCTCGAAAATATCCATTCTTATTAATAGGTTTCTTTAAAAAAACTCATAAAATATGACAAATGTTATCGAAATATATCATTTAGTTTAGTTTCCAATGATGTGACCAAAATGACATATTGACAGAAACCTACATAAAATAATCAGCGACCAAATGAGTAGAAACTATTTTTATTGGAATATATGAAGCAACTAACCAAATTAAAAAACCATCAATTTTGGTCAAAACTCTAGAACTGTAACCGTAGCAACCAACTGTTAGCGCGCCAAATAAGTACAGTTCAGTCAGATAACGGCGAAATAATCCTATCGTATAGTCTCTCTTAATATGACCCGACAAACTTTTATAGCGCGTTTCACGTCCACTATCTCCAGGACCTATTCCATTCAATCAACAAATACACCATGTACCTATAAAAGCGGCAGCTGTATAAATCCTTGGGCACTATCCTGCGCCCACACGCTTTGGGGATATTAAGTCGTTCCCAATAAAATATATATTTTAAACTTTGTTACCGGGCTATTGACAGACGGTCCACTTCCTGTTTATTAGCCACGTCGTAAAAAAATCCTTTACGACCCCGTTGACAGGCTGGGGCCAAGGACGCTTTGGTGGTCCGAAATTTTTAAAACGGGCGACGCAAGATTGCGGTCCTTTTTAACGAGAGATTTACAACAATCCGTTCGCCGAAAAGGAACAAATTTGTGTCTGAAATTTAGGCTGCGTTTTTCTCCAATATCTAAGATCATTTTTCAAACTTGAAAACGGCTGAGGCGTAGTGTCTTATTTACCTGCACACAGACATAAAAGTTTAAAACAAATATTTAGGGACTATAACAATGCAGTAGCCTTTAATATCAGGGCCAATCGTTGAATATTCACGCATTTACGTTAAGCCTGTATCTTAGACAAAATCGTACTTTACTGATTTATATTAATACCTGAATATTATTAGGGAATTTCCATTTGAAAATAAGCTATTGGAGTGGCCATCATGGTAAGACTCAAACCTGGGAGTTTGAAATGAGTACAGATCCTGATCTATAGATACTTTTTGAGGAATCGTTAATATATATGTGTTAGTACTCTTACGTTAGCATTTTCAATTCGATTTGATTCATACCTGGCATTAAAATCGATTTTATTAGTAGTATGGACAAGTTTTGTTAGCCCACAAAATCCGTTATGGAGTTTCAAAATGGCGGCCATTTCAAATCATTAAAAATCAGTAACTTTTTGTTTGAAATATACTGCATCACTTCAGCGAGATGCATCGTCAATTAATTTTTTTTTTTACCATTTTTATTAGGAGGCAAAACAACATAATCTTTTGGCGAACTTTCAAATGATACAAAATGCTGTTTCGAGAGTTCCGTGATAATTTCGCTTACAAATCAGCTGATGAATATTTTAAGTGGTCTTGATTTGAGTATGTCAGTGTTTATTGCTGAACATTTGTCACGTATGTGCACTTTGCCATGGAATTTCCATTGGAAATTCTTTTATAACAGTTGTTATGGTAAAACGCAAACTAAGGAACTTTAAATTAGCGCCGATCCTAACCCCCAAATCACTGTCGAAGGATCATACAAATTTTATGTTCTGTATATTTAAAAAAATTTGGTCCAATCTGATTCAAAATTGGCACAAAATCTATTACGGAAATAGCTTAGACAAGTTCGATAATTAGCGGAATTCGTATCGCAATGGCGGTCAAATGAAATCTTTGAAAATTCCTAAATTTTATATAACTTTTTACACCATAGTAATCAGCGTTAAAAACTGCATATATTAGCATTCAGAAATTTCAAAATCCGACGAAATGGAGAATATAAATTCAACGACGGCCAGGGTACATTTCCGCATTTTCAGTGTAATTTAAAAGTTTAAAATGCTAGTACATAGTGAATTTAAAAAAAAATTATAATAAAGAATACTTTAGTAAATTCGTTTCCATCAGCGAGACAGCTGCGTGCCACGATTGTTAATATTACTTTCTACCTATAATAAATATCGTCAGGTCAGCCTATCGTGAGTTTATGGATATGCCTTAAATCCGTTTTAAAGACCCACGAGTCTGAAACAGTGGTAAGCTACACGAATTGACCAATATTGTACAAATTTGATTACATAAGAGTACACGGGCATACTCAAGGAAATGTTTTGATTTAAGGAAATCCTTTAAGACAAGAAAAAATAATCGAAAATCGAATTTTCTCAAATGTAGTACTCATTTCCCCAAACAAAACATGCAAGTAGTTAGTTGTCTCTTCCCGAAAATCTGTTTTGTTACAGCAAAAACACGAATAATTTGCGTCAATTTTCAAATTTTGGGTCTAAGAACGTACACGAATCACTTTAAAACAGTGTTACTTTTGGCCCTTTTGTTTTGGGGGAAATAAATGATTGTAACGAAATGTGCACAACTTATTTTATTCAAATGAACTCGATATTAATTGTGAAAATAATCGCGCCACGCAGCTGTCTCGTTGAAATGATAAAAGCAAATTTTCAAAATTGTGTTTATCAGCATTAACCCTACATATATTATTTTAAATTACTTTGAAAATATTAAATTGAACCATGAACGCCTTCAAATTAATTCTTTTATTTCATCGGATTTTTAAAATTCAAAACGATAACTTACACAGAACTCAAATCTGACTATGATGGTGAATGAGGATTTTTTTTAAAATAAACAAAAAATGTATGCGTCTATGAAGATTTGAAACGGCTGCCATTTTAAAACTGTTGAACGAAATTTGCTGGTTAACGAATCTGTCGAAATTATAATCGTAATCGATTTTCTTGACAAGGTTGCAACAAATCGGACAAAATTGCGAAATTAAATACACGCACGCACGCACGCACGCACGCACGCACGCACACACACACACACACACACACACACACACACTTACGTACGTATGTATGTTTGTTTGTATTAGGGGTTCGTTGGTTGATGGCTAAAACACTGGTCAATCTGCTGCGCACCTAAAGGTTCTTGGTTCGAGCCACAGTTTGTCCTGTTCCTTTTAGCGTACTAGGCTTTCACCCCGAGGACCCGGGTTCGATTCCCGGCGAGGGCTTGGCATTTTCATACGCTATACATCATCCCATCGTCTGCATTAGCCCAAGTGTGCACAATAGTCGGACGTTAAACACCAAAAAAAAAAAAAAAAAAAAAAAAAAAAAAAAACCTTACCGTTAACGTTGATCTCTCATCCTCATTCAACAAAAGTTAAGAATATATATATATATATATATATATATATATATATATATATATATATATATACACACACATATATATATATATTATGAATAGACCTACATGACGCAGAAATAGACTCAACAGACATTGAAGATAGGCAGGAACGCAAACAGGAGAAAGATCCTCGGTTGGAAAATCTCAGAGAATGAAATCCCAAAGAGAGCAGGGAGGGAGGATTGTAAAATGGACAGAGGAGCGGAGGAGGATCCATGGGGACAGGATGAGGGAGGTGTGGAGGATTAGAAGGAACAAGACATTAGTCGGAGTGCTTTGCGTGATCCAACAGGGTCTATACGCAAATAATAATAATAATAATAATAATAATAATAATAATAATATATATATATATATATATATATATATATATATATATATATATATATACGCGCATTCAGGAGAAAGATGCTCGGTTAGAAGGTCCTAGAGAATGAAATCCCAAAGAGAGCAGGGGTAAAATGGACGCAGGAGCGGAAGAGGATCCATGGGGACAGGATGAGGGAGGTGTGGAGGATTAGAAGGAACAAGACATGAGTCGGAGTGCTTTGCGTGATCCAACAGGGTTTATGCGCAAATAATAATAATAATAATAATAAATCATTAACTTTTGTTGAATGAGAACGAGAATATACGCGTATAGGCCTACATATTCTACATATACATATAACGCTCTAAGTGTAACACAATTTCCAATCTCGCACACCAATTAACGTTTCCCACAACAGAATTAAACACTATAAAACAGAATAAAACAGCAAATCAGTAATGGTGTAAATAATTAAAACAAAAATTAATTAAGAGCATACGGCATCAGTACCGGTTCAGACCCTCGAGGTCTTCGCTGCTACTATTGGTCTACAAAGAAACCATAAGAACTAGTTTAGCCCCGACGTTAATTAAATCTCCGACGTCATGATCCCGTCAATGTCCGTACTCAATATTTAAAGACGTCGCGTAGCCTAGTATTTACTGAAATATTACCGAAGCCAGATTGGCACTTGGCGTAGCAGGAGGTTCGGGTTCTTTCACATTCCTCAGAAACCATTAATATTCTTTCACTTCGCATAACCCATTTATACCCGGTGACCTTGGTGTGAACATGCGCGGTTTAACGTCCTTAAGTTACATGTACAGTTCATTGATATCCTTATTTATTTATGTTATCCTACGTTAGGTTTGTACGCGTTCGTGTCTGTTGGTCCGATTTTTTCAGTCGGTTTTTGTCTCCTCAAACACTGAGCGATATAATTTAGAAGTGAACAACGTTGGAAATATAAAGAAACAACAATTATCTTTTATACCATTCTAGACGTGGGAAATTAATTAACTTACTAGAGATACGGTTTGGTGCTGGCCAACAATCATTGCTAATAGATCATAGTTGGGCAAAAACGCTTCTTGAATCAGCTGTTTTACTGAGTAGAACGCGCGTTCCGCAAGTTTATGTTAATATTTGTTTTTTGTTTGGACGTTTGTTTATTAACAATTCGAAATACACGGGAGGTAAGTAATCCTAAAAAGAAAAATCGATTTTTAAATTTTGGTATTTCTGACTTTTTAAGGCGTTTACAAAAGTAATAATTGTAATAATTTGTTTTGTTTTATTGTGTGCTATATTATTTCCTTGCGTAATATTAACCCCCCCCCGCGGAAGATTAAATTTATTACAACAAATATAAGATAAATTACGATTTGTATCCGTTTATTACGGAACTATATTGTGACGTCCATTTTTACAAAACAGCGGCAGCTTTACATCCTCCGCAATAACACACGTTACAACGGTTAGCTTTTATAGAATACTAGTTATGTAACCAACAACCGAGTCGAGTTAGCTAAGTACTTTTTTTTAATATATTTTCATTATTAATAACACGCGCGGCAGTCATTTTGAGGTTATTTGTCACTTGTATTTTCATTTTTTTCCTAACTTTCCGTTGCGTCCACACTTTATATTTTAGATTATTAATTAATACTGGGCATATAATTAAGCGTTTTGATGTAAAATTACCAAAACTGACAAAACTCAATTTTACCTGAATTTTAAAGGAACCTGAACTCCCGACATTAAAAAATTGTTTTATTGAAGAAATAATAACAAAAAATAAATCTTAAACGCCATCCACTACTTGCTGTCAAACTGTCAATTTCTTTAATATTACATTTAATACTCTGACTTGAGTTATAATATAAATCGTCACATATGAACCAAAATTAAGTAAATTTTCCCAATATTTTTATCCATAGCTTTTTGGAGAAAATACTACAACATAAGAAAGTTTGTGCATATTTTTGGTCCGCTTATTGTATTTGCTTTAAAAATATTTTTGGGTTTTTATGTATATTTGCAAAATTGTTTAAGTATTACCACTGAACATAAAAGTACTACAACGATAACATTTATGGGAGCATTGTGAGCGCTCGCTGTTGGTGGCATCTTGTGGCAAAGTGTTTAACTACAGTTAAATAGATAACAGTACTGTCTATTTTCTCCAACGTCTCCACACCATGTCCTTGCAGCTAGCAGCGTTCGTAGCGGCGGACAGTGCAATTATTTGGACTTTAGCCGCTAACTTTTTATAATGGTGGCAGTACTTCTAGCCCCTTTATATTCAACGGTATTATTATACTAACTGTTTCCTATAAAAGTATTTTTGACCTCTCTAAGCATTTAACACCATTCCGTTTTAAATCAAACGTGCAAGTTATTTATACCGACTTAACGAGAAAACTGTTATGAGATATTGTCAATCACGTATATTAATGTCCAATGGCAAGAAATATTTGAAAGATCAGACGATTGTTGTTATGTAAGGGGAAGAAATATCAGAGTCTCAAAGTTGACGACTCAGGTTAGAAGATAAGTTAGCAATAAAATTCTTTTACAATATTAAATTCTTACTGAATGTAACGGAATACTTTTTTTACATGTGTTTGTAATGTTGATAAAGTATACATGTACGTGTTCCTACATATTTTGATTTTCTTTAACATTTAAAAACAAGGTTTAGTTTTCTTCGTTGTACTGTACAGTTATAGCATTAACAATTCTCTACTCGCACAGACTTAGAAGTTAACCTACTTTATCGTGTAATTCTCTTTAAATAATCTTATACTTTACATTCGGAACTTGTGAAATGCAAAATGTTTTAACTCACCAGTGACCGGGTTGATCTGGAAGCTCGAATTGCTGGGAATCAGGCTGAACCTCAAAGCGGCGTTGCTGTCCAAATCCTTATCGGAAGCCTGCAGCAGACCCACCGGTGCACCGCGTGGTAGATTCTCTTCCACGGTAAACTGATACGCGTCGCGGGAAAACACCGGATCGTTGTCGTTAGCATCGGACACTACAATGGTCACTAACGCGGTCGCCGTACCCGCCGGAGTGCCGTTGTCTGTCGCCATCACGCGCAAAGAAAACCGATCCCGCGACTCCCGGTCCAAAGACTGGCGAAGGTAGAGCCAGCCGCTGTTCGGGAAGATACCGAACACTTCGGGTGATTTTGATTTGTTCTCGGCGAGTCCAAGGAGTCGATAGGTTAGCCGAGCGTTGTTGCCTGTATCCAGATCGATGGCGGTTACTTGGACGATCTGAAACAACAAATGCTATTTTAGTTAAAGTTTATGCACGAATAATTACGTGAAATGAGAAGGCTAATTTCAAAACTAGAGTAGTAACAGTAATTTTACGTTAGTGAAAAACAAAAACAATCTCAACAAAATTGGAAAATACCTAAAACAAAATAAAAAAGGGGAAACACAACAAAATAATAGGTGTCATAATTAAATTTAAATGATTGGAGGCTGGTGGAAGATAGAAGTGAAGTGAATAAACATAATTAAAAGTACAATAAACGAAAAGAATAGAAAACACGATCGTCAAAATATAGAATGCTACACATAAACAGAATATATTCCAAGACAATCTAGTTTAAGTATACAAAATAAGGCTGTTTAGGGGGGATATTAGAGGTTTTCCCGTTGTATGACACAAAAAAATGTGTTTATCATTGCAATGTCTGCATGCACAAAGCGATCCTGTGAAGTGGACCAGTAACGCCCTTGAGACTGCAGCGTGAGGAGAACGAATTGGATCTGTGTTTAGCCTGCGCACGGTATTGCCGGTGTTTAACAGTTCTTGACGGAGTTATTGGTTCTCTGTTTTGACTGAAACGAGAAAGTCACTGAAGTAGAAACGTAGATGGTGACATTCCCTGGCGAAGTTATGTTTGGCATTCGTACGCGTTTTCCCAAGGCATTTGTGATAAAATAGTTCCACCCGTTTAGGGTAACTAGGTAAAATCTACAGAGAAAAACTACAGTTCATGTCACCGTTGAACTTGACCACCAAATTCGAAATTTCCTTGAACCTGTCCGCCTTTGTTCGAGAAAGTCTTTGACCCTGAACGTGTTGAGCTTAACCATTATTTAAAAGAAAGAAGAAAGAGAAAAAATCCCAGGGGAAAACGAAACAAAACGTTGTAGATTCGGGCGGGCCGTCGGATGGCCTTTTCACCCGTTCCATCATCAATCAATCGGAAGTAATTACAGAGAGAGAGATGCGATTGTTTCCAACCCCGGGGGTTCCGCCTCACCCCGGCCCAACGTGTCAAACCTCCTGATTGAAAGGTCGTCAACTTGTCTTCAATGAATTCTTTATTAATCTTATTACTTCCAAATGTAATTATGCCGGTGGGCGTCGAAACATCTTCTAAATGATCATTTACTGGACAACAATCCGCCGGATTGTTCTAACAGCGACTGTTTTGTTCCCGGTGTCAGTGAACTTGACGTTTCCTGTCCGATGACGTTTTCGATTCTTTGTGATGGTCGCTGAGTACACTCACGATAAGGAGCTGAACAGTTTACCGTAGATTAGGCTGTGTTGTGGAAAACTGGAAGAGCTGTTCAAAGACTGAACGCCGTCGTAACAGGCAAAAACATGTATCCTTCGAAGCATTGACGAGAAGGCTAAATACCTCAAAAGAATTTCAAACAATAAAACGTCTGACAAATTTTATTATTTCAGTTTTAATAAACAACACTATTATAAAATTTCTTGTGTAGTTTTCACTTTTATTTACGGTCGTTCATAATTAATTTATCGTTTTGCATTTCATTTTACACTCTGTTTTTCCGTTATTTAATCTTCATTTAATTAATTTACTGTTACTCTAATTCGTCCATTTATTTCTGTTTATTGCACTTATGTTATTATGTTTCTTCTGGTTATTTAAACTTCGTATCCTTTATTTACTGCTACAGTGGATCCTTTTTATTTGTACTAGTTAAACATTTTCATATTTTTAATGCTCCTTTGTTAAATTTAATATTATTTATTTACTGCCATTCCTGTCTATTTATTTCCTGTCTATAACATTTATTCCACTTAAAATGTTTCTTTTATTAGACCTATGATTACGGTATTTATTGCTGTTATGTATTTATTTTTATCTATTACGTTTTTTACTTACAATCATATGTACGTAACGTATGATATCCTTCGTTTATTTTCTCGTTTGTACCTTCATTTTTTTATTTTTTACTTGTAGACATTTCTCTTACATTATTATGTTCCTGCTACTTTTTAAACTCGACTTTATTTTTAATTTTGTCATCATTATTTCTATGCATTTTTTAAAAACATGTATTATTATGTTCCTTCACTTAAACGTCACTTAATTAATATATAATTTTATATTAACTTCACTCAACTTATAATTTTTAAACAATTTTACTTGATGCAATACTTTATTAACATTATTTAGACACACGATTTCTTATTCTATCGTCGAATATATTCCGATTTCAATTTGAGCCAAAGTAACAAATCGACGGCTAGCGCTCCTCACGACCGTATCACGAAGTAGCTCGAACTGCAGCAACCATCGAAAGGTTATCCAGCTTCCAGTCATAACAATATTTCTTCTTCTTCACCAAATAGTTTCTAACCGGTGGGAGTAATGCGATTTTGATGGCCTTCGAAAATTCATCGTCCATAGATCCAACCCTCACGTCTTCCTATTAAAAATAACAATTTTCTTAATTGGACTGTTGAATGCTATAACGGTTATTATTGATGTCGGTAATTGTAGGCTACTCCTGTAACTCGATTACCGGCCGAAGAGGTTAAACGTGTGGAATGGCCACAGATTTGTCTTTCTCGTTTAATTATATTGTGGGAGGAACCGATAATTGCCGATCTTTGGTTCAGGAGTTGTAGTGGGTTCGAGCGTCGGTAACTTCGCGTGCGTGTCGTCGTACCGCGGAGTTCCTGCTTTGTTCCATTTGTAGAATCCTTAGGCAGGACAACCTGTTGTCGGTCGGTAATCCTTTAGTATACAAACTTCGGATTAGAATTTTTTTACATGTCAACTCCAAATTCAATAAATCAAAGTTGGATTGTGTTTATAGATATAATTAGAAATATTTTAAGGTTGGTTCATTTCCAAAGAAGAAAAATTAGAGGCTTATTAATTCAAATATTATCAATATCTAAGAAATATATTTTATTATTTATTTTAATCACAATTAGCAAATTCCCATTAGAAAGTGAACTACTCGAGCAACCATTAAGATAAGACTAACTAAAACTAAGATTTCTTAGTTAAATCAGACATCAAGTACAACAAAGTAGACAAAACGTACATTTTATAGTTTTAAAAGTGACTTCATGGGTCAGTGTTGGTGAATGTTCTAATTTAATCGTAAACTGTTGCTTTCATTTAAATGAAATTTTGAATTTAGTTTCTTGTTCATTTAGTCTGGATGCTTACTAAACATTTCAAAAATCTGTAAGACCATTTTTTTTAAATCAGTATTTCTTTAGATTGAAAAAAATATAATTTTTGAAATAAACGGAAACTATATTTTCCTATTTTGGCTCAGTTTGTAAGAAAAATCTAACTGGTCGACCGTCAAGAAAATCTTTAATTCTTTTTTTTATCAGCTCTTTATGTTTACCTTCGATCTGGTTCCTAATCAGATAAGACTGGGAAAACTTTTAATTGTTTTATGACATCTAAATCTTATTCAACCTTAGACTGCCTGCTGGCACACTTGTTCAAAACCAGATGCGCATCAATCTAACATCCACTTAAAACTGATTCACAAGACACAATATTGGTTTTACACTTCGTTTGGTAACAGGATAAAAAATACAGAATCGCAACGGTTGATTATCAACTACCGTTTAAGTGGTAATTAACCGCGCGTTAAAATCACCGCACCGTGAAAAATTGCCGTGGGTGGGTTAGGTCCGATCATTACACCCCGCCTAATCGCAGGCCATCAACTCGATTGAGAGACGAATTCCGCGGAAATAAAAAAATATAAAACAGAAATTAATGTCGGAGGCGATGGAGCTATTAAGGCGACGACTTCTTGAGTAGTCCGGGTCAAAACAATTAAACACCACCCTCGGCCACAATGATCCATGAATATTTCAAAATCGTGAGCAACATATTAAGTTCATCTTCGTTTCCATGGAGCAATTAAAACACTACACACCGGTCACGACCGAAATTTTTCCCAACTTTGCGTAGCGAGGACACTATAAGCAGGATCGTCCTAATTTCTCACTATACAGAGATAGCAACCTAGATGTGTTGCCTGTACGCTTAATGGCAAAATTGTTTGGCGTTTTACCAAAGTTTGATCAAAATAATTACAGCCGGTTATAACAAAATCCAATATTTGTTTATTTCTCAGGATTTAATGCACAGAATAAAAAACGTTTCCTCAATACTGGACATACAAAAACAGACGGATAATTTTCTAAAAAACATTTTTTTGAACTTATGAATCTATAAATATGTCACATCTCTCAAAATGAATTTTTCTCGATCATCATGTTTTATTATTTAAATACATACTTAGTAAAAGCAATAAAAAAAAATTTTAATTAGAAACAAATTTAAATCCCACAAGAATATCCCAAAATTTTTACATTTTATTACGTAAATATATACTTAGTAAAACAATAAAAATAAAAATTAGAAAAAATATATCAAACAAAAGTACCCCAAAATATTATATTTTATTATCTAAATGCACACTTAGTAAAGCAGTAAAAAAAGTAAAATTAAAAAACAATATAACCAACAAAAATACCAAAAATATTTTTAGATCCTGTACAATTTGTTTAGTAACGATCTATTTGTTTCATTGTAAATATTGGTTTAATTTTTTTTTTTAATTTTCCTTAATGCCAAATACAACTCTTATCGGCATACAAGAATCACCAGATCAAACACATTTCATTTTAGAACGTGTTTGAACTTTTTTAATCACAGAAATAATTTCTTATATCTTTTTTTTAGCCATTAAACTTAATTTGGAAAATTAAAGTATTTGTCAAGAGTTTAATTTAAAGAAACGTACAGACATATAGGCCACGGTAGCTGAAAATCATTAATATGGTTACGCTAAAGAAGTAACACTTTAACATCAGAAGTTCGTGATAAATAAATACTGTTTCACTCTGTAGCCTTTAGTAAAAGCGTTGACCTTTAAAACATGTCTTTCGTATCATGTCTTACCTAGAGCGCTTTTTTATATTTGTTCATTAATTGCATTTACTTTCAAATAAGGATAAACACACACTATCATTCCAATTTTTTTAATGTTTGTCTTACCAAGAAGTTGATGTTTTGCCATAATTATTCGAGGTACTCAAACATCCCTTTATAGGAGCTTGTTTACGTTACGTAAATCACTTGTTATTACTACTTACTCATTTTTTAAAATTAACAGTTACTTGTAAAAAACTGTTATTTTTTCTCATCCCGGTCCCGGCATATTATTTACTCCATTTACTCACACATTTACAAAATACAGCTCAATTCTCGTTTTCAAGTGCCTAATAAAAAATAACCGTGACAGTTACGTTGAACATCTTACTACGTGCGTAAGCCTAAGTCTGTGTTAAAATATTAAAAAACCAAAAACAAACATTCAAAACTGTTATCCTGAGTGGTCAAAAACCAAAGTAAGACTTACATATGATTAGAAGAACCGTATTTTGTTATCAAGAAAACGGAATGTCGTCGAATACCGTATGAAAACCGGGTTGTGTGCAGGTCAAAAGAAAACTTACAGCTGATTGCGTTGGCCAACATCAAGTTGACGGGGCGACATACTGTTCTTTTTCAAGTTTAAGGTAGACGTTAACTGATGACGTAGATTCACGTTGTTTAGTTAATCACCAATCGATCGTAAAACAAATAATTTTAAATTAACGATTAGTTTAACAATAAATTAAAAATAGACTTTTTGAAAAACAAATGTTGTCCATCAACGTTATGTATTTTTTTCATTTCTGCTCGGAAATTAAAAGCAAACGCTACATTTCATTAGAACAGTAAAGTATGTTCCCACAATACAGTAGGCCCTAAAGTTCTTCCACCTTGCATAAAGTATTTATTTTTCAATTTCGGCAAAGTCCAGTTTTAAAGTAGTTGCTTGTTTTAAAAAGTTAATGATTTAAACGGATGCCTTACCTGCGAGTTTACAGCCAACGACTCCACCACTGTGACTGCGTATTCAGCTCTCTCAAACACCGGAGGGTTGTCGTTCACATCCTGCACTTCCAGAAGAACAGTAAGGTTGGACGACAACGGTGGCTCGCCTGTATCAGTCGCGGCCACGACTAGAGTATGCCTCTGAGCTGTCTCGTAGTCCAGGTGCCGTGATAGCGTCAGGTAACCCAGTCGAGACTCGATGCTGAAGAGCCTCGCGTCGCCGGAGGAAGCGGATACCAATCGGTACTTGACTACGCCGTTCCTGCCGGAGTCTTTGTCTCTGGCGTGGGCGGCGTACAGCGGGATGCCCAGCTGCGCGTTCTCCGGCACTGATATCCTGACGGTCGCCGAGTCGAACTCCGGACTGTTGTCATTCACGTCTTCTATCACGATGTTAACCTAAAAAACAAATTCATTTGATGTAGTTACAGGCTAATTGTCTAAATCAACATTATCTTTGTAAGAGAAATAAATGGCACAAAAACATATCATTGGCTGTCCCGCATTTATTTGTTATTTAATCAAAGAAAGCTAACAACCTTATCAGCTAACTGTTCCTCTTCCCTTCGTAATAGGGTGAGTAAGTTTATCTCCTGAGTAGCCTTCAGGATGGAGATTAAGAGCATAACAGGTTTGTGCCACTCGTTACAGAAAGTTTAATTACTTTGCGTATGTGTTCTAGGGAGGATGGTTAGCGTTTGAGTTACATTTTACTAACGCTGACATTCAGTGAGTTAACTACTGGTTACTGAAGTACAAGAAGAGAAGGTAGTTCAGGAAGACAATGAAGACCTTCTCGTTTTGTTTGGTCAAGACAAGTTCTATCTACGTAAGGTGAACATCAAGGAAAGTATTGCTTTTAATGTACAGAGTGACTAAATGCATCGAAAAGCGACAAAGATATGTATCAAAAAGTTAATTACAACAATTCTCTATTTGCATATAATAATGTTTACTTTTAGTCCAAGTAATTGGACTATCTGCCGCTACAAACGCTGTACGGTGCAAGGATAGGGAGTGGGGGGCGTTTGAGAAAACGGACAGTACTATTACCTATTTAACTAGTTGAACACTTTGCCACAAGATGCCACCAGCAGCGAGCGCTCACAAAGAACAATTCTAGTATGTTTAGTGCTAGTAGACTCAAAAACGAAAAAATCGGAAATCGATTATCAAAATCGATTTATCAGATTTTCTTCAACATCATGACCATATGCCAGTATGCGCATATAGTATGCATTTTATCTCTCTAAAAAGAACATCAGTGGATAAAAGAACAGCTAGTTGATGAACAGAAGGAAAGTGTGGAACATAAAAGCCACTACGTAATAGCAATTCGGTAACTAGCACAAGCACGGCAGCGGATTGAGACATAATCGTTGAACTACTTAACCGACTAGAGGAAGAATGACGCGACACGCCAGCGCACAAACAACGACGCGATAATCAACTTCTTAGAAGCACGTGAACACAGTGCAGCCACAACAACATGCTAAAGGGTAAAGAGAAACACGGGAGATGAAGAAACAGATAAACCAAGAGCAAGGGACAAAGTAGCTCTGGCGTTCATTAGCATAGAACCGAGCAGTAGCGCACTGAAAGATCTATGGCAGCATCGTGGCTGCTCATTGCGCATTGCAACCGGGCAATTAACCGGTGTTGTCTTTCTGCATCCGGGTTTACCGTGAAATGATTGACAACATCTCATCTATAAAACAGCGTTCTTCAATTTACTTTCTTACCGTACGACGTCAGTAGGAACTATGATGATCTTCAAAAAATCTTCAAAAGATTTGACTGGAAGATTTAAACAGTTTTTTGTCACAATTTTTGTTTGGACTTTGTTGCGCGTTTAAACACGCAATCGGAACTAGTTCACCGATTTCCGAAAAAGTTGGTGTGCAGGTCATATCTTGAAACCATACTTCAATTTTTTTTTAATAACGTTTTCAGTTCAGCTTAGGGTAAACAAAACTTTAAAAATCATTGTGTTTTTTACAAAATCAGTCTAAAATATTTCAATGAAAATTTACCTAAATGAAGACAAAAATACGCAAACAGAATGTATGCATTATCCTGGAGAATTCGGTTCTGAAGCTAACGGCAGGTTTGCATGACTTCTCAAAATCACTTAATCTAATTTTGGTCAAATGTGGAGATTAAAAACTTAAACCACAATGACAAAAAACATCTTCTTTTGGTTTTGGACAATTTATATTGTTTAATTAACACCTAAAACTTATGAACCATCTACTAAGTCAAATTTGTTATGCTCGTAGGGTAACTTGAAGGGGTACGGTTGCAATTTAATGGTAGGACCTAAAATTGATTCCTTTAAGCCCCTCAGATGCTCAAAACAACCTGATACCTTCAGATGTTATATATCTTCTTGATATCAGGTATATCTCGGATGCACTCTTCAGTATATCTTCAGTATCGGCTCGGTGGTTGATGTGAAAGCACCGATCAATCTGTTGTTTCTGTACTTCTCAACTCAAGGGTGCGCAGTTACTCCCGTTGCTTTATCCTTAAAGTTAACCCTAATCCCTCGTCCTCATTAGTCAGGAATAAAATATGGACGTCAAGAAAAAAATCTTCACTATATTTTCAAAACTTTATAAACGTATTGAAACGAATTGTCTAATGCTTAATGTCATGAAAAGAAACATGTATTCTAATGTTGTGTATTCTCTTTATAGATAGTAGTAGAGAGTTTTTGAATGACCACTAAAAACGTTTTAGATACCTGGATTGGTGTACATTTTACCTTCGTCCTTCGTTTAGTTATATGATGGGTAAAAAAACACTAAACTCTAACTATTTTTAAGTCCTAAAGTCCAAAAAATGGTTTTCCGAATTTCTGAACTGAATAAAACCCAAATAAAGGTGAACATTCCGTTTCGGGAAACATACAAAGACCGTCTAACCTGATAGACGTATTTTTTTGAATTGCTTTGATACTCATTTAACTCATATTTCGGTAATAAAAAAATACATAATTCAAGTTTTGGAAGTAGACTGAAATAAATTACCAAAATGAACGAGCAATAACTAAACTTGATTTATGAATCTTCACTTAAGGCGAACATCTGGTGATGCAATTTTAACGATCAAGACCTCATAAAATATTTTTAATTAATATAAATTAAATACAAGAAATTTTCTACGTAAACCGGCAATAAAGGAACCGCAACTGTCAAATAAAGCACGCCGAGCGGGGCCAGCTTCGGTCAAGTTAGGCGCATGCGCGCAATCACATGCTTCCTAGTTACACACTGCATTGTTAACGTTTGTTCTTTTGTATGAAATTTTGCGTGAAATGCTTTGACAAGGCTTAGGGTCAAGCAGCGAGACGTGAGGGCGCTCCACTACGAGACTCGTTATACAGGCAGCGAGGGAATTTACCTGTACAGCGGGGAATTTTAGCACGGCGCAGTTGGTAAATACAAAATGTATAAATTATTTACGATTAAGAGCGTTGGTACTTGGTGGAAATAAATTATTTGAATGCAGTAATAACACGTTTGTATATTTCCACAAATTTTTATGTGAGTCTTGTCAACCAAGGTTTTACTATTTCGAATACTGTGAAGGTCACTTAAAAGATTGAAGTTAAGAATTTTTCCAACGGAAATTATCTAAAGAAAATCATTACTTCTTCATCATACACTTTTTTGAAAATCCGATTTCACTATCGTAACCAGCGTTAAAGTTACTATTAATTATTAATATTTACCATTTTCAAAGGTGAAATTTAGAAATAAGAAAATTAATTTTAAAGCGGCCAGGGTTCATTTTCGAAAATTCTTTGGAATTTGTAGAGACAAAATTGTTATTTTATGCAGATTTTCATGCTCAATTTGATGATGAAATCAGGTTTTTAAATAAAAATTCAGATAACAAATAACTTTTGTTTTCTCTCATACCATGCGAGTTGACCGTTTTTGATTTAAAGGCGACAATATACTGCATACAGTACGTATTATGTATTACACATGAAGTACCTAATTATTACCAACAAACTGTTATATATTTTTACATCATGAACATGTTAGTATAAGACTACGTCTATTGATAAAACCTAGATAAATCAAGTCGTAGTATCAGGGTCGTACTGTATATAACTTGAATCGGCACTATCACTACCTGAATTATCCATAAAAAGTGTTATTTCATGTCAATTTATTGAAAATACGTTCAAAAGTATATTGTACTTATTCAGTTTTTTGAACCATAATTAGTTTGAACGTATGTTTACAAAGATCTTGTTTTGTCTAAATAAATAAACACGTGAACTTAGCTTCGATATTATTTACAGTAGTGATAGTAAAAGATCAGCTGTTTTATATTAATTCGTAACGATCAGCTGGTTTCACTGAACAGCTGATAGGCTGTAATGAGTTTCAGGTTATGTTGTTAAAAAAATAGCAATATTAACAACAATTATAAACTTTATATTAATTTCGAGTGTTTTATAAACGGTTACAACGTGCACGTGTTTTTCGACTAAGGAAAAATACCGAAACCAAAGCAACACGTTTTCATGTAATGCGTGTGTTCTGTTATCGAAAAGGAAGTGGAAAAAGATAGAGATAAGAAACAGAAAAACGAAATTCGTTTGCTTGTTCGTTACATATTTCCGTTACATCCTTTGGTTCGGGACACTTTTTTTACTCACTCCTCTCGTCACCAAAGATACCACTGAAAGTTTCGCTTCGATACTGTTAGCAATGCGCTTCTATCACGTCGGCACGACAGTTGGGCCGCTATTGTCTTATATATTAGCACTAAACCTTAAACAGGGTATGACGCGGTACACCCACCCTCGCAGAACTGCAGCAACACGTGGTGTCCCTGCCGTGACTACTCGAAGCTCGGCGGCTGATGCTTTGTCACGAGGTGTATGTTGTGTACACGGTGAGATAGGCATCGGAAATATTGCATCTCTTAATCCCAGAGAAGAGCGTTCGGTCACTACTTCCTGATCACGTGACCGGCGAGTAATTAGGGTAGACCACCTGCGGCGCCCCGCGTGAGCGGAGAAGTGGGAAAGTCGGTGCAAGTAGGTTTACAATCCGAAATCGATGAGGTGTAAAATATTAAACAGCTGCGAAACTGCAACTACTTAACGACTATACGTTGAACAGTCATTCAAATAAGCATTAAGATATTTGAGCAATGCAACCTAACCTAACCAACCATGTCCATGAATTTCAGTACTACGGTAAGCTACAAAAAGATCCTTAAATCGTCAAATCCTCAAAAGGCACAAAAAAATGCTCTGAAATCGTTAGAACCGATGTTAATAAAATACGATTTTACAAGTAAAAAAGAGCTTTAAAATGTTTCAAAAATATAAAATGTTTGAAAATTTGTTTAAAAATGTTATCCAGACATGATAGAATTCACTAAAATCGTCAGTTTCTACAGTGCACACGTGAAGAAAGATCCTGGTGAATCCTGGTAACATTTCACTTTTTTGACAATTGCAATTAGACAAATTGACCAGTAGATGTAGAATTCCAAAATAATAACAAAAATATAACTTTTTTCCAATGAAAGATCTCTTTCGATAAAAAATCCTTATGCATAATCGAAAACTCTTTTTTTTTCAAAACCAGTCCTGACCCAATAATTACGTTTTGCTTAAGGTAATAATAATAATTACGTTATAATTCTTAAGTACACAAAGAGAACTTAAGAATAACTATTTTCGCCACAAAAAAACGGTTTAGGGTATATCGACAATATAATTGGCAAAATCGTCTTAATTTTTCAAAGTCGTTTTCTCAGATTTTTCCAAATTTCCTTTACTTAGAGACTAATAACACCAGTTATCAGTCAGCCGCTTAGAAAACTAATGAAACAGAGAGAAAAAATGTACGAGTGAGAGGTCGAGTACCCCACTCCCCCATCACAGCTTCCACCTTCTGTTATTCACTATCGCTGAGTAGAATCAGTTTCAAGCTGATAAAATAAATATCTAACAGTTTGCAGACTCAGACTAGCAGACGTCTCTGCCAACGGACTGTTGGAGAGAACTGGAGGGGAATTCTCCTGCATGCGCGAGAAATTCTCGCGCAAGCCGCTTACAAGTGACTGGACTATACCAGCAATTTTTAAATAAAAGGAATTCATAGTTCAAGAAAATTTTAAAAAATCGCTGCACGCAGATGTCTCACTGACTTGATGGACACGAATCACCAAAGTATTTTTCTTTCTCCTAACTTTATCTTCAGATTCTGATTACACCATCATAATCAGCACTCAAGTCTTCAATCAGGTCTACTGGTATTTTAAACTTTTGAATGACAATTACATTTCTTAATTTCAATTTATTTTGAAAATACAAAACGATCACTTATGCAGTTTCGAACGCTGAACACGTTGGTGAAATCAAATTTTCAAAAAAATTTCAGAAAAAATTTATGAATCTTTATTGAAGATTCGAAAGCGCTGCCATTTTGAAACTCGGACGAATTTTTCTGGTTAACGAAATTACTCAAACTATTATTGTGAGTAA
>CM040187.1:58688780-59028780 GCA_022606455.1 Callitettix versicolor | reverse complement strand
AATCACGACAAGAAATCAGGTTTAATAATTCCAATAAATATTAGTTGTTGCGTTTACCTGCGTATGACCGTAGAACTGCGAGTTGGTGCTAACAGCCTGCACGTTGAGCAGGACCGACTGGTGCGTCTCGTGATCCAACGGTGACGCCGTTCTGATGAGTCCTGTACTAGGATCGATCGTGAAGTAACCATCAGGGTCTCCGGAATAGAAGGAGTAGCGGAACCCTCTCGCTCCTGAGGAAAAAAAATGATTTCAGTACTTTTAATATATTAATACTGACATAACATGAAACCAATAGAGACTCAGTGATTGAAATGGTTCCATATTAAAATTCAAACACAAAAAGAACTGGTAGTATCTAGCCTCTCACAAAGGATAACCGATAGTTCTAACAGAGTACATTTGTACCTAGTACGGTAACAGGCGACGGCCTGGATCTTGAAGATTTAAAATACATTAAACCGATATACGTAAAAATGCACTTTTATCTGGCAAGAAATGTATACGAGTCGGCAGTTATTAAGATTTTCATTTTCTTTTTCAACAAAAACATCTTTTCCAGATTCAGCAACATAAAAAAATATGTTCTATTTAAATTTATACGGATTAAATTCAGCAAACGTCTAATATGATCTATAGAACCGATTTCTTGGCGTAATTTAGAACTTTTTTTTACTTTAATGATTTCAAGGCAAGGAAAAACTACATTATCGATATCAGTTACTTTAGTCACTAGCGATGTACAAAGACAACAGTAAAAAGAAAGAAAAAAATATTTCACTATGTATAAGGGATATTAAAATAACACTTTAACAAACATATCAATTTTTGTTTAACACGGAGAAAATTAAATTTGGATATTCATTTGATTTACCCTGTTGCAGACAATATTCTCATATACAATTTTTACAAAGAGTATTTTTATGTTAAACTTAAAAAGTAAAACATAAAATATACATAAATATAAAATATACCCATCCAAATATTGTGCAGGATTAATAGGCTATTATTTTAAAGTACTAATAAATAAGTACTAGTTCAAAGAACGTCGCAGTATATTCTTAATTGATATACAAAAACCTCCACTACATCACTCGTAACATTTCCCTCCGGTTTAAACGGTAACTGTAAAATATATAAAAAATATTACTGGGCCAACTTTACTGGAAATTTTGTGCTAATTTTCCATGAAACGCTCAAAATTATGATAAGTTCAACCGATATTTTAAGAATAAAAAGAGCCGACAACTCTTTTAACCCATTTTAAAACGGAAATAAATGAGAAAAAATCTTGCACATACGTCTTTTGGGCTTTATATAAGGTACCTTCGTATCAGATTGTAAAATAAATCAGCCAATGTGTTTATTGGCCAAAATAAATCAGCCAATGTGTTTATTGGCCAAAATAAATCAGCCAATGTGTTTATTGGCCAAAATAAATCAGCCAATGTGTTTATTGGCCAAAATAAATCAGCCAATGTGTTTATTGGCCAAAATAAATCAGCCAATGTGTTTATTGGCCAAAATAAATCAGCCAATGTGTTTATTGGCCAAAATAAATCAGCCAATGTGTTTATTGGCCAAAATAAATCAGCCAATGTGTTTATTGGCCAAAATAAATCAGCCAATGTGTTTATTGGCCAAAATAAATCAGCCAATGTGTACGACCAAAACTGCGTACACGCCTCACTGCAAATCATTGGCCGCCAACTTGAAACGGAAGTAAGTGGGGAAAATTTTAAAAACACGTACGGATGTTATAAAAGTAACCTTCGCAACAAATTTCAAAACAATCGGTCAATACGTTTGGCAAAAACTGCGCACTCTCGTTATTGCAAGTGAGAGGCCGCCATCTTGAAACAGAAGTGAAATAAGAAAAAAATTATACATATGTTCCTCAGGCTTTATACAAGGTACCTCCGTACCAAATTTCAAAACTATCGATGAATGCGTTTGGCCAAACTGCATAACAGAAAGCAACAAACCAAAACCACTTCGTTCAATTAGAAGGTGACTGACCAAGTACATTGTAGGACGTAACCTTTGCTCAAAATATGTGCAACCTCATTAGAATGACGAGTCGAGGAACGAAACTTTGGGTAGGGCAGATCCAGGACAAACCTGCGCAAGAACAATGCAGTGGTTATTGTTAGACATCTCGGCCTTAAGGATGTGCCGACCCGGAAACAGAACTACCGCATGCCGAGTCTGGAGCCAAATTGAAAACACTAACGCCTGAAGCGAACATAGATCGCACGCGAAGGAAATTTAAAGAAAGTGTTTTCAGAAACTGTAATAAAAACTTCGATACTGAAAAAATTGTTTTTAATACAATAGGTGTTCCTAATAAAAAAGGTGTTCTTAATACAAAAGGTGTTTTTAATACAAAAGGTGTTCCTAATAAAAAAGGTGTTCTTAATAAAAAAGGTGTTATTAATACAAAAGGTGTTCCTAATAAAAAAGGTGTTATTAATACAAAAGGTGTTCCTAATAAAAAAAGTGTTATTATTAAAAAAGGTGTTCCTAATAAAAAAGGTGTTCTTAATACAAAAGGTGTTCTTAATACAAAAGGTATTCCTAATAAAAAAGGTGTTATTAATACAAAAGGTGTTCCTTATAAAAAAGATGTTCTTAGTACAAAAGGTGTTCCTAATAAAAAAGGTGTTATTATTAAAAAAGGTGTTCCTAATAAAAAAGGTGTTCTTAATACAAAAGGTGTTCCTAATAAAAAAGGTGTTATTAATACAAAAGGTGTTCCTAATAAAAAAGATGTTCTTAATACAAAAGGTGTTCGTAATAAAAAAGGTGTTCTTAATACAAAAGGTGTTCTTAATACAAAAGGTGTTCCTAATAAAAAGGGTTTATTAATACAAAAGGTGTTCCTAATAAAAAAGGTGTTATTAATACAAAAGGTGTTCTTAATACAAAAGATGTTCCTAATAAAAAAAGGCGTTCTTAATACAAAAGGTGTTCCTAATAAAAAAAGGTGTTCTTAATACAAAAAGTGTTCCTAATAAAAAAAGGTGTTCTTAATACAAAAAGTGTTCCTAATAAAAAAGGTGTTCTTAATACAAAAAGTGTTCCTAATAAAAAAGATGTTTCTAATACAAAAGGTGTGTGTATTACAATAGATGACGTTTTCTTACAAACAAGCGTGTTAGTTAATAAAAAGTAGTAGACCTAGTTTAAAGTACAACAGACCTCGCCGTATATTTGTATCAATTGCCTGCCCGCCGCTCTCTGTCGCGTTCGTAACATCTTCCGCCACTTTACCTGTAACCACAATATTTACGAAAAATGTTACTAGACCAACTTTATCGAAAATTGTATGCTCTTCCCCACTAAGCGGTCAAAATTACGACAGGTCTTCTCGTTCAGCCAGCATTACAGGACAGACAGCAACTACACTCGTCATCGTTAAAATAGAGGCCGCCATCTTGAAACGGAATGGGAAACAATCTTACACATACTCGCACTGGCTTAATACAAGGTACCTTCTTACAAAAGTTTATCGGAATGCGTTTGGCCGAAATTACGTAACAAACACATAAACCAAGAGCCAAATGGTCAAGTTTAAATAGACCTCGCTTCGCTCGCTCAATAAAATAATTCTTTATGGCAATAACTCTCCTACATTTACAATGAAATTATTTACGAGACACTAGAATAATGATTCAAACAAAAAGTGTATCGCGTGATAATGCATGTCGAAAGCTATTCATAAAACAGCGAAAAGACAACCTCGATAACGACCGAGAGTTTTGAACACTGATTTAATTTATGAATCTTTTTACATCCAAAATATCGAGAATTTTCGCGAATTTTCCCGATTTTTTTAGTAGACTCCTGTTATATGAAAGGAAGAGAAAAAAAGAGGATGTGTCTGTATGTTTGCGCGCGCGCGTGCGCAACATTCTGAGAAAATTCGTTTTCTGATGATCATTTAGAGGTATTTTGCAATCACAGAATGAAAAAAAGTGATCCTGAGGTTGTTGCGAGTCAACATTCATCGAAAAAGTCTATTTGTATTGTCTCTAGCAATATGCACAGGCACTTGAATGCATACAGGTACACAGACATACAGACAAAAAATAATTTGTGTATACAGGTGCCTTCTAACAGCATGTCTAGGTCAAATAATATATGTTCAACAAAAAATAAGCTTCTTCCTTATTTTCTAAACGTATCCTAGTTTTGTAAAACGAATAAACTCAAAATTTTATTTCCAAACGTAAAACATTCGTGGACCTACTAACGACCCCGAACACAAACAAGTTGAACCTCGTCAAACGCACAAAGAAGAAAAATCATTCAAAATTCCTCTCAATCCTTCACGGGATTAACAAATAAATATCACTTAATCAAAACAGCGGGACGCTTCTCTAATTTTAAATTGTAAATCCAGTGCGGCCAAGGATAGACCTACAATATCCTGATGGATGAGCCGCGCATGCGCTCTATGACTACGGGCAAACCACTTTGATTGATGCCTCTTCGCGGGCCCGTGTTACCACTTGTCACCGGTAGAGTTTCGCCGTGAAATCGACACGTTCTAACGTTTTACAAGTTCCATTTGTTTCCTCAGCGGTGCGTGACAATAGCTTTTTTAATGTTTTAACACGTTGTTAACACTTGGAAAAGTCATAGAACGTAAGTGAAACTGTAGCTAAGAAACGTGCACTGATCCGACCCGTTCATATATACAAAATGTTGCGCTGCTAAGCTAATTTGATGAAATTTTCGCAGATGTAAAAGTTTTTCACCCGTTTTAAAAGTACCTAACGGTGTAAACCTTTCGAATTAACTTACAAACAAAAACATTTCTTTTCAAAAGTTAAGAAATAATACATTTTTTTGATACTTAAGGTCTACATTTAAGCAAGATCTAATAGAGTCAAGTTTTGGCAAGAAAAGATTTTTTCTATTAAAAATTGGTACCGTGATACCAGTAAATTATACCAGCATCCTAAACGGTTTTTTTTATTTTACCTACTGATGGAATATTTTATGCTTTTGTAATTGTTTCATCAGGTATTTGGTAACATATATGGAAAGAATACACGATGTTTAGAGAATATGGTTCAACTCTTGTTCTCAAGGGCATAAATGTAGCAACCATCACTGTTAAATGACATTTTAGTGACTTGTAGTTCACTGATCACATATAAATCTCATTTTATTCTTTGACCACTCAGGGTATGAACTTGAATGTTTTTTTGTTTACGCCTTCAACCCACACCTGAGCATCTCGGCGTATATTGCTATGGCTGAGTTTACGTTTTCCGTTAGCAATTCAAAACGATTTTCAAAAACGCGACACGCACCCCCCCTTTTTTTTGCCCTCTTTCTACCCTCTTTTATCTTGCCCTCTTTTTGAAACTCTGACTTTATCACTATAAACAGCACTAAAATTTTCATACATTAACATTTTAAGCTTTAACATTGCCTTGAACATTCGAGAATGAACTCTGACTTCCGTGAAATTAAATTTCACGCACGCACGCACGCACGCACGCACGCACGCGAGCGCGCGCGCGCACACACACACACACACACAATCTTTAACGATTCCTCAAAATGTGCTGTAGATGTCAGGAAAAGCGCTCATTTAAGATGTCTGGTCTGGGTCTTACCATGATGACCGCTCCAGTAGCTAATTGTCCAATGAAAATTCGCTAATAGCACCAAACGTAACGAAATCGGGTGTTTATCTGACAGCAAAGTCCAGTAATACGAGACATTATAGTCTTCATACATTACAGACTAATTGAGTATGATGGATCAGCGTTAACGATGAGTAACGGGAGTAACTGCGTCTCGAACCCACAAAGTTGAGGTGAGCAGTTCAGAGACTCAACCCTTTGACCGGTGATTTGGCCACACCGACCACCGAGCCCTGTTATGTCTTACAGAAGAACGTGACAAACACAATTTTTTTAAAAACATATCGAATGGTTTTGCTTCCAGGATAGATAACTTCATATAAGTTTTAAATTATCCTTTCTCCGTATAGCAATTGTACTACGAAGATTTGTAAAAACTAGGGCAAAAGTTATATGATCTAAGATTAGCTTAGAAACTTCTACTGAGGTACTTTTATTTTAATCAATTCGATTCCCCACAATCGTTACCCTATCGCATCACGCTGCTGCGGACTTTTCGATATTCCAAGACATTTCCAAATTTCCCTTCTAAATCTAACCAAGACACAAGCAGGTTGAATGACACCACTCAAACTGATTAGACAGCTGGTTAATAGCTATAACAGCATTATCGGGTGGAGATAGTACAGTGTGAAACGGTCTCCTGGGGTGTTACCCAATCAACAGGTCTGGCTGAAACAATGTCCGTGTAATTAATAATCGTCAAAATGGCGGACACAGGATTCCGATGCCGATATTGTGTTGGATCTTTTGTGTAGGACGATCTGTTGTGGCGGCGAGGCGCGCGAGAAGATCAAAAGGTCGTAAGGGAAGATCGGGGACGCGGTTAGCGTTAAAACGAACGTCACAGAAAGTGAACGCAGTTCAGCTGTGACGATGTATTCGGCGATATGATTATGATAAGTCATGACTGAGTGGTTGTAGCGGAATTATTGTTTTAATAAAATAAGTTCCGGTATAGTTTAGGCAAATATGTATAGTCAGCTGTTCTGATAATCAGTTGCAGCTGGTTATTTATCTTATTTTAAATTTATCTTATTTTTATCTGATACGTTAACGAGTTACGGACATTCAAATACGAACAAAACTGTTCAAGAGGACCGGAATGTGAACGATTCTATTTTCCGATTTGTGTAAGTTTTTATCATCACTTCATTTTGATTATTTTGATGCAAAATTCTTTATGTTTTGAACAGCAGAACGTAAATAACACGCGGTCTTGTCATGTACAGGTCCACAATCTTTAGTATCCTAATTAGTATCCTTTAGTATCCTAGTTAAATAAACTAATTATGTTCCTATCCATGACACTCATGCTAATCGTAAATTGAATATTATATATACAGTATAATTTTATTGAACTATGAGCTGAAGTAACAGCTGATTGTACAATCATATGTTGCTTTACAAATAATTTTGTCCTGCGTTTCGTATTAAACTGAGGTTATTTTCGTTGTTTACAAATTGTTACCAAAATATTTTATTATGTAAATATACAAATAATACGTCAAGCAATCTGAAAATATTTGAAAAGTGGAAACATGTGAAGAAAACAAGAAAATCTTAAAGAAATAAGCAATCTGTTTCCGATTCTGGGCGAATCAAACGCCATCACGAAGACATCAACGAAATACATCACTAGTACTGAAATAAAGAACGATTGATTAACCTTTAAAAAAAATTAGAATCTTTTTATGCAACAGCGAAGTGAGACAAAATTAGTAATACAGATAACCTCATAAATGTACAAAATATTATTTACTCTCAAACATTTGAAGTTTTTTCCCCAAATTATACTGTATTATGTATGGAAAACAAATTTTTGATAGATCGAATACTTCCCTCGAAAACTACAAAGGTTTTTTTGTGTTTAACGTCCGACTGTTGTGCACACTTGGGCTAATGCAGACGATGGGATGATTTATTATAGCGTATTAAAATGCCAAGCCCTGGTCGGGAATCGAACCAGGGTCCTCGGGGTGAAAGCTCAGTACGCTATCAACTAGGCCACCGAGGCGGCTTTGAAAAAAAAACTAAAAAGGATATTTATATAAAACTTTTTCTGTTTTGTTTCTTATACTGATCTGTGCATTTTGAGCTGAGGATATTTAAAAATTCCTAATCACTTAAAATTATCTAATATTACAAATATATATATATTTTTTAAATTTTGGTCTCGGGTTAAAAACATTTTCATTTGAAAAGGAACTAATATTTTGAAATAAATCCTCTGCTATAAATAACTACAAAGATCCATTATTTAGAATAAACAAAAAATAAGCTTTTATAATCATTATTTTCAGAGATATTCATTTCTATATACTTATAGTGAAACAGTAAAAACAATTTGCTATCTTTTAAAGCAATGATTCAATAATTTTCACAGATTTCCAAAATTGAATAGTCTTTTAACACCTTATTGTAAGCCCTTTCGTCCGCAAAACATTTAACCGGACGTTACACAACTCACAAATGTCAACACGCTAACGCGTACAGTCTGAAGAAGTAAAATAAAACAGAAACATCGGCCATTAAACGTTTAATTTGAAGCGAGTGTACGTTATGTAAAACACAACCGACAGACGGACACACGCACAAACTAAACCCAAAGGATACGGTAGCGTAAAACGGGCATAAATAAATGTAATGGGGTAGTTATTATTTGAAGAATGCGCAGAGTTCGGCTAAGAGCGCGTTTTCTCAATCAGTTTATATGGCAAGAAAAAATACGCGCAGAAATTACGTCCGACCGGTCTGGGACGCTGCTACAGGGTGCCCGACAAGTAAGTTACGTCGCTTGCAAATATCGAAACATCGTTGCACCAGCCAAGGTTAACACATCACGGTCAGTGTTTTGCAGTTTCTAAAGACATTACGGTAAATTAATTTTATTGACGCTACTTTTAGCAATGTTTTGTTTTAGCAATATGCAATTTTACATACAAGCAAACGAATCTAATTAATGTATCGTTTTCTAAAAATATTTAACCAAGTATCAACTTCATAGTTTTCTTAAAAGTTTTTATACCACTATTACTTGTATTTTAGTTGGTAAACATCTTCCTTAACCCCTCGTTAAAGTCTATCAGTAAAAAAAAAACTTTTTTGTTTTTGCTGACTTTTTAGCTGTCGTATGATTACATTATGCACATTCTTTTTTAAATAAAAATTAAATAACTAACTACGTCTTATCAACGCTTCCAAATAAACGTATCAATATAAATTGAAAGTAAAAACGTATCAATATAAATTGAAAGTAAAAACGTATCAATATAAATTGAAAGTAAAAACGTTTCAATATAAAATTTATAAATATATTCCAGTAATTAATGTGTTTGTTAAAGAATTATCAAAATGTCAATCTTTATATTTGTTAACAAGTTTATAATATTCTTTTAGTTTATTGAATTAAAATTGGAAAACATCTTTTTTGAACGTGTGTTAAAATTACTTAATATCAATAACTACTCAAAAACATATTTATCGTCTGGTAAAAAATATTAACAATAATAAGCGGGCCTGGGTTCGCAAAGTTTTTCATATAAAATTACACAATGTGTGGTACCGTTAAGATAATACTCTCATTTTAAAATTACTGTTTTTGGTAATTAAAATTCCCAGTCTAAAAAGCAAAATATTGTATTTAATAGACTATGTACTGGTTTTATCTATCTGTCAGTTAAAAATTTATAAAAAATGTTTAGGCGTTGCTGTAAAATGTCCGAGGAAATCTTACTTCTTCGCAGACGTTTCACACTGACACGATATCCCATACCGAAGGCGATAAATAAAGACAAAAAACATCCTAAAAGGATATTGTGTTCTTCCCACGGGCCAACATTCGGTGGAAGAAAAGCTGTGTAGCCGTGAATTTTTCTTGACATGTCGGCGCGGCGCGGACCCTAACATAAAATAACTTAATTAGATCCCACACGAGCAATTAAATAAGCGCCGCGGAATCCGATATAAATTACAATAAGCCCTAATCTTTCGGCCCCGAACACAATTAATAATTCATTTTGTAATTGAAGTCAGGTCGGGGACGATCCGTGTTCTTTTTTTACCGGCAGTAAATTCAATTATCAGAGAAATCCGGGAATTGTTCGGAAGAATGTACAATTCGGAAGAATAAATTAAGACAGAAGATAAGGCCAGATGCAAGAGGGCAACGCCAATTGAAACAATTAAGTTTTCTGGAATAATATATTTGGGCGAAAATTCATAAAATATTTGCAACATACCGCGGCACCGTCCCCACTTTTCTCCCCGAAACTCGTTCCCTCTCCCCCCTTGCAGACGACTTCCAAGACGGCCACACCATTTGGTAGTCTAAATAAAACATTGCAGCACCAACCCACAACCCGAGCTCCAAAGTCATTGCTCCCTTTTTTTTATAGGATTTTTTATACCTCATTGTACACATTTCTATCAGCGTTTACATATTTCAAATGGATATCGAAAATTCAGGGTGTTTAGTAGCTCTCTTTAATCTAATATTCAGGTACAACAGAATTCTTTAATTGACAGCAGGAGATGACCGACAACGCATTGTTGTACGCCCTTGTTCAGGATCGGACGTACAGTAAAAAAAACAGGAAAACGAGTCATGTTTACATTGAGATGTGGTTAATTGACTTTTTACCATGATCGAAATTGTAACAAGGGAATAAAAAAAGCGATAATTATCGAAGATATGCAGAGACATGACTATCGTTGCGATCCTGTTTCTTGACGTGATCTGATTTTTGTTTTCGTGGATAACATCGAATTTCGGACACACAAAGGAGATTTAGTTTCGCGTAATCTTGCAGTCGTAACATGATTTCAAGGTCATCTTTTGTTTCACGAATCCTTTGTGTGTTTATTAAAGCTGATAACCAAACTGAATAATGTTCTAATAGATCATCAAACGTTCCATAATTTTCACAAATCGCGTACGTGCAAGTGATGTCATCAACTTATAGTTCAATACATTCCACATTATAATTTTACTACAATTTGATAGTTTTATATTTGGAAACTTTAACGAATGGTTAAGCATTAAGTATAAGTCCAATTTACAAACGCTATGACTATAAATCAATAATTAATTTCAAAGATAAACGTTCTACATAATACTTCCAACTACAATGTTATTAATTACAGTTATTATACAGTATAGAAAGTTGCACCTGAAATGTCATACTGTAAGTAAAGTAATGTATTTGTTATGGAAAGTAGTGCTTTAAATATTATTTGCTTATAATTTCCACAATATTTTTTTTTCATTTATTGCATTTAAACTGCTGCAGTATTTTATAATCGTTTTACTTATATTCAAAAGTTGGCTCCATTTATTAAAAAAACCTACTTTATTACGAAAAACTGATTTTTCAAGAGCTATACACTTAATATAAAATACTTAATGAAATATTTCTTTTTCGTTTATATCATTATTAAAATTGATATTTAAACGCCAAATTAATACATGCGCTCACGCACGCATGCGCGCGCGCGCACGCACACACACACACACACGCACGCACACACGCACGCACACACACCTATAGTGGACATATTTTCTATAACAGTTTCGAACACAACGTATTGTTGAATTATTATTTTGCTAGTTTTATTGTTATAAACAATTTCATTGATAACATATTGTGTTTCAAAGAACCTGTAGCATTACAAATCGCTCCGCATATTCGATTAAGAGCGCCCTTGAAACGAAGCTGTTCTGAGGTGATAGCAGGTGATAATTGTATCCAGAGCCACCGTCCGTCTGTAATTCTGCCAACCGCTTGAAAAGTGAGCCAACAGTAAAGAAGAAGACTTCAGTTTCAATTGCTCAGGTGGGAACACCTGGGGTTCCGAGTTAGAACTGTACACATTGTCAGTACCTAATAACTTGTCTTTTTATTGTCCTTACAACTTTGTATGTTATGGAGAATCTAGTTTCATACTTAGTAGGTAACCGAGTCATTTATAATTTTTGTTGTTGTAGGAAACAACTGTCAAATTAATTATGTAATTTAGAAATTGTTTAGATTATGTACAGTATATGCTAATAAAAGTGCGTGCATAAGGATAAATTGCGTTTTCATGTTTCCTTATGACGTAATACACTCTACCGACAATCCGGCACACAATTTTCATGGATCGGGAAGTGAAACAAAATCAGTAAGCAAAGTATCGTTGAAAAATTATCTAAAACGTTTTTCACTGCGTAATAAATTGTTTTTAATATTAATTTTTCGTCGTAAATAATTTATCCTGAACTCCTATTCTACTCGTTAAAGTCTCTAACAAAAGTATACTTTTTTTCCACAAAACACCAATTTGTTAATTAAAAATACGGTCCATTAAATGAATACCGAACAAGATTATAAAAACCCGAATATTTCTGGCCAAATAGTATACTAATATTAAGAACAATAACTTAATTAAGCTTTTGTCTCGACGAGATAAATGTTTACCGAAGACAAAATGAATATTCCAAGTGGGTGTCACAAGGTGTCGAAGACAATATGGCTGCTTCTGAACGTGTACCTTTTTCTTTTTCTTCTTCTTACTGTTGTGCCTGTGCCAATTAAGCTGGGTACACTCACGTCTCAGGATATATTAGTGAAACCGTGTGGGCACGGGCATCTGCATCTCCTGGTCGAGTCCATTGTTTCTCTGCTACTGGTACCGCAATTATTTACACCCTCCGTAAAATGAACAGTTTCGGGGTTTTCATATCTCGGCACGGGAGGAAATTTCGAAAGCGTTTTTAAAAAGTAAAACTGCAATAGAAGAATACAAAAAAATATTTAATAATAAATTTTGTTTTCGTTGACATTTTGAAAGATATCTCAGTACGTTGTTAGTTTGCCGCCTCTATAAGCGTTCAAATAAAACAAAGGTAAGACTGTATTGCAAAAAACGCAATTCGATATTTAAGATCTGACGAGAATGGGCCACACAAGAAGTGCAGGTGCCCGCATTTCCCGAAAAATAAGAGCATTCAACGCTTTCGCGCCAAAAATGACACCTTCCGAATACAACAGCGCGATTCCTATCGGATTACTATTCTGTGTTTAGTGATCGTGTCCTTTTGTACACGCAGGAAATCCTTTCAAGGTGCTCCGAAACGTAAATGCTTCTAAAATTGCGGACAGTAAATATCCTTTTATTAAAACAGGTCTTTTGTTACTGCAACTTTTATGCTAACCTATCTTCATTCATTAAAAACAGAAAACACAACATGCATTTTACGTATTTTTAAAATACGTGTCCTTTAAGGACAACCATTTTTTAAATTTATGAATGGTTCAAAAATATTTCACAAAGTTTCTGGCATTGAATTAAATTATAAAAATCGGTTCAAATGAAACATTCAAGCTTTTACAAAAACGCATTTGCGATTCTGACCGGAAGCTATAAGCTCAAATCAGTCACTGAGTATAAACGTACTTGAATGATAACCATTATGAGAGATATGTGAGCGCTCGCTGCTGGTAGCACCTTGCGGCAGTGTTTAACTACGGTTAAATGGATAATAGTACTCTCAAACATCTTCACCTCTTGTGCTTGTAGCGTTGGTAGCGGCAGAAAGTCCCAATTACTTAGAATTTAACTGCAAATATCGAGCACCATTTTTACAATGGCGGCTGTACTTCTAGTCCGTTTACATTGAATAATTCAGTGTAAAAAATGTATATTACAAATAAAATTCAAAAAAGGAAATTAAAACCTGCCAGGGTATTGTAGGATGACTCAATTCTACAGGTTATAGTTTTCCTATATTAAACTATATTAATATAGGTAAATCGGTTAATTAATATTTATTAGTTTCGGAATATTTACACGTCATCATAAATAACATAACAATGTCGTTACTGTAATTCTACGAGTATTTATAATTCTTCCATGATTTGTTGATATTATAGGCTTTCATTTATGTAATCCTAGTCAAAAATTCTGGAATAACTAGAATCCGGTAGTGCGTAGGAGAACAGCGGTATCATAACAAAACAGGTATGATTTCATATACCATATCCATAACATTTAATACCGAATTTTGTTCTAGAAACGAACACTCGTTTTGCCCAGACTCTGCATTCTAGTTTCACTTGCATCAGCGCGCAATACTTTTTACAAAACCCACGCTTTCCCGACCCTCTTGATTTACGACCATTAATTCCTGCAAAAACCGAACACCGTCCGTTAATTAAAAGGCCACCTACTAAAGGTTACAATGCACCGGGGCACGATTTTAAATTTTTTTTTGCAAAGTTACCAATAAAAGGTTTTCGTTTTGCTTTCCGTTTTACAGCAGCGATCTCGGGTCGTGATGTTAAATAAGTCTTTGCAATGCAACGTGATTCCAAAGCCGGTGCTAATTATCGCAAAGTAAGACACATATATATACTTCTTCTCATTAGGACTTACCTAGCCCAACCTGACCTGCAATTGATGACGATTTCCTACTCAAGTTTTCTACGGCAACAGACGATAAAGTAAATAAGAAATCACGATTTTTATGTACAGACTATTTATTAATAGAAAAAGTATCTCATTTCATATTAAACTGCATTTATTTCTTTTTATGTTTTATGAATTCCTTTTAACTCGTTAAAACCTATAATTCTCGTGTTTTCTACGCTAGACTTCTTTACCTTCTGACTTCTTATTGTCTTCATCTTTCTTTATGGACAATTATTTCCATTTTCTTTGTCGAATGTTTCTTTGCATTTAGACTTCTTGGATTTTAATGTATTTTTACAGCGTATTTTCTAATTCTGTACATGTTTTTTTGTTTCTGTTACATTCTCGAACAAAGTTAATTTTATCAGAAATTTACGTTCATTTTTCTTGCTGTTGTTGCGTCTGTTTAAAACATAATTGTGTTTCTGACACTTCGTAACAGCTTTTTCCAATTTTCTAGCTCTTTCTTCTACTGCTAAGGTTTTGTTCTTGTTTATCAGTTTGATTTGCTTTAGTATTTCTGTACCGTTACTTCTTTTTAACAGTTTGATAACTATTAGTCTGATTTTTCTAAAACAAAGTAGGCTACGTTTCTTAGAAATCTGCATTATGTTCTTGCTGTTATGTTGTTTGAAGCATTCTTGTGTTTTTGACACTTCTTAAAGTTTTTTCTCAATTTTCTAGCACTTTCTTCCACTGCTCTTGTTAATCTTATTAGTTTTGCTTTCGTTTAACAGTTTTATTTGCTTCTGTATTTTTGTAGTATTACGTCTTTTAATTAGTTTATCATTACTGTCAATCTTACGTTTATTACTTATTACTTTTATTGTTAAAAATGTTTACTTTAAGGACTGCACGTTGTAATTGTCGTCAAAGCTTATTCGTTTGCACAAAAAATAAAATTTCCCAATAACACCAACTAAATATACCAAAAAACTAATTTTTTTCTTAACCAGGCACTGCTTCGGTCAAAGTTGAAGAATGTTTGCCCTATCCGCGACTTTACGATCCGTTTAACGCTGGATTATGTTAAGAGCCATCCAGTGTCGTAAAAACAGAATCCTAGAATCCTAAACTCACCGAGTACCGTCGCGTCTTTACGACTGGCAATTTTGTTCCCCGATTTAATCTCGCTGTTTAATTCGAATCTTCTTTTAAAGTAACACTAATGTATAGCGCCGACAAGTGTAATCTCTTTAACGCGGAGACATCTAGCGGGAAAATATGGAATGGCGAGATTACTTTGTTGATCAGCTTGACGTAACACCGGTAATAAATAAAACCGATAAGTTTATTGTTTCGCGGAGAGTTATTGCGTTGATATGATGTTCAGCTGGGCGTAAATCACGTATCCTCCGGGAGACGAAGAGCGCATAAATCTATCCAATTGTCGGAGTCACACTCGGACCACGCCTTCGACCAAACATCAATGATTCATGGCTTCAGTTCAGATTAAAGGTAGGAATCTAATGGGGCATTACCAGGGTATTGCATTATGTTTATATCTGCAGACAGACAGATGTATGGCAAATTATCTGCGCGTTTGGTTGTCTCGCTGCAACCCCGCACTCCGAGCCGGGTGTTGGTGTTGATGCATTCGTTCTTGTCTGTAGATGTAAACGATGTCCTGGCCACATTAAGAACTTTTCGCTTTAGGAAGTGTTAAACTTTAAACATTTCAATGTAGGCATATGGCCCTATAAGATTGCTTGAAAATTGCGTTAAAAATATGACTACTTTTGTGACCTCTCGTTACAGTCTTTAGAAGACAAAGTAGCCTTCATTCGAAATTAGTTTTGTGACGACTTTCTTGATCTTTCGTTAAAATTGCCACAGTTAATTGACTTTATTGTGACATTACATCCCTTTGTTTCATGCAATGGACGGAAGACGTAACAGAAAATATCAGCATATTCTGAAGACCAAAGATATAAAAATATTTATGAGTAGCAAACGTAATGGAAAGAGATAATAACAGTCCGGATAATATTTGTAAACTTTTTCCGAGAACAATACAAACTTTGAACGATAGTATCAACTAAAATTACATTTCTGTCTGCTGCGGGGGAGGTGTGGGCACGCTACACTCATTGCTATGTATTAATCTGGGAACTATTCCGCAACCGAGCCACTCGGTAGAACAAGAACAAAACCGAATGTTCACACAATGACATTGGAATTTCAAATTGTCTGCCAGCTTTAAATACATTATCTACCATCTTAGATCGGTGATCGTGCTTAGATAGAAATTTAAATATTTCTGGTAAACGGCAATAAAGTGTAGGATTATCTTCGACCTACACGATGTGGTGTTGGAATAATTTTGGAATTGTTATCGAGACCTTAGCAACAAAAACGTATTTGGTTGGAGAATATGCATCAAAATATTAAAATCTAGTTATTACGACTAGCTGTTGATATTTGCAGAATAGCAGAATGTTATCAAAGCCAGGATATTACGAATAAAACTAGAGAAAATGGGCGTATTAACTGAAATGAGATGTCTAGTTACGGCAAATAGTTAATGAGCTGATCGTACAAAGAGCAGTTACAAAGTAACCATAGTATTTTCGTAGTATCATAAGTACCATACTTATTTACGACACCCTTTCGTTAAATTATTTTTTTTTCTGATAGACTTAGGAGTTAAAAAATGAATTATGAGGGTTGAATATAGACTAAAAAATTAACTCATACTTGCACACTGTACCTTTTTAAAGGAGAAAAATATTTTGGTAGGATATTCTATTCAAGAGACTTAAAAGATATGATGAGACGCTTTAATAATTTATGATTTCGTTTTAAACCATAACCTACCTGTAGACTGAAAACAACATCAACTTTTTTGTTGGAAAATTTTATTCGATATATTTTTATTAGAAATTGATAATTGATAATTAATTGATGTGAACACAATTAATTTACGTGTTTTTTTTAAAAATAAATAACTAAACTGAACGTTACAAAAGTACCAGAAAAAGGAACAAACCGAAACGGCAACGAAAAGATACTGATATAAACGAGAGAAGCAATGGATAGACTAGAGAGGCGATGTCTCGCTAAACTACTTTGCATACAGAGGTAATGGTGGGGACACTGAACACGTTGGAGCCAGCATTCCAGGAAAACACAACACGGGGCCTGGAATGTAGGGATCAGAACTGGGAACAGGCTTGCAGTTTGCACAATACCTGTTCGCGTTGATTTGTAGTTCTGTGTTATTCAATAGACAAAACAATATCCAAACAAAGGTTTACTATTTTATGTGTTTGCGTATTTGTAAAAAGACTTGAACGGGTGGTTGGTTAGACGTTTTTTCGTATACACACGGAAAGACTTTAACACGTCGTTTTTTAAAATTTGATACCGCTATTTTGAACAGTTTAAATATAATATGAAAAACTCAAATGAGTGTTACGACTGAAATTTTTATCAATTGTGATTTTGTTTGCATGAATTCAGGAAAGCAGGACGTAATTTACATGTTAAAAACTACCGCATATTTCTCTAGATATAACAAAACTGCGTGTTACGAGGTTCAATTTGACCTTTTAGTCTATATATAAAATCCATATATTTTGTTTATGTTTTAGAAATAAAACGATTTTAAAAAGGACTTCAACGCTAGGTTTGTTTAAATGTCTCACCAACATTTTGTTGTACAGTTTAATTTTATGGAGAGCTTCAAACGAGTGGTTTGAATGAAGTTTTCGACACTGGATACTTTGTATGCATGTGGACTCAAGTAATGAGCACTTTATTCATGTTTAAAACTGCCGCCTACAGCATATTCTTTCAGGTAAAATATGTCATGATACAATCGTAACTTTTAGTGATATAATTCACAATTTTCACAAACCAGTATAAAAGTCTCCAGTTGACTAAAGAAAAACCTACGAAAATCCTGCTACGAAACGTTCTCACGCAAGACTTGTTACTAAAATCTAAACTACGAATTTTACAAAGTCGTTACACATAGGACAATGTCCGTACATCCTGTCCAGCAGGACAGGCATTCACAGCAAGATCATTACGAAATCGTGTTTTTGAAGATTGTTTTTCTTTTCCGTCCACAAATTACAAAACGTTCCGTCGGTAAATGTAGAAAACGTGGTGGGAACCCCCGTGCAGGACGGACGCTTCACAATAGTCGGGTAATGTTTTTACCATTATCAAAACGGCGAGTCATACAGAGGCCCACACACGAGTGGAAGTCGGCCGTTACAGAATAGAATCTGGCATTCCATTGGCCGAAGCAGGTGCGTGACATTAACTAACAAATACCCGGTAATCTCCCCTTCCCCTCCTGCACAAATTAAACATCGGTTAGATATAGTTCCTACGCGCCAAGATGGACGATTAATTCGAAAATGAAGAGTCCAGTAGTGGCGAGGTAAATAGAAGACAATGAGAAGGAACGTCGGGAAAGGTCCGCGAGTCTTCGTTCTCAGTAACACTGAGGAGCTGATAACACAGCATGCTTTGTCTTCAATGAAATTAAGGCTGCAATGCAAGTTTATATTATACTTTATATGTAAACTTCGTCAGATCCTCTGCGTCTTATAATGTATTTAATAGCACAGGGTATCAATCTTGCGTTCTTATTCTTCCATTTCCGTTTTTAACATTGGCCTATGCAACTAAGTTTATATTCTAGCTGCTACGTTTTATGTTTTATGGCGCCACTCTATCCTCAGGATCATAAACCGTGCGTTTGTTTGTAATTTCTGTATTTAACATACGCATACGATATTAATGTTCTAGTTTATGTTTTCAGAACGAGAACTGATCAGTACTCTCGAATCGGTGCGTACTTTTTCACACACACTAACACACAAATGACAAACGTTCGAAAAATCAATAATAATAACATGAATAATACATAACTATTAGTCAATTAAAAAATGTGAGCTAAGTCGAGATGTACAGTAAAGAAATAATGATTATTTGATTTAATAAGCAACTTTGTTGATTTACATTAGATAAAAGTTTTTACGATAAGTCTTTAATATCAGATCTAACTTTGATTTTAGGCAACTATCAAATATTGCTTTCCCTCATACATTTTTTTCATTTTAACTAAATTTATCGCAATGACGACGGAGGAAAGACAATGTATTTTACACGTAGCAGTAAGTTTTAATGTTAAGGTTACTTACTATTGCAAATAATAAAGGAAACTGCACGTTGTGTGAAGGCAGCGAAAATGGATATTTTTGTACCGAGAATTAGAGACGAATGTCGTACGTCTCCGGAATCCCGCGTAAAGACAGGCACAGGACATTGTTTGCTGACGTCGTGATCCCAATCAGGTCCTTACAATTCCTGGCATTGTTGGATCCGCATACTTGAGACCATATGCAAAGGACAAAGAAACACGGTGTAAACACACCCTGTTGCCGTCCTTCCTTTCGGAATTTCTTTAAACCCGAACGTTTAATTACACAAAATTAGTCGTCGCGGCCACGACCATAGGCCCTTTTGTAAAAGTCCAAATCCTAAAGAATTCCCTGGAAATTGTTTTCGGCTGTCGTACAGGACCGGGAACAGGTGGAGCGAACCGAACTGACATAACGGTGCGACTCATTCAATGCTGAGGAATGCAATAGGAATTACTATTATCATACAATACTGATCAACCGACTAGCCGCAGTTGCCATCATGACGCGGTCGCGATAATCTCAAAGATGATCAAATAATATTTATAATGTTGGTAACTCTTAACTTGATTTAAAGATACGGTAAATGAGTTATGAACAGAAACTTGAAGGAAATATGAAAAAAATATAAAGCAAGTTTAGACTATTGTTTAGCCGTTGTGTAAGTGCTCTATATTATTTAATTACATTAAGTACCATTAAAACTCTCTTAATTGAAAAAGAAAAGATTTTAACGATGGATATGACAGACTGTTCTTAATTTAAATATAGTTAATTAATTAATAGTTAAACGAGTGTTCATCCCTTTTTATTTAGAATCCAAGATTTAAATTTACATTTCTTCTTGACTTTTTTCGTTATAATTTTTGGCGAAAGTTCAGCTTGCGGAATATAAAAAGGCGGAATACAAAAAGGAAAATATAATATTATTTTCATAAAATTATTTGCAGTATTTTGAAAAAAAAATGTTAAAAAAGATTTTAACGCGCGGTTACTAAAGGTCCTTCAATATAAACAAATTACAGGAGTTATATATATATATATATATATATATATATATAGGTTATACAATAAAAAAAAGTACTTTTAAAAATATTTATTACTGTTCAGTAACACGTTTTACGTCTGGAAATTAATTTTTTTCCCTCTTCGGAATGAGAAACCTATTTATACAAGCTTTCAAATAGCACAATGAAAGATTGCTTCACTTACATATAAATGAACCGCAGATAAAGAAATAAATACAATGCTATAAAATGAATTCAATATATCATCCGGTAATATTACTTTAAAGCGAAATTTCCATAAAACTATTTCCTCGGACGTAAACTAAATCTTCACAAATCATTTCTGGACTAACTAGGAAGTGTAAAGGAGGGGACGTAGTAAACTTGTTTTATTTTATTTAACCTATTCCCATTTCATGATATACGGCGTAAACTCAAAGCTGAGTTAATGCACGCACGGCAAAGGTTAATTTGTTGGACATAACTTCCTGTTTTATTGGAAGCAATGTCTTCAACGTCTTCTGGGTAAAGGGCAAATGAGAAATAGTTGCTGGTCAATAAATGGTGATTTTAATTTAGCCGCTTAAAGCGTAAGCAGGAAATAAGATTTTTTGTTTTGTCATTTTTAAGTGGTTCTGAACAATAAATTATACTGAGTATCTTGCGTTTTTAGTGGAGAACAAGGTAAACGTTGGTATGAAACTCCAGGATTGTGCCGAGTGTCTGCAACTCTCAGACGTTCTTGCGATCGTAGAACGTCAGGCAAAACCTAAAGAAGCGTGTAATACAGCGTGGTTTTTACGATGAGATAGCAAGGCACAGATAAGATAGGAAACTTTAGGTTATGGGGAGTAGAAGTTAGACGGACAAACTATTTAATTAAGAAGTGCGATATTTAAGTGAGCATATCGATACAAGCGGAATGCTCTTGATACAATGGTCCAAACGGTTAGGAAAGTTTGAAAAATGTAAGATATTTGTGGGTTTTCCAGTGAGATACTGAGATATATTTGACGAGAAACGTTAAAGTAAGATGCAGTTGAAGGGTGTTACAGTAAGTGGAGGTTGAACATGAACAGCGAATAGAAGATGGTAAAGTTTGACAGACCGTGCAGGATTTATTTGAGCCAATGAGTTTGAAATAGTTTGGAGTGTAAGTTGTAGAACAAGAAGGAAATGCTCCTTGTGTCGACGACCAAAACAGCGCCCCTATGTAACGGCTCAACGCAATGAGCTCTGGAATGAATTGAAGTATTGAAATTTTTTGTAGGAAACGTAATAAATCCCAGGATCCTCCCTTTTTACCCGACTTTTTCACAATATTAATATTACATAAGTCGGTAAGCTGACAAAGACCAGAGACACGCTGTTTTAACACCTGATAATCGTGATCTTCCTAAGCGATCGCGCAACAATATGCACGCGCATGCGCTACAGTAACAATACTGGTGAATGCATAATGTATCCGCGGACAGTGTATTTAATTACACCGCGCTTCGGCCACTGTGCTCGCAAAATAATTGTCGATTGTATTGTCAACAATGCTTTTGTTTCGAAGGCAGCGACAAATATTTTCAACGTACTGAGCGAAGTCAGCGGGGAAACTTTTCGGTAACTGAAAATGTCAGAATCCTTCGGGTTTGCTGTAGTCATGTTATTGCTTTTATAGCTATTTTTAGGGTTCAAGCTTTGATTTCATTAATTTCAGTACGTATACAGATTACGACAGGTGATGTAATTTAAAAAAAAATTAATTATTGAGGTGTGTACATTTTTTCCCCTTTCTTTCGTAGAACAGAGATAATGTGGAATAAAGCTGATTAAATTAATAATCTTTCAAAGGCATTAACGTTCCTAAGTGAAATATTTATAAATTTTCGCACAGTCAAAAAGTTAATAAAAGTATTAATTAAACGAATCATAACCGAGGTAAAATATCCATCCATTCTGTCAGTCAATCCTATCCTACATCCCCACATAACTTGGCCAGATAAAAACACGAAGCCTTGCAATTATTAGGGCTATTGTTTTAATCGTTACGTCTGGAGACTTGAACGCTCGCATAAATCAGTAGTTCGTACGTTCAAATCGCTAAACCTTAATAATGATTTAGATCATTTAGAAAGTCGTAAAAACACCCATCGCCTACTTAAATAAGTGTTCAACTACCAACATAACGACAAAACATGTCCCACCTATTGTTTGAGAAATATTGACTTGAAATAATGTCGCCAGGACAGACAGTATTGAAAACGTGATTATGAAAATAGAGTTGTACTTTCACGACTTGGGAAAATAAGAAGAAGAACTCGCAGCAAACAAACACAGTGTTGTTTCTTTTTGCATTTTCTTTAACGATTTAGATGCAGCTCGACTGAGATCGTGATGCTTGTGCTGTGTATCACGGGTTGGTATCGTGTCCCTATCAGGAAGTAAGTCTGCCATCTTATATTGTTACATATGTGTTAATAGCAGTGTTTGTGCACGCGGGAATTTTCAAGGGAATTTTTTTTGTTTTCACGACAGTTTAGGGGAAACCGTACGACGGTGAAAGCGCCTTATAGATTGTACCTAGCAATTTCTTTGCAATGGATTGAACTGATAACTATATTTTTCGAATTTTATACAATTTGAAATTAACAAATTGTTTCTACATTAGAAAGAAAATACTTGAATACTGAAACGCGAACCAATCCAGTAAATCTATTGGCAAAACGTACTATCCACGTAAAGAATACTGACCGAGACGAACTAAACAAGTATATCGTGTAGTTTACACGTCTTGGCTGTTTATCTTTGATTAACTGCGAACGTTTAAAACAGAAAATTGGAAACAAGAAACTTTCATTAGCATGCCGCTTTCTCCATACATTATAACATTAAGATAAGAAGTGAAAAGGAAAATTGCAAGTCAGCGGTAAGGATTATAATGTCTGATAAGACCATTGTGAAAGTCACTAAAAGGTTAGGTTATACGAGTATTCAAATTTGGATCAAATGTAAGCAGTAGCATTTTGATTCCGCTAGTGTTCAATAATGGAACTATATCTTGGCAACCGAGAATAATGTGTTAAAATTTATTAGAAATGAAAGATTTAAAATTACTTACAGTTAAATATAACAAAGTAATTAGTGTTTTGTCAACATATCTAGTTAAACGATATGTGTAACAAACGGTGTTTGTTTCTTTACTGAGTTACCTTTGGAAAGAGTTTCCATTAGTGCGATAATCATGGTTAAACCCATACTCGGGACCTTGAAATACACAATTATCAAGAAGTGTGTGTGTGTGTGTGTGTGTCGCTCAAGTGTTCAGAATTTCAATCCAGTTTATACAAATTTGATTTTGATAATAGCTTATACAAATTTGTTACCTAATAAAATTGGTTCACCCATTTCAAAATGGCAGCCGTTGGAAATACGTATTACAAAAATTACAGTTTCTTCTTACGTTATATGCGTTGAAGTTTGCGTTTAGTACTTTAAATGTTCAAATTGATTTCAACGCTGGGCACGGTGATGGAATAAGATTTTCAAAAACAAATACGAGACGAGAAACGTTATGTAATAGAATTTTTAAAATACATTTTGATTTATTTCAAATTTTATCGAACATACAAAAATGAATCACACGGCGGTCATGGTTCATTTTTGTAAAATGCTAGTACCGACGAGGTAAATAAATTTTCAAAAAAGAGTAAGTCGAAAAGAGTTACAATGAAATTTTTTTTTAAAACAAAAAGAACAATTAAAGTTATACGTAGCATATGGTGTGTTCTAATTAATATATATTTACGGCAATCGGCCATTTGATTAACGTGATAGTTGCAAAGTTAAAGAATAATTAAAAACATTGATTATATAATTACAATTAATTTTTCTGCTGTCTCTAAATGTTCTTTCATTGTTAATGTATAATGTCGATTTCCAAGCAAGTTCATATATTTTTTTCCCAATATGTAGGGGCCAACACTTAGGCCTAAGGACTTTCGTGGTTATTTTCTCCAAAACTACTGGTTCGATGTCTAAGTTTATTGCACTCATCTGGAGTGTACTCAGGTTAGTGCAAGTTTAACTTGTTCACAATCCCCTAATTGTTATACAGGTGACGTGGATGTGCAAATAAAATGCAAATTAAGATGCATTTGCTTTTGTTGCAACTACGCCACTCAAGAACACGTGTACAACAACACAAGCATTCGCAAATGTATTCAGTATCGATGTTAAAATAATCGAAAAAATGACGCATATCGCTTGTAGTTCGACTATTGTTCGAACTATCGATACTGGATGCTATGCGATCGTGCAGACAAAGCGAGGCGCAACAAGTGCGGATAATGGCCAAGCTAATAGTACAGAAATGTCGCCGGATTCCGCGTCTAATGGGAATGGAATGACGCCTATGCTTGCATGTAGTTAAACTGAGGAATGCCCATGCGCGACACCAAAGCGTACACTCACCTCCACCTGGGTCCGCGGCCTTCACGGCACCGACGATCGTGTTCCTAGGTACGTCCTCTCTGACGGCAAAGCTGTAGCGGCTGCGCTCGAACACAGGTCTTCCGGTGTCGCTAACGGTGAGAAACACTTGGGCGTCTTGAAGAGCTCGCAGGCCTCCACCGTCGGTCGCCGAAACGTTCAGCCGGAAAGATGTCCTAGATAAATTCGGTTGTGTGAGGAAAATCTCGCCCGTGGTGCGGTTTATGCGGAACATATTGGCGTCGTTACCGGAAGCGATGCGGTAGCTGATGGTGCCGAATCTTTCGGAGTCTCGATCCGTGGCTACTACCACTACCACGGGAGACGAACTGCTGGCGCTATCTTTCAGGGTTACGTTGTATTCTCTGGGATAAAAGATCGGCCAGTTGTCGTTCACGTCGGTCAGTTGTATCTTGATCATTGCTGTTGTACTCAGTCCTCCTGCAAGAAAAACAGAGAATTATGGCTTAAGAGTTAATGAACATCATTCACAAGAGCAAAAGACATCATGGTAATTTTTATCTTCAAATGTATAACATTTTAAATTCTCGATCTTACAATTAATCACTGCATAGTTTTAATTTCTTTGCCTTATTTTTTAAACCAAACCAAATTATCATACAGATAACATTTTCATCCATCTGCAAAGTTAGCTATCCGTGTTAGGGTAGCGGCAACACTTCACTACGATCCCGAAAACGGTTTGACGAATCCTGCCCATACGAAACCAAACCAATATCCATTTCATAACAGTTCTGCCTTATATCCACATCCCAACACAAGGCGGAACACAGCGCAGAAGGCTGTGTGACTAAGGGTGAGCTAAGTTTAAAGTTCGCGAAATCTGGATACCAGACGACCTTCAGTTTGTATCTAGCCTTATCTATGCATGCAAGGCTCTTGTGTGGGCTGAAACATATTTCTCTAGCTACTTGTAGGAATTTATGGCTGAAAAAAAACCTTTCAAATCCTGGGGAACTGACAAAAGTAGACGTGAGGAGTGAAGATCGCATGAAGATGGAGGAAATCCCACGGAACTCACAAACAGTGAATCGCAGCAGACTGCGGGGATGCTAGGCGGACCTACCCCACCTGCAGTGGAGGACCTGAGAGAGAAGGGGTTGAACATCTCGTCAGTATGCCACGTCTGTAAATATCTACCGGGAGCGCAAACATGTAAACTGAAGAAAAGATAGGAGACAGTGGCAAAGGGTCTTCTAATTAAACACAGAAGCAGAAGATCAGGAAAATTTATAGGCTTACGACGACAGGGCTGACGGTAAATCGTACTCCAGCACTGGAGGATTGTCAGCCAGGGATGTTTATTGAAACAAGTTCCTCTAGATGAACTTAAGGGGACAGTAGAGACCTTGTATAGAAGAAAACTGAAAAGAAATATAGGCCTCATTATGGAGCACTGTTTATTTGAATTTACTATGGAAATACTTTAAGCTAAGCTGGATGTATAAGGAACTTCAGGTGAAATAATCTATAACTGTGAGGGTTTTGCCAACAGAAGTGTGTTTGGTGTTGAGGCCATCGAAGACCTCCAGCTGAATAAGTTAGTGAGTGGACTGCTCAAACTCACTGAGGGGAATCAGTGTACTGCACAACACATCCTTTGATCACTGTGCTCCAGGGGCCAAAAAACCCGTAAACCTCCAACATCCAATCTACAGTCAAGTGACCCATTTGCTCCTTGCCAATCAGGAACGCATATGAACATTCAAAACGAACTTTTCTTATCACGTCTCATTCAGATACTGAAATTCTTATCTGTGGTAAAAGCATTGTTGGTGGTTTACCGGATCCGTTTATCCTGGTGATGATTGATGGCGAGCTTAGTGGACTTGCAGGACTTCCGTTCAGTTGGAAAAAGGACATAAGGATCTCCAGGATTGACACGACTGAGCCAAAGGCGATAAGGTATCGTAATGGATAGGTAGCTTCGACAGCGAAGACTGATAACGCAAGTATTTATTTAAATACTTCTGAATTACTTAAAATTTAACATTACTCAAACGGAGATTTTAAGGAGTAGAATTTAAAGTACCACGAGGTCTGTTTGCCTTACGCGAAATATTTATAAACATAAAGCTTTGTTACAAAAGACTAACGGCTCGGGGGATCAAAAATCTTACTTGTTACTTCTATGTAGTTAATACTCACAACAATGTTTGACAAGCATTATTAATATTTTGTTGTTGTTGTTATTTTAATGCGAAAAACACATTAAGGCTATTATCGCCTCCCTAAATGTAAGTGTGAGTGTAAAGTTGTAAGTGTAGTGTTGTAAATGTAAGTGTGTGTTAGACTAGAGTACCGCGAGGACGTCTAAATCCTCTCAATAGGTGCAGCCACAAAACAACCATCGTTATTGCCTTGACTTTTTCAAAGAAATTAAACGGCATGTTACTAAACTGTCTCAAACTGGTTAAATGACTTTTTTATGTTATCAGACGCGTTTGCACTTGAATTCGTTTTAATCTTCGTTTATATACATTTTATGTTTATCTGCGTCACATTAATAATATATAGTTTGGTCTCGGATACCAAATTACTATGCAAGTTTGTACAGTAAGCCTACAATTTATATCTGATTTGCGGCATAATACATTCATAATGTCACGAAAAAAACATAAAATGGAAAATAGCTTATATCCTGATCGCAACAAACTAAAGCAGTCTTGAAACTATAGTTAGCTCCGGGTACAAGTTACGCTTATGCAGACTTCAAAATGGAAGCTGTAAAAATATAAAAAATGTAGCTGTTACAATGAAAACTGCAGTTTTACGTTTTTTGTATAATCGCGAAAAGTACACTTTCCTGTATACTGTGTAAAGCAGGTGATATAAAATAACATGCGATATAATTTGCAAGTTACGGTCTTATATAATTTCAAAATCTATTTCACTTTCATAAATGTTCTTTTAACTTCTAAAAAGCCAACGTTTTAAACGGTCTTATATAACTTCAAAATCTATTTCATTTTCGTAAATGTTCTTTTAACTTCTAAAAAGCCAACGTTTTAAACGGTCTTATATAATTCCAAAATCTATTTCACTTTCTTAAATGTTCTTTTAACTTCTAAAAAGTCAACGTTTTAAACGGTCTTATATAATTCCAAAATCTATTTCATTTTCGTAAATGTTCTTTTAACTTCTAAAAAGCCAACGTTTTAAACGGTCTTATATAACTTCAAAATCTATTTCATTTTCGTAAATGTTCTTTTAACTTCTAAAAAGTCAACGTTTTAAACTGTCTTATATAATTCCAAAATCTATTTCACTTTCTTAAATGTTCTTTTAACTTCTAAAAAGTCGACGTTTTAAACGGTTTTATATAATCTCAAAATCTATTTCATTTTCGTAAATGTTCTTTTAACTTCTAAAAAGTCAACGTTTTAAACGGTCTTATATAATTCCAAAATCTATTTCACTTTCTTAAATGTTCTTTTAACTTCTAAAAAGTCAACGTTTTAAACGGTTTTATATAATTCCAAAATCTATTTCACTTTCTTAAATGTTCTTTTAACTTCTAAAAAGTCGATGTTTTAAACGGTTTTATATAATTTCAAAGTCTATTTCACTTTCCTAAATGTTCTTTTAACTTCTAAAAAGTCAACGTTTTAAACGGTGTTATATAATTTCAAAGTCTATTTCATTTTCTTAAATGTTCTTTTAACTTCTAAAAAGTCAACGTTTTAAACTGTCTTATATAATTCCAAAATGTATTTCACTTTCTTAAATGTTCTTTTAACTTCTAAAAAGTCAACGTTTTAAACGGTGTTTTATAATTTCAAAGTCTATTTCACTTTCTTAAATGTTCTTTTAACTTCTAAAAAGTCAACGTTTTAAACGGTCTTATATAATTCCAAAATCTATTTCACTTTCTTAAATGTTCTTTTAACTTCTAAAAAGTCGATGTTTTAAACGGTTTTATATAATTTCAAAGTCTATTTCACTTTCTTAAATGTTCTTTTAACTTCTAAAAAGTCAACGTTTTAAACTGTCTTATATAATTCCAAAATCTATTTCACTTTCTTAAATGTTCTTTTAACTTCTAAAAAGTCAACGTTTTAAACGGTGTTATATAATTTCAAAGTCTATTTCACTTTCTTAAATGTTCTTTTAACTTCTAAAAAGTCGATGTTTTAAACGGTTTTATATAATTTCAAAGTCTATTTCATTTTCTTAAATGTTCTTTTAACTTCTAAAAAGTCAACGTTTTAAACTGTCTTATATAATTCCAAAATCTATTTCACTTTCTTAAATGTTCTTTTAACTTCTAAAAAGTCGATGTTTTAAACGGTTTTATATAATTCCAAAATCTATTTCACTTTCTTAAATGTTCTTTTAACTTCTAAAAAGTCAATGTTTTAAACGGTGTTATATAATTTCAAAGTCTATTTCATTTTCTTAAATGTTCTTTTAACTTCTAAAAAGTCAACGTTTTAAACTGTCTTATATAGTTTCAAAATCTATTTCACTTTCTTAAATGTTCTTTTAACTTCTAAAAAGTCAACGTTAAGCTTCTATTAAATAATTATTTTTTTAACTATAAACATACGTAACCAGTACGTAACCAGTAGTACGTAACCACGTACTAAGGATGTTTAATGTCGTACGCGAAGACAAATAACTGACTAATAAGTTACGTAAAAAGTATTATAGTAATTAAAATGAATACAAAGCCTAATTCTAATTTCTCAGGAAAGGAAAATCGTTTCACGTTAAAATCCATTTACTTAATGTTTACGCCGTACATTGTATTGGGATTTTAAACGACCGCCATCTTTAAATCAGACTTGCTATCTTTTTCCATCCAAAAGAGAGGTTTGTGCCAAATCTAAACGGTATTAAATATTGCTATAAGTTTCAGGTTTAGGATACTGTAAGTATAAATAATGTTCATACATGCTTACAACATAAGAACTGTTTGTAAGATTAGTAAGAACTGCCACAACAGTTTACGTTTCTTGAAAATTTACTAAATATATGTTGTCCGCTACCAGCAGCAAGTCTGGTCTACAAAACGAATGTGTCTATTCTTAAAGACTCTATCCTGACGAAGAATTAGTCCTTCCCGCGTCACCGGTGATTGAAACACAGTCTAGGATGTCACTTAATTGTTTAAAGCTAGCGTTGGGAAATGATTCATCCGCCGGTGGAAAGACTCCGTGGAACATTGTTAGTATAGGCAGTGTGCTGAGCACATCTAGGACCGGATTCCTGGCTGTCGCGTCTTGATTTATGCGCCCGCGGACGCGTGAGCGACAGGTCCGGGTTACGCAAGCCCGGCCAAATTAAATTTACTCCGGGACAAACACGCAGCGCAATTTTTTGACAAAACAATCGCGCCCAATTACAGAAGATTTTTAGTTTCGGAGGAAACGAATACTTTTTGGGAGCAAACAACGTGGGTTTAACATTTTTAGCGACTTTAAACTTAACTTTTACAAGAAAATGGACGAAAACTGTGGAATAAAAGTTCGAGTGGTATGAACGGTAGGGCGTAAAATGTTTTTTTTTGTTACCGTTTCGTGAAAAAAGTACACGCATCACGTTATTAGTACAAGAGTTCATGCAAAAAATATAGTTTACTTGTTCATCTAAATGATTTGACTCGCTCTTTGTCGATTACAAATTAGTGAACAAAACTTTTCTCTGCAGTATCGCCTAGTAATTAGTTTGGAATCAAACGGAAGAAACTGAAAGACTTTCAATCAGGAGCAATTTGAACTTGAAATTTTTACCCACATTTTGTTAACGTTTTACTAAGAAAACCGCAATATTTAAGTGACGAGGGAACAGAGGTTAACACCACAATATTGCTGCTAAAACAGGGTACAACTGATGTAGAATAGCCTTTTTTTGTGAACTCTTCTATCGGACTTTAGGTAAAAAAGAGACAAAAACTGAATCTTGAGGATATTAACTTCTTGGTTATCCTGAAGGATCGATCAGTAGTTCCGAGTTTGGAATTCACGTGTTTGATAACTGAGTCTGTTAAACCATATTTATTATTTTTATCAATTTAAAAATCATCACAAATCAGGAGATTTGTGTACATATTTACTACGCTTTCTAAAAAAATTGATCCACTTAAATTCAAACTCCAATAGGTTGAGAAATAAATTTTAAAATTGTTGTTTTTGTGTGAATAAAAACTTTTTATAATTAGAAATTATTAAGTATTTAAAGTTCTTTAGACTAAAGTTTAAAGAAAACGACAAAACACGAATTCAAAGTAATAAAAGATTTAAAACTGTCTAAAATATTAGGTTTTAATATTACATGAATTATATTAAGTAATGTTTTTTAGAAAAGTGACGACATAAATTTAAGATGTATCAGGTCTATATAACCCCTTTCCTCACCTAAGGAAATTCAAATACACTGTATGCACTAAAACACGTGTGCTGTTTGAGTGATAACACTTCAAAAGCCCCGTTCCGAAACATCTAATGTGAAATCTAACATTGAAATCGTTGTAGCGAACCATGAAACCGCCCATTAAAGTCACTAATTAGATTATTGCGAGCATTACCTGTAATCTTTTATAAATAAAATACATCAGTAGTGCATGTAATTATATACGGGTCATGAAGGACATTAAAATTATCCATTTGTAATAAAACGTTTTACGAGTCTTCCATTCCAAACTGGGTTAAACATCGTCCGTCAGGTGAAAGGGAATAAATTGTGGTGGCAATGGGCATGCGTCCTCGTAAACAATTAATTATGGGAAAAGATAAATAAGCGCTCGTAAAACGCGATCACAGTAAATGTTCACATAAAGAATTGACACAATATGGTACGGCTCGAATAAAAGCTTAACCGGCAAGCTGACGGAACATTGCGTCAAACATTGCCGGCGAAAATATCCGAAAACCCAGTAAATGTGTTTCAAAATGACGGATAAATAATGTTTGTGTCTATAAGGTCGTAAAACGCGATCACAGTAAATGTTCACATAAAGAATTGACACAATATGGTACGGCTCGAATAAAAGCCTTAACCGGCAAGCTGACGGAACATTGCGTCAAACATTGCCGGCGAAAATATCCGAAAACCCAGTAAATGTGTTTCAAAATGACGGATAAATAATGTTTGTGTCTATAAGGTCGTAAAACGCGATCACAGTAAATGTTCACATAAAGAATTGACACAATATGGTACGGCTCGAATAAAAGCCGAATAAAAGCTTAACCGGCAAGCTGACGGAACATTGCGTCAAACATTGCCGGCGAAAATATCCGAAAACCCAGTAAATGTGTTTCAAAATGACGGATAAATAATGTTTGTGTCTATAAGGTCGTAAAACGCGATCACAGTAAATGTTCACATAAAGAATTGACACAATATGGTACGGCTCGAATAAAAGCTTAACCGGCAAGCTGACGGAACATTGCGTCAAACAGTGCCGGCGAAAATATCCGAAAACCCAGTAAATGTGTTTCAAAATGACGGATAAATAATGTTTGTGTCTATAAGGTCGTAAAACGCGATCACAGTAAATGTTCACATAAAGAATTGACACAATATGGTACGGCTCGAATAAAAGCTTAACCGGCAAGCTGACGGAACATTGCGTCAAACAGTGCCGGCGAAAATATCCGAAAACCCAGTAAATGTGTTTCAAAATGACGGATAAATAATGTTTGTGTCTATAAGGTCGTAAAACGCGATCACAGTAAATGTTCACATAAAGAATTGACACAATATGGTACGGCTCGAATAAAAGCTTAACCGGCAAGCTGACGGAACATTGCGTCAAACATTGCCGGCGAAAATATCCGAAAACCCTGTAAATGTGTTTCAAAATGACGGATAAATAATGTTTGTGTCTATAAGGTCGTAAAACGCGATCACAGTAAATGTTCACATAAAGAATTGACACAATATGGTACGGCTCGAATAAAAGCCTTAACCGGCAAGCTGACGGAACATTGCGTCAAACATTGCCGGCGAAAATATCCGAAAACCCTGTAAATGTGTTTCAAAATGACGGATAAATAATGTTTGTGTCTATAAGGTCGTAAAACGCGATCACAGTAAATGTTCACATAAAGAATTGACACAATATGGTACGGCTCGAATAAAAGCTTAACCGGCAAGCTGACGGAACATTGCGTCAAACATTGCCGGCGAAAATATCCGAAAACTCAGTAAATGTGTTTCAAAATGACGGATAAATAATGTTTGTGTCTATAAGGTCGTAAAACGCGATCACAGTAAATGTTCACATAAAGAATTGACACAATATGGTACGGCTCGAATAAAAGCCGAATAAAAGCTTAACCGGCAAGCTGACGGAACATTGCGTCAAACATTGCCGGCGAAAATATCCGAAAACCCAGTAAATGTGTTTCAAAATGACGGATAAATAATGTTTGTGTCTATAAGGTCGTAAAACGCGATCACAGTAAATGTTCACATAAAGAATTGACACAATATGGTACGGCTCGAATAAAAGCCTTAACCGGCAAGCTGACGGAACATTGCGTCAAACATTGCCGGCGAAAATATCCGAAAACCCTGTAAATGTGTTTCAAAATGACGGATAAATAATGTTTGTGTCTATAAGGTCGTAAAACGCGATCACAGTAAATGTTCACATAAAGAATTGACACAATATGGTACGGCTCGAATAAAAGCCGAATAAAAGCTTAACCGGCAAGCTGACGGAACATTGCGTCAAACATTGCCGGCGAAAATATCCGAAAACCCAGTAAATGTGTTTCAAAATGACGGATAAATAATGTTTGTGTCTATAAGGTCGTAAAACGCGATCACAGTAAATGTTCACATAAAGAATTGACACAATATGGTACGGCTCGAATAAAAGCCGAATAAAAGCCTTAACCGGCAAGCTGACGGAACATTGCGTCAAACATTGCCGGCGAAAATATCCGAAAACCCTGTAAATGTGTTTCAAAATGACGGATAAATAATGTTTGTGTCTATAAGGTCGTAAAACGCGATCACAGTAAATGTTCACATAAAGAATTGACACAATATGGTACGGCTCGAATAAAAGCCGAATAAAAGCTTAACCGGCAAGCTGACGGAACATTGCGTCAAACATTGCCGGCGAAAATATCCGAAAACCCTGTAAATGTGTTTCAAAATGACGGATAAATAATGTTTGTGTCTATAAGGTCGTAAAACGCGATCACAGTAAATGTTCACATAAAGAATTGACACAATATGGTACGGCTCGAATAAAAGCCTAACCGGCAAGCTGACGGAACATTGCGTCAAACATTGCCGGCGAAAATATCCGAAAACCCTGTAAATGTGTTTCAAAATGACGGATAAATAATGTTTGTGTCTATAAGGTCGTAAAACGCGATCACAGTAAATGTTCACATAAAGAATTGACACAATATGGTACGGCTCGAATAAAAGCTTAACCGGCAAGCTGACGGAACATTGCGTCAAACATTGCCGGCGAAAATATCCGAAAACCCTGTAAATGTGTTTCAAAATGACGGATAAATAATGTTTGTGTCTATAAGGTCGTAAAACCGCCTGTGTTATGCTTTCGAACGAAAATTAAAGTTTGAATGGATATATAAAGGATACGTTAAACCTTATTAGGCCCTAATGTTCCAAGAGTATTAATTACAGACTTCGCAATTCAGCCTACGTGCTTGGTTTCGTTAGTTAGTGTCTTTTACTACTTAGTTAAAAGAAATTTACTATTTTATAAAATTGAGGTTCAAAAACTCGAAATTGCTATAACTGCGGTACGCACCTGGTTTTCTGACGCGACTGAAACGAATTAAGTATTTTTCTTTATCTTCCACTTTATGAAATTCCGATCGCAACGTAATAAACGGCATTAAAATCTGCGTAACATTAACGCCTTAAACGTTCAAATTACACTGGAAAATATGAAAATGAATCGCGATTTCCACGGATTTTGAAAATTCAAAACGCTAATTTATGCCTTTTTTAACGCTAATTGTGATGGTGAAATCAGATTTTCAAAAAAACACCAACACAAAAAAGTTACGAACGTTTAAAGATTTACATTGCAGTAATTTTGAAAAGTTTGAACGAATTTTGTTGAAGCTATTGCAATAATCGATTTTTGGGGTAAGTTTGAACGAAATTGGACCGAGATAGCGAATGTGAGAGTAAAAAAACACACACACACACACACACACACACAAACAAACAAATTACTCCTGAAAAAGTGATCTAGAGCTCAGGATTAGGCTCATTTCAAGGTTCCGGGTCTGAGACTTACTGTGATGGCCCAGCTCATTTCTTTTAGCTCATTTCTTATCGTTGTTTCTAATAGCTCATTTCTCCAATGGCAACAAAAACAAGAAAATCCTGTGAATTATACTGTACAGAACAAGGCATCGTTTATTCGTTTCGGGAAAGATGAAATTATGACAACGCTGTTTTCGCAACCGCGCCACGTTCGAGTGATCGACGTCATGATCTCTATGCCTACGGATCCTTGATATGCGCTTTCACCACACTTTTGACGTATTTATTACAAACAGTACGTTGTTACGGCGATTTTGTGCTTACTTCCAGCGTGCGTGGTTCGCGTCATATCACGCGAGCGCAGTTGTCAGACAGACCATTCCAGAGCCGCTGCGCGTCAGGTGGCCGGTCGACTATTGGACATGCCAATTTCCTGCTCCAAACGTTATGATTGATTGTGCATCGCGTGTCAAATGCTAACAACCGTTTCCTATCGTCCTTACCCAGCGGACGCAGAAGAAATTCTGTTTATCGTCGATCAGCGGGAACTTTCTCGCTTTACTAAAATTCAAAACCGTAACTATATTTACGCTGTTCGAAAGACGTAATCTGCCGAGAGATGTTGGAGACAAGATTCAGCGGGAAATTCGTCTTGATTTCAAACTGGAATTTCGTAAAGAAATTGTATTCACACTATTTGATTTGGTTCCGTATGTTTTATCCACAGTTTGTACCCAGAAGAAATTTTAAACTTATGAAATTAAAATTATGTTTTCATCCGAATTTATAAAGTCCAAGTTGGAACATTTATTATTGTTGTACTCAAGTACTGAATACTATATCTATTTGATAAGTCGAAACGCGTAAACCCAAGTAACTGTACTACGAAAGCGTGATAAAATGTGTTCAAAATTTTGAAATTACAGACTGCTTTGGAGAACTGCATTTATGCAACATACACGGTTACCGTTTTCTCAAATGGTTACACTGAATCTTCTAACCGTACCAACTAAGGCGATCTTGGTAATATTCATCACGATCGTAGGTTTTCCAAATCTAAGCCCGGACAGCCACCAAATGCAGAGCGGAGCTGAACCAAGCGGAGCCAAATGAAGATGAACGACAACCGGAAGCGTTCGGTCAGTTTAAAGAACGCGTTTTCATTTTTAAAATCTAAATATTTAAATATCTAGACCTACTGTAAGAGATTCTAGAAAACTACTGTTTAAAAACCGTTATCTAATTAACGAGAAATAGTAAATTTGGAGGCGTGGTCAGCGTGGTGTAGGAAGTGCAGCAGCTTCAAAACCAAACCTGGACAGTCAAAGTTACTCGTAGTGGAGCCCAACGAAGCAGTTTGACACCGCTCAGCTCCGTTACACTTACATTAAAAACATTAGCCGCCTCGGTGGCCTAGTTGATAGCGTAATAGGCTTTCACCCCGAGGACCCGGGTTCGATTCCCGGCCAGGGCTTGGCATTTTCATACGCTATAAATCATCCCATCGTCTGCATTAGCCCAAATGTGCACAATAGTCGGTCGTTAAAAAAAAAAAACAAAAAACAATAGGTTTTTAACTGGTAGTCCGTTCTGCTCAGCATAACTCCGCTTCGCATTTGATGGTCACGCATTTGATGGTCAAAGTGCCACTTGAAATTGCGGATATTTTTCTTTGCCAATTTCCGTTACTTTTTTCGGCCACTAATAATTTTATTCGACAGAAATTTTGTCTGCCTGTCAGTGCAGTGTTCCATTGGAAAAGGAATTGTACTGATGTTACAGCTACGTTTTATACAAACACACAAAATGTTATAATATTATTACTGCATTAAATTGTCTATTTTTTGTAAACCTTATGAACTCGTTTCGCTTGTTTTTATTTATAAATTGCATTTTCTCTTTTAGAAACCTTAATTACTGTTTAAGAAAAATCCTTGACCGCACAGAAACTCCCGCGTTTGCATTACCGGACATTCCCGGCCAATCAATGTATATTATAATTAGCCAACTGCCAGCCAGTATACTTGCAATTTGTTATGTGTTTCACCTCTTTTTTAGAAAAAAAGCGCAATAAGGCATTTCACGATTCCTGAATGAACCTGCAGCTGGATGATAAATAGAACTCTGTGCGTCAGTCTTGATATATAGAGGGCCTCGACGAGGTCGTACCGGCCAGCCACATAAATTACGCGGATGGAAAAATAATTTGTTGGAAATGTTTATCCTCGTTTTATTTTCTGGAAGGAAATCGGGCCGCGTTGACATAATGGACGCCTTAGATGGATTACCAGTGTCGGTATTGTTGGGGCCGCGGTGATGATGTGAAATATCGGTATAGTGCGCCGCCGTATACCGGTTTTCGGTTACGACAGCCGTGATAAGTTGATTTGTGGGCGCCGAATTTGCGAAATTTATACTTCCAGTTGAGAGATTTGATGTTTTGATTATTGAATACGGAACTGTTATGCACCAAACGTGTAAATTGTCTTTGCTTTTTCCCAATTATAAGATGCATGGTTACTGAATAGGAGCAAATTTATAACTAATATTATTTGAATTTGTTGTAAGTTATTAGTACAAGAACACAGAGCTTGCAACTCAGTTCAGGACCACTAAACGTTCCTGTTGTACCGCTAGATCTGCAGGTCAGAATCGTAACTACACAGGAAGAAAATAACCACTGTTAGTAATATATATCTCGTTTTGTCGATTTAAGTTAAATCCTGATCCTTAGATTTCTTTTACTTAAATTTCGATGCAGATAACGTGAGTAATTAATTTATAAATAACCAAAACTTGAACAAAATCTGATTAACCGTCTTTGATAAAAACCAATTTACCGTATTTTTCATCGATAAATAAAAGCACAGCTGAGAACAGTATGTTAACAAAATTCAACGGAAATCGTTACAGATAATTTTGAAAATTTCTGTCGATTATGCAGATTTTTTTTTGACAAAATTTGGCTTACAAAATGTAAAAAAAAAATTTCTTTAATGTCCCAAAATATGAGCAAAATATCCTGTGCGAGATCGCTCGACTCACATTCATCACACATACCAAATAAGCTACTTCGTTCAGCTCGCAGACAGAAAAAAAAGGAAAAACCGAAGTGAGTATCGTTTTTCAAAATTTTTTATTAGTACAACCGTCGACAAGAAAAACATATCAATATGAAAAAATAATATCAAATATGGTAAAAAAATATTTTTTTAATATTTTTATTAAATTTTCTTTCTTTTTTGATATTATACAGAGAAAATACTAAAATCGAACTAAATATTCATAGTTTCAATTAAAAAAAAACTTTCAAGGCAAAAAAATATGTTTACTTCAATGACCATGTCAGAAAAAATACTGATTCGGTATATTTAAAATTAAGCTTTTCCACCTCCCCCCGGGAGACAATTTTACAATAGTAATGCAGCCACGTTACGGATAACGTAACCAAAATACTGATAAATATCTCTGCAAAAGATATCATTTAGAAAGCTACTAGATGAAATCTGAAATAATCGGATTCCTGAACAGTTTGGCCACCCTATTTCTCAAAATCGAAATCATTAAACGAACCATGACCCGATTTTAGCAAAATCTATTTATCAGTTCTGTATTTACCCTTTGTCATGTGTTACATTTTTGCCGATATCTTTCAAACCGTATTGTTTAACGTCAAATATGCATTGAGGTTATGGCCTTGTTATAGCCAGTGCTGTCTGATTGGCCATTTATTCAAACTTACATTTAAAACGCTAGCTCATAATAACCTGGACGGTATGTGTGAAAGTTTGTGCAATAAGTTATGCTTGCTGTATCCAACTCATTAAACGTGACTTCAGAAAACAAGAACAACCGCCTACGCTTTGCACAACACACGCCAACCAATAAATGTTACAATTTTATTTTATTTGCTGTACTAATGTGCACAGATCTAACCCATTACAAGCGCATCTGTGGTCACATTTACAGCACAGATGTATAAACTGTGGCATACAAAATTCTCTTACTACGGATTTGTTGACGCTTATTCTATTGTTAAAAAAGTGAAATGTCTATGAATAAATAGCCTTTATCAATGTAAGCCATCGGTAGTGCTAGCTTCATATAGTACTTAGGTGAGTACAGCCACTTCCCACACGAATCGTGACCAAGGCTCTGCAGGTACAGTCCGCGGCCGAGGAAACTGTTTCTGGTAAAGCTGTAATGTGACAAGTATGAATGGACTGAATTCACTGAACACCCATTTCACCAACTTACTGCAAGTTTATCAACTTAACAGGGGAAGCTTTTATTAACCAATAGTTGATGTATGCATACAAGTCCAAAAGTAGTGTTACATACAAACAACCATTTGCGCACAAACCTCCAAATACGTTATTAAATAGGAGTTGCAATTATGTTACGGACTACTTTTTTCTATTTGGTACAGTAACTTCTTACGTGTTCAGCGACCTTGAAAATGTTTTAAAATCGCGTTTTGCAAACGCACCCAAACGAGAATTTGTCGAAATAAATTAAAAGTTCAATAACGTCTCTATATCCATCAATATATCGTTGCATTTTCAACATTTTGTTAAAGAGGAAAGAAGTATGTTTGTGCCACTTCCGTTTTGATACTCTTAGCGGTCGGAAGTACGAACAAAGTGAATACAGAATTTTGAACTTATCGATTACTCGATCCGTACGAATGGAACTGTTAACGAACGAGCAAACGAATTTCGTCTCTTTTTCTTCCCCCTTTTCGGTAACAGTACACGCGTATTGTATGAAAACGTTGTGTTGCTTTGGTTTCGGTATTTCCCTTAGTTGAAGAACACGTGCACGTTGTAACCGTTTATAATACATTCGAAATTAATATAAACGTTTATAATAATTGTTGGCAATACCGTTAGTTTTTAACAACATAACCTTAAACGTATTATAGCCTAACAGCTGTTCAATAAAATCAGCTGATCGTTACCAATTAATATAAAACAACTGATATTTTATTGTAACTACAGTAAATTATATTTAAGCTAGGTTCACGTATTTATTTATTTAAACTAAACAAGATATTTCTGAACATGTATTCAAACTAATTATTTATTCAGCAAAGATATTATTAAAAAACGCTTCGCTTCTGTCGGTAACTTCCCGAGTTCCATACGTGTACACTTTTAATTTCGACATACGATTTACGTTTTTACAATTATAATAACAGTTTCTAACACTGTCTCCCGATAAGATTTGATTCTTTTTCTTAACCCGTAACAAAACTTTCCACACAATGCAGTAAGAATAGAAGGTCGGATTGTAAAAGTTCCGCAAACCATGAAAAACTAATAAAAGTTTTCTTCATCCTCAATAAAATTATAAAATAAATCTAAAAAGATTATCCAAACATTAATCAAGTTGTTCTGTAGTGACAGTAGCCTAAGCCAGTTATGTTTTCATTTCAAGGAGCAGATTAGCATCGGCCTTGTTCTGAATACGCGGGGATTTCCTGTAGCTATACACTCCGTTGTCTGCCTTTAGTAGTGTTCCAACTGGGCCATCGAAGATTAAAGAAAATAGTTCACTATCAAAATTATTATGATGTAAAGTACCTATGGATCAGTCTGAAAATAGCTCTTACGAAACGAATTTCTGAACAAAAATTCAAGTTCAGAAACAACCTAAACTTATTTGTTAGAATGAATCTCTTTCTAAGTACGAGAGTAACGTTTTAAGGGAGATTTAAAGGCTGGAGTAGAAGAGGTTGTCTTTCTAAATAAATGGCGCATTAAACGTGTACAAACCTTTTTTTACTCCGTAGAAAAACTTATGAAATGTGACGTCATGGAAAGAGACAAATGATGAAAATATATAGATGAAGAGTGGAATATATAAGAGAATGAGCATACGGACAAATTCCATGTTTTTTGTAAATTCTTACATTAATAAAAAGGAAGAAAGACAAATGAGATTTCCCAAATCAATTATAGTAGTACCCAGCATTAGTTTAGGAGGTAGGAATCAAGTTCTCTGTATCGTGTGAAAGAAAGTAGCGATGTGGTTTGAGTAACTCGTGGAGAGTTTTAGGGAGTACGAGGAAATTGTTACCATCATCAAAAAAAGTAAGACTTACCTCTGTCAGTGGCGATAACAGGAAATTCGTATGCGCTACGGGTCTCGAAATCCAATTCAGCTGCGATGCAGATTTCCCCGCTGACAGATTTCACTTCGAAATGTGACGCCCGGCTGAAACCTTCGCCCAGGGTGTAGTTGACCATAGCGTTCACGCCACAGTCAGGATCAGTAGCCGAGACCTGTAAACAATGAGTATATTAAGCATATTTTGCTACAACAATGAACAAATAAAAATGTTGCTAATGACATACTGGTCGGGTATTTGTGAACACTTGAAGACGATACAAATCATTAAAATGTCCCATTCATAGTGAAATAAAGAGTTTATAGTGGTAGTTATTGTTCGATAGACTTCGTGCCTAGCCACTCGTTAAAGTCTCAACACTTGATTTATTTTAACCTCTTGTTAATGCTATTTTAAGAACTTTCTTTGCTGCTAAATAGAAATACAAAAATTATACCTATATATTCCTGTGTCCAGTATAATGATCTGCCTTACCTAGCTTCGTCAATTCTACTTTCGTTGTCGCGTTTTGGAGAACCTCCATCTTCAAAAACTATATCTATATATTTGAAGATGCAGGTTCTCCGAAACGCGTCAACGAAAGTAGAATTGACGAAGCTAGGGAAGGCAGATCATTATATTGAACACAGTGATAATAATTCTAGAAGAAAATAAGAAGAATATAAAAAGAATTTCTATATATTCCTACTTAAAAAAATACAGCATGCTAAATTTTTAATAATTTGATTTAACATTACTAACAGTGCAAAAGTACTTACAAAAATGAAGTTACTGCAATGTGTAGGCGTACTGGTATTGCTTTAAATGGGAAGGCTATTAGTATTCTAAACAAATATTAGGCCTAATTTTTATATTTTACAAAACGCTACTGTTAGAGGAGAAGTTGACAAAAGCATTCTGTCACTGTAGTACACATTTGAATAATGTAAAGGTAAGTTTTGATTAATTTGCTACGTGCCTGCATGCCACTGATTCGACCCATGCTGAGAATCTTCGAATAACGGTACTCGAGTAATAGAGGCAATACACTAGGTGGCGTATCTGTGGTTGGATCGAAATCTGTAAGCGCGGGAGGAACGTTTCAAAATCATTCGTGATTTGATTGTGACGGTGAGCTACGAGAGATTCGAAGGATGGAGTAGGAGAGGTTGTCGTTTTATATCAATTCTTTCTTATCTCGAAACTAAAAGTTTAGGTTATTATAAAAAATAATTCTACTTAAAAATTGAAGAAAAAATCTAGTTTATTTTCTCTTTTCCTTTACTCACTGTTTCGTTAAAAAGCAAAGAATTACGTATGTTAAAGGTGTTTGAATTACAATTACATAGTTGCTTTTAAATGAAACACTATCGGTTTATCAGTCCTTGAAATAAAAATCAATAAAAACACAATTTAGTGTTATTACGACACTATTCTGCACTAATAAATTCATTTCACGGCCGAACTTCAGTTCACTTCACACAAAAACACGCAATTTCATGTTGTTAAGTCCGCACTTACTGTCTATACTGTTTAATGTAAAAAATATTAAAACGTTTTGAACAATTTGCATTCAAATGCTTAAGTATAACTCCACATTTACAATGTAATCACACTACTTGCTCCTGTACGTGCGCATTACATTTCAATAATGTTCAGATAATGGCATGTATGTAAATTTATGGTTACGTAAAAGGTCGACTTGTTTTCAAGTAGAAAAATAAATTTAAGAAATCAAAAAATGTGCGTTGTGTTCTAGAATTTGTTCCTACCAAATGTGTCTGTCGAAAATAAAACATTAACAAAAAATGATGACAAAATAGCACACGCGAATAAAGCTCAGGTTTTCTATATAAATTTAATTATAATTCTATATAGGTTTTCTAAATAATTTTCTCAACACTTTAAAGATTTTAAAAAAGTATTTTATTTCTAGGTTATTTATTTATGATTTAATCATTATTCAAATTATTGTGCAATAATCAATAACATTTTCAACCTTACTACCAATGATTAATTTCAGGATTAATATTCGAGAACGTCTGCCGTGATGTATGTCTCTAATCAGCTGACAACACAAAAATTGTTGCTTACAAAAAAGGTTACATTGCAAAATCTATAAGATCCGTCCACTAAATTTACGGAAAACGAATGGAAGCCGGCTCCTTACCTCAAGGTAGTAGGTTCGAAACTAGAGTTACTGCCACAAGCTTTAACTCTGCCGTTATCACCGCAACCTTGTCCTCATTGGCATAAAGTATGGACGTTATTGATTCGTTCTTTAAAGGTTATGGAGTTCAGAAACCCCTCACAACGCAATCAAAAGTATCTACTGTTCAACTAAGCCTCTTGGATTCTGGTTCTAGTACTTTTAACGAGTTTTGAAGTCCACTGACCACTTCATCTGTTGGAGGTGCTCAGAGTCCACACTGCCTCTTGCTTGAATTTGTACTTCCTTATCAGTTCCTTATAACCTACTACCGGTTTGTCCATGGTAGAATGTTTCTTGCTCTCCAGTTTTGGAATACAGTTCCCAACAGCCCTATAAGAATTGTGTTTCTCACCTACACGGTTTGATCCCTGGAAGATCTTTCAAATTTACCCACCACCTCCTTTCTCAGTTTGCAATATAACGCTCCCGATAAAAATTACTGGTTTGAGATGTTCTTCCCGTCTCTCACTTCTTCAGGTTGGGTAGGTCCACGTGGCGCCTCCACAGGCTGATGATATTCACTGCTTTTGGACTAAACACTTCATGGGGTGTTTTAACAACAGCCCCAGTTTCCTCCACTTCCATTATAATTTTACTCAAAATTCCACATTTGCCAGTTCCTAAAGGGTTTTTGAACTTGAGTGTTCTGACAGTTTGTTTCCCAACCATTAAAGTCCCACAAGTGGTTGAGGAATAAAAATGTTCACCTATAAAGAACGCCACATACGTAAGACTAGATAAACACTGGAGATATTCAGTGTCCGTAAACTTCCACTAAGCTCCCCTTAACCATGAAGCCTTTGGCGTACACTGATACACCTTTGCTTGGGTTGGGGTATCAAACTGAAGAGCTGATTGACGAAGAAAGGATTGAACAAGCTTTTCTTGTTTAGAGTCGGTATTTTCAAATCCATACTCACAAAGTACAAGCCCTTGAAGGAAAGCGAAGTACAAGCCCTTGAAGGAAAGCGCAGACGTAAAAAAGAATAGAAAAAAACGAATGAAAGTGTATTTAGTCCGCTGTACTATAACTACTGCCTAATCAACTTAATTGTTAGTTGAATTTTCGATTAAAAAAAAGGATCGCTTTAACACTCACAACACTAAAAGAAAAATTAACGAATATGAAAACTCTTAATTACCTAAACCCAATTTTCTTCAACACTTGTAAATGCAGCTAAACCAAGCATATGCTTACTACACGTATTGTCAAAGTACTACACCGACATGTATAATTCATAATGAATAAGTCCTATGCATCATGATAAGGTACACGGGTACCCTACAATTAAAGCATAGTTGGCGACGCCCCCTCGCCCCCCCCGCCAACCCACGCCGACAAATTTCAATATACCTTTGAAAATTTACGTGAAAATGTAATGGAAATATTATAAAACGTGTTTCAACCCGCTCTTTGTGCCAGTAATTGGCGGGACGTCGGTATTCACCGCCAAGATGTAATTAGAAGTAATTAAAGCTAACTTTTATGGTTTTTTTGTAATACTATAACAAGGTGTCCGGTTATTTATTTTTTTCCTTCCCAAGTTGGGATTTTGTTTGTCTGGTGTTATCTTTACACTGAGCTTCTTTTCTGTTTATTTCAAGGTCGCGGTTGTTATTGCAAGGAAACGTTAACTCCGGCTGCAACAGAACAGTAATGGCGGGCGAATTTTATTGTTTTATTTAGTTTAGTCAAAAAAGTAGGTTTAATAAAGTGTCAATATCATTTTCGTTCTTTGTTTTAGAGTCCTTTTTTTTTTCAGTTCTTTTTTATTTTTAGTTAAAAATACAAATTTTATTAACACTTACTAAACAATAAAAATATCAAATACTATAATTTTTAATTTAAAGGTATTCATAATTAAGATTAACCATTAAAAATATGGAAATAATTCAACAACATTCTACATTATTAGCAGTTGATCACATCTGGGGTCATTTTGTTGAAAGCGCATACATTTTTAATTAGTGCAGTGTATGGCCTACAACTTATTAATGAATTGCTTAAGTTTCAATTTTTGTATAAATGATATCAAAAAATTGTTTTTATGTTCTTCTTTTCTGCTAGGATTATTGTCACTATGTTCAGTATAATAATCTGCCTTCCCTAGCTTTGTCAATTCTACTTTCGTTGACGCGTTTCGGAGAACCTCCATCTTCAAAAACTATATATAAAAAAGATATATATGGTTTTTGAAGATGGAGGTTCTCCGAAACGCGTCAACGAAAGTAGAAATGACGAAGTTAGGGAAGGAATATTATTATACTAAACATAGTGATATCAAAAAACTTTAAATATCATCCACTCGTCGTTTTTGTGTCGGGTGTCATAAGGTATAAACCTTTCCGACCTCTTTCCGAACAAATTGAATATAGTTATTCTAAAATCAAAATACATATTACCTATATTATGGTGAATAATGTTTATCCACTAGGAAAAATGCTGTGAAGTTTTATTTGATTTCCATTTATGTTTACAATACTTTCCATTAACTTTTTGCGACTTCATCAACACGAAAATATTGACGTACTTTTATTTGTTTGACATCGCAGAGCTAGTGCGACATGTAAAACGATTAAGCCTTCTGAGTAAGGACTCATAATGCACTGACCATTGGACTGTAGCTATATAAACTGATAGTTTGCCTAAAAAGCTAGTTTTCGTAATTTAAAATTTAATCTCGACAGTCTCGCTGATCTGATGAGAGCGAATTTCCAAAAGTATTTTTTGTATCCGTTTCTTGAATATACAAATTGCCTTGAAGAAAAACAACCCTGACAGCCGTCAGATTAAATTTCTTAATTTATACCGATTTTTAAAATTCAAAATGCTAATTATTTCCGCTTTTAAAAATGATTAAGACAGTGAAATCAGATTTTTAAGAGTAAAAAAGTTAAGTTTTTAATGATTTAGTAAGACCGTCATTTTGAAACTCACTAACGAATTTTGCTGGTTAAAGAACTTCTCCATGCTATAACCAAAATCGGTTTTAATGCAAATTTTTGAACCTAATCGGACTCAAATTGCGAACGTGATCGTGATACAATGTTTAACAATCAGTAAAAAAATGGAGAGATGAAAGTCAGCGCGCATCTCTACGTCTCGGGTCAGGGTCTTACCATGATGGCCCAATATTACATTTACAGACGGGAATTTAGATAAGGAAGTTCTCATCTTTTAACGTCTGCTTGTTACCGGCATTAAAGTTCAAAATAAAACGTCTGGGATCTTAGTTGGCATTCCCAGATGTCCGGTAACAGATAAGATAAGCAAGTAGTATTTGTGCTCCCTCCTCAGGAGCGGTAGGCCACGACTATGGTGTCAGTGTGTATGCAACCTACGTATGTCCGAGGTCGATCCCACTTCTCACTTGTTCCATATAAACGATGATATTACAGACTCTCGTACACATTCCCATGCTAATCGACCACAATCATTTACGGAATCGATTTTTTTCAGGATGAAGAGACTCGAATCTTTTCTAAAAACACAACTTAGCCTACAGTTGTTGTTCAGCGAATTAATATTACAACATGAGCTATTACAGCGACTATCATGATAGAATGCAGACACGGGATCTTGCAATGAGCGCTGCTCCGTGACAACTAGATCACATTTTGACGGGTCACGTTTGTTAACACTCTTTCTTTTGTCATTTTGATTCACACTTTACGCAAAAATCTATTTTGGACGTGTAAGTTACCCAGCAAAAGATCCTTTGATGTCAAGATGGTATTTGGGGAGAAAGATCGTGTGTTGGGAATATCTGGAGACTTAGTGTGGTATACAGATGCTCCAAGACAAAGACAGGCACTGGTGCTGGGGTGTACTGGCTGAGACCAAGGGTAAAGAAACCTATTACGTTACCTTGAGACAGTGTGCAAACGTATTACAGGGTGAAGTAATGACTGTTCAGGAGAACAGGCCTTCAAGAACACTCGTATTCATACTTATACTGACTGTCACGCAGCAATAAAAGCACCTGTGGGTCCTACAATTCGGTCCAAGCTGGTCTGGGAGTGTCGGGAGAACGTCAATGCTCTGTCTCTGGGAAACCGAGTTAATCTTTGTTGGGTTCCGGACCATGAGGAGGTCGAGGCAAAAATTCTTTAGAAATGAGCCTGATGGATGTTCATTTTTGTATTTTAATGAACTGTTCACAGTTCATTTTTGTATTTTAATAGTAATGCTACAATAAATGGCGATTTTAAAAATAATTACGGTGATGAAATCAAATTTAAAAAAAATATGTAATACAAATCTTGTTAAAAATGTTATCAGTGAGTCAGCTGTTTGCAGCGATTACCTTTACTTGCTCAAGAACTTTAATTATTTACTTTTTAAGGTTATTCAGTTTTGCGCCTTTAAACGACTTGAGTAACGTAAAGATTACATTTCGAACAACAAGAAATACGATCGTGCACAGCCGTTTTCGAGGTTCGGTAAATTCGCCGGAACACTAGCTGTAAAATTTATCGACCGCAAAGTTACACGACGAAATTAATTTCCTTGGCGAAACCAATTTGAACAGAATTAAACAAATCACGCGACAGCTCGTGACGCAAAGTGTAAGGCTTACAAATGACTTACTTAAAAAAATTTATAAACAGAAATATAGTTAAAAGCTTAACACTGTAAGTTGTGTTCGAATTGTACGAGAGATAAAACGAGTAAAGACGTCGAGTCCGCGGGACGAGTGTTATTGACGGATAATGGAGTGGTTTTCTGAGGAATTTGGATTTCGGACGGGGTCTTTCTGGATTGGAATTTTTGTCTGCGCCGGGCGTTATCGCCGGGACCGATTAATACGCGGATCCCCGCTTAAGTGAGCCTTATTTCTTGCTTTTCGTTTAGGTTTGATGTAATATTGTAAATTCCGAGATTGTTTTTTGTCGCGGGATGACACCATTAGGGCCGGCGGACTTGTCAACGTCCGGACGCAACGAAATATGAGCTGAACGTTCCAGTTTAATTATTGGACATTTATACGCGTGTATCGGGGAGGGGGTGTGGCAATATTTTGTTTTGTAAGTCGCTTACAAAAAATTATGTTATAATGCGAAGTATAAACATAATTTTAAATAGGTATGAGAATTTTAGACAGTGTTTTTGAGGCTATTGTTGCCAGAACCCTGAATATAATTCTGATTTTCTCAAAATAAGTCGAAATAAGCTTAAGTCATCAAAGACAACACATCTTCTTTCAGACACCCTTTTTGGAATAACCAACTGGCCATCTGATACAGTTTGAACTTGCATAATTTGTTAGTATAACGGCTTATTGCTTACGAAGAAGAAAAACGAAACCTTGTTTGCAGTAACGTTTTACAAACTTTATTAGTGAGCACATGCAATGCCTACCAGCTCGGTATTAATAGTGATCAAGTAGTTATACAGTGGACCTAAGGAAATGGTTTGATATATATTGTTTAATTTCAAAACAATCTAAAACTAACCGACAACTAATAAAGAAGATTGCATCGAAAATATTAATGTTTGATTTCAGTTTGAGATATTTCGCAGAAACATCGGTTGGAAATAAAGAAGGGTAAAAATATTATACAAAATTTCTTTCTTTTAATAATTTCTCCCTGTGGTTGGTAGACCTGACTTTTAGAACCAGTTCATTAGATTTTACTGAAATTATAGTAAAATACTAAACTCGTTAGTGTAACAAATTACTTAAAAAATAATAATAATGATGCAGTAGTAATTCGAAAAAACCACGACGGTGATCAGTATGTATCTAGTTTTTCCAATCGTTTCCCAAACCGTTAAATTATTTTATTGAAAATCTGCTACATTGACTTAAGTTATAAATCTTCATGTGTCTAATTTTTTCTAGTTTATAATTGAGAAAACCTTGATACAGACGATATGAGAAAATCCGATTTTCTGGAGTTTAAAAAAATAATTTAATTATTCTATTTTGGTTACGTTTTTGAAAAACAAATATGAACGAATCTTGTGTCAATACTTTACGCCAGTTAAGACTAATGAGGACGAAGGATAAGTGTTAACGGTAAGAATAAAGCAATGGGAGTAAATGCGGCTCGAACCGAGCACCTTGAAGTGCGCAGGCCACACGCAGCACTGTGTGCTTCTGCTTCCCAGTTTTGTGCGTAATGAACGCAAGTGAAAATTACTTGTTTGGGCTTACAGAACATGGAACGAATACATACAGGAAGATTTTCCATCTTTATTACGGAATCAATGAGATAAAGCATTAATAAAAATGGTCATTTTGCTATATGGTTACGGTTTAATGGAAGAATATTAAACTTCAACAAAGCACAGGGATGTGTAACTGTATGTGATCACTAAGTATTAGAATCAAAGTTAATTATGATGCTTTGATCAAGTATTAGAATAATATCTTAACCTTATTTCCAAACACAGATCAAATTATAAATAACAAGGAAAGCGTTTCGACAACTACGATGCAATTATTAGCATCAAAAAAAGTTGTATACGATTTAAATGTATTTGTTCAATTCTTAAGGTCGCCTTTCAGTTTGAAAGATTATTGAATAATTATACGAGAGATAACTTATTAAGAGGATGTAAGTCTATCTTATGGGTTATTACAGTTGAACCTATCTTCTGATTTTGTTTTAAGTATAAATATTTGTACACATCTCTTCAGGTTCCACAAGGAACTTTAGATCCCGAAAGTTTAAAATACGCGAACCAGTTGCGCCTACCAAATTAAAACGATGTAAGAAATAGATTCCCAATTAAGACAAAATCAAATTAAATCAGCAAACAGGTTGTCTCCGGATTCCGATGTTATGGATTTGTGTGCCGTGATAACAACGCATTTCGATAGGGTTGAACATAGTCGAGGACTAGATAAGGCGCGGCGGGACCAATAGGAAGGCCTGCAGTAATGGAACCAGTATCATTTCTTGAGTAGCCTTGAACGGATTGAGTTTTTGACCTTTTCTCCCGAGACGTCGGGTCAATTATGGCGGATTGTTATTGATATATTTATCTACAGAATGGCCTCTCGGATGTTATCTATTGTTATAATTAACCGATTGAAATGCAAACACGGCCACTATCGCGAAAGCTTTTTGTAAAACGTTATGATTTCTCGCCGCTTGCACCGCTGAACGAAATCCGAAAATAGTCTTTAAAAGGAAAATATATCTTTGGTTTTTACCCGTGGAAAATATTCGCTTCTAAATTTTTATTTTACTGATTAGATTAAAAGTACAACTTTAGCAGTAAGAAACGAATAAGTAACGAGTGTATTTCAGATAGTGTCTTTTGTGTAAATCTGTGTTAGTTTTATTTCTTTCAAAAGAAAGACAAACTTGCAGCACTGATCAAAAACTACTTTAATGATTGTTACTTAATTCTAATTATTTGCTCATTACTTATGTTACATTTTCATTCTTTTGTATATATTATGCTAAGTATTTTTTTATACGTATATCTTTATCGCGTAGTTCCGTAAGACGTTTTTGTAACACGAAGAAAAACACAGATGCGTGTAAAATTTCCCTTCCACACCTTAATAAAAACAGAAAGTCACGTTTATCGATCAAATGCAGCTACTTTGATAAGCTCTAATGTCCTTTCCAAACCCAAAGAGAAAATTTAAAAAATAAAAATGATGCAGATATAAATAAAGGATCAACTTATGCAATGCAAATAAAACAAATTTTAAAACCTTATAACCTCAAAGTAGAAAACTCAAAACTAAAATTCAAGGTCATAATACATTTACGCAGTCCTGTAAATGCAAGAGTGGTTCTGACTTAAAAGTTTTCTTCATCAGCCTATCGGTGTACATTGTTAGAGACTTGAATGAATTGACATTCTGAACGCACTTCTGTTTCGCCAATATTTCGGCGTTTAAAAAAAACCTTACACAAAGTTTCAATAATTTCGCTGAACGTAGACATTATTTCTCGAAATTGGTTAGCGAGATTTTGCAAATGACAAAAAATATAGTCATAGAACGTTCACAATTCAATTCAGTCAGTCAATATTTCGAAATAAATTTACGGTTTGCGACAAAAAGTAAGGCATACATTTACGATAAAATCAAACTTTAATTGGCTATAGTATAACATGAAAAGTTAGGGTATATTTTAATGGCATCACTTTGAATCGGTTTTAACAGTGTAGAAAAAAGTGTTCCACCTATTTTGAAAATCTATTTTTTGTCAAGATTGAATTTAAATCAGGTTGAAATTGCGAACGCTTGATCGCTAACACACGCATGCACGCTACTTCAAAACCCCCCCAAGGGTGCACGCACAACACCCTTCACAACGTGTTGTGGAAGTCACAGCACTTTTCATAGTCTGGGTCTAGGTCTCACCTTAATATCTTCTGAAAATGTCTCGAAAATTCACCAATAAAATAAAACGTTTATATAATTTTATAAAATTTAAAAAAGTCCGTTGTTTTTCTAAGATAAAAATATACTTTCAGAAGCGTTCTCTGTTTGCTTTTTGACTTACCAATAACTTTAGTTACGAATTATAAACATTACTTTCGAAACTTAAAACCGAAAAACTTTAAAGAAATTCTCTGTTCAATTTTGCAAAGTTTTCAAAATATAGGATGTCTTAAAAAAAGATGCCTACGGACATAACTGTAAGTCAGTTTTAGTTTAAGCATAATGTTGTGAACAATACTGAGCATATAGTACAAATAAATATTAAACTAGTAGTTCGAAGAACAGCAGACCTCGCAGTAGGCCTATGGTTTAGTTGAACCTAACCACCACTCTGACGGGCTCACAAACGTTTCCGTTTGTTACTGGACAAAAAGTTACTGGACCAACTTTATTTGAACATTTATTTCCTTTCTCCACAAAGAGGTCAAAAACTGTGATAGAACGAGTCGTTCAACCAATATTACAAGGTCAACCAGCAACTAAAATCGCCATCGTTAAATCAAAGGTCGCTGTCTTAAAACGGAACTGGACGGGGAAAAATCTCGCACACACATCGTTCGGGCTATATACCAGTACCTTTGTACCAAATTGCAAATATGATCAATGCTTTTGTACAAAAACTGAGCAACAATCGCACAAAACAAAAAACCGACTTAAAGCAGATACCTCGCTGCCTTCGATCAACAATTACGAACAGCTGTTTTTCCGTTAGTATTAATCGAATAATTGAAAACGAACGTTGTAAATAACAGCGCAAAACTTGCACACAAAGGAACTAAAACATAAAATTAAACATCCGTAACGCGTTTCTTAATTCCAGACGTATTCAAAATTAATGCAAATAAACGAGACCGAATCTTTGTCTCGCAGTATAATTTTATGCAATGCCTGAATATTGTAAACGCATAAAAAAACAAAAGACCGGATAAAAGGGACAAGAGAAGAGATGCAGAAGAGAAGGACTCTGTGACGAACGGTTCCCTAATATATTACTGTCACCAGTCCTGCGCACAATGTGCTCAATGTATACTGAAAGCCTCCGAGAGATGTGATAAATTGATATAATACAAGAAACTCGCGCAGACGTCTGTTTTGCATCCGAACCCCGATAGATGTCCTATCTTTTAATTGTCCTCCCATTTCTTTCTGCGTTATTATCAGCGTCTGTTTTCGTTGACCCGTCTGGGTCCAGGCTGCAGACAAATGTCTCCGAGGAACATGTCCAAGTAACGTCGGAATGGTTACGTCCGAAAGGCTCGTACAAATTTCAGTCAGCCGTTACTATAGTTTCTGGTAAAACAAATGGTAAGCAATTTAATTAAGAGGTACTGTTTTTAATTGGGAAAAGGCGAAATCACAGCGTAAAATGTTTTTGTTTGAGAAGAAGGAGGCGCATCCATGTACAAGGACACCGCTCAAGTTCTTAACTCTTCTTGTATAAACAAAAGACTCATTGATAATATCATAAAAATGGAAAGGTCAAGCACATGTTTTTTGCACCTCGTACTAAGGAACAGTAAGAACCTTGTATCTTGCTCGTATAAGTTAGTATTGGCCATTGACTTGAGTTTTTAAAAATGGATCAGCTGACTACTGTGCCGTCTGTACTGCCCCGACGCGGACTAAACCACGCCAGTCACTCAGAATACATCGCGCGGATTATACCGCTAGTAGCGTACGATTTAAGTGCACCTTTGAAACGATGCCCAAACATAAAAATGACTTTTGAATCGTTATCCACACTGTAAAAGGTCGCCTTCTAAAATTGTTGGTGAATTTTTTGAAAAGGCTTTTGTTGAATTCAATAAATGCGTAAGTAGATAACTGAAAATTTCTAAAAACCCGTTTTTTATCTTGATATAAACTAGTTTTATATGTTTTTTGCCATTTTTCTGAGCTCTCGTGTCGAAATTGCAAAAGGGAAACACGAAAAATTGAATGTTTAAGAGAAACTTTGTAGCTCTATATAACTTTGCATGTGCAAAACATACGTACACCAAATCAGAATAATTTCTAGTTTAAAATAAACTTAAAAATGCACTGCTTTAACAACCCCTGAACATTTCTTCTTATCACCCCATATATTTTCCCCTGGTTCAGGCCAAATTTTACAGTGACGTAATCATTGTTTAAGATTAAGAGGTGCGTCACGGTCACACTGACACAGTCGGGCACACGAATTTCTGTATCATTCGTTTTGCCTACGTGCCAAAAAAACTATACTGCAATTTTTTTGAATAATATGGCCAACACTGTACGAACAATTTACGCGTAACAGTTACGAGGAACATTCGCCTATTGGCAGACCTTTAAACAAGGCGTAGAGGTCGCAAACACCTTCTGCTGTACAAACAAAGATCAAACAAAATCAGCTGGTAATTAACCTCCGCAATAAATACAGACCGATGTTATCCACCTCTCAAACGATACGAAATTTACAACAATATTGTAACAGAAGAAATTTGTCTTGTACGACACCGTATATAATATACAATATATAGCAAAATACAATGCTGGACTGTATCCAAGAAGGACGCGTGGGTCGCCGGTGAGGTTCTAGTGACAGTTGGTACGACCTTTGATCAAAACCGGAGGTGTGGTCTACACTACATGCTGCATTGTTAGTTTTATCATTTACTCAAATTTACCTTTAACAAAGAAATAGTTGATTGTTTTCTGTCTTTTCAAATGTGTTGTGTTTTCCATATCGTTGTGAATACTGTTTGAGGATAGAAATAAGAACCTATGCCACTAGGAAGAGAAGATATGATGAAGCGTATAGTAGAAGAGTAAGAGAAGACAAACTTAAACTTCACAGGAAGATTTCAGTTAAAAGCAATCATCGAAGACAGATTAAAAGGTTTACCGACTGCCAGAAGCATCCTTTGTCAGGAACATCGTTTACTCAGTAAAACAGTGACGTCACAATTGCCAAAAGCTATCTTCTCGTGTAGACTTTATCTACTCTCTTTCAACTATATTTGCTAAGATGTATAATAGACTAACACTAAAAAGTAGCCATATCACAGGATGATTAGAAAATTCGGTCAATTTGAAATTATTGTACAAAACGTTCACAGAACCTTGAAATATTTTAGTATAAACGATTTTCGTTAAATGTTTTCGTATCTACAAATTATCAGACCGTGTTGAGTGAAAAAAAACTAGTACGTGCTTCATTCACTGGTGACGTCCGAAAATCCGAACCTTTGCAACTGGAGTTCGCAAAAAAAGGATAACTTGATTCTCCGCTAATAAAATCATCAGCTTTGTCAACGACCTTTCTGCACTTCCTTCTTGCGCCGGGAGTGGAATCTGGTTGCCTTGATAAGGACGATCAGCCACAGTATCACTTTACTGAGTGTTCTTAAAGGCAATAAATACGCGAGCTGTGGGCGTAGGTTTCCCGCACAGTAGAGTCATTGTCCAGTTGGCTCTTGTAGAGGTGCTGACAGCGTCTAAAATGGCCGCTCGCGAGGCCCGAAGGGGACAGACGATTTGTTTAGATATTACGTTATGCGATTTTCAAATTATATACGAACAGAATGAGTCTCAAATCTCCCCCAATACAAAACTTGTTAAAATTCGCTTTCGAACAATCGTAAAATTAAAAATATTCACTGACTGTATTTTAGTACATTATGTTAAAAAAAATTCTTTTAATTTAAAGCTTTTTACATTACTTTGAGTTAAAAATTTTCAAAAAAGGACTGAAACGTTTAGCAAATTATTTTGAACTAATATTAAGTAGTTTTTATTTTTCGATAGCTTCCGAATAGGGTATTTTTGGAAGTTTAAAACCCAAAAACGAATACTTAAGGAATACAGTGAAGCAAATTTGATTAACATCTTTACTGCAAATCAAAATAACAAAAATAATAAAGTTTTCGTTAACTTTCTGAGCACAAAATTGGCGAGAAGAGCCTCCATGAGTAATGTAAATCTGCCTTTCACGTAGCTTATTTCATTCTATAAAATTTTTTAACATTTTTAATTACACTCGTTTTTAAATACGTTACGATTTTGTCTCTGAATATCAAGAAAATATATTTAAACACATCGATTTTTACAACTATTTTGAGAAAAACGTTTTTTAACTTAACAACTCGAAGAAATTGGTTTAATAACGCTCTAAATTATTATTTTGAAACAAAAAATAAAAACAATAAATATATTTGTACAATAATACCTTATTATTCTCGCAGAACAGACGACCGCAACACTTAGAGACACACAAAAAATTAACAATAAGAAAATTTAATTATTTTTCTCTGTGTTAATGCGCCAGTAAAATTACTGTAATTACAAGTTCGTAATTCCTTTCTTTCGGTTCACGCAGAACGTAGCGTGCATTTATCAAAACTAATTAATCAGCTGAAGATGACTTAATACGATAAAACGAGGTGTCCATTAACAAATAAATGTCGCGAAGCTTTATCGCCAGTCGTTACAAGTTCTGAGTGAAATAAACAAATATTATATTTGTACGTATAAACTAAAGGCGGTTTGTCCGTAACGTCCTCTATCGTCTTAACAGTAAATTAAGGAATTAATTTGCAGATTTTTTACATTTAAAATGATTACGTAACGTGATTATTAATTTAACATGTGCAACAAAAACATTGCACAGACTTTTTCACATTCAATTATTACTAACAAAAATCCATTTAGAAGTTAAAGCAAAAAATCGGAATATCATTTGAATTTCACAAACGATTTTTTTAATAATTGGCAGTAAGGAAGTCAGTGTACCGAATTTCAATTTTTTACTACGTATCCAGTCGTACAGGGTTTATCTTCGACTTCGCTTAACTACTCAAATTTTTCTAATCTCAAATTCAGTTCAATGACTTTTTGACCAGTAAGCCGACCTAGAGGAATTATGCTAATATTTTCTGTAAGTAAGATCCGGATGTAAGTTTTGTTTTGCTAAATTTGGAGAAACGATTTGAAAAATTATAACTTAGAAAAAATATACATCGAATAAGTAAAAGTCGATAGTTAAATTACGTTCCTCATTAAAATCTCAGTATCGATTTTACCTGCAAACACGAGAAATATCGCATCAGAAAAAAATCCAAATGTTTCAGTTCATCTCCGAACTTATTTGTCCACGCAGAAGGTCAAAGAACGCCAATACTGAACGATTAACTGACTCGATAATCTAATACCAAAAAATACAGCTTGTAAAAGCGAACATACTGCAGGCGGCCATTAAATCAGCTGTCTTGGACCGATGCCGAAGATGACAATGACGTGCGACTTTGTCGAAACGACTCTAAATGATTTCAACAAACACAACTTCTCATTACATGTCGCAGGGCCACAGGATATATGCAAAACGTAATAAGATTCTTTAAAGGACGCCCCGAATCGGTTGTTAACCCTTCGTTTACGTACCAGTGTGCTCCCCTTAGGTTACCGCGTGTGATATACGTTGCTTGTTTAATTTAGATATTATCCAGCGTTTCTTTGTTCCTGGTTTTAATTTTCGCTTTAATTTGGACCTCATTTAGTGTCGCAAAGGATGTATCGTTTTGTATAACCTTAGTTGGGGACAAAGTAAACATTCCCGTAGGACCGCTACTAATGCTTATTTTTTTCTTTCGCTAAGCTAGTTCAGAGATATAATTACTTAACAAATGTAGTTGAAAAACTTGGTTAAACGATTAAAAACGCAAAATTTCAGGAGTGGATTTTCTCCCAATTTTATTATAATGGTAATTATAAGTATACAAAATGGTTAAGTACTTCGTTTATTATAATCATAACAAATGTTAAATTTAAATTCCACATCTGTCTTTGATAAAGGTTAACTTAAACATTTTCGAAGTTTGATATACGAAAATTGAAAGCGCATTTAACACTTCTTCTAAAACATGCAGGAATAAATATTTACACTGAAACGTAAACATTGGTCCTGTTGAATACAAAAACAGTTTATTAAAGAATTCTAGTCAATTTGTAATATTGTTTATTAACATTTTTTTAAAAGTCAGACAAGAAATAAAATAACGTGAAAATATTAAAAAGAAAAAACTAAGATAGTAAATAAAAATGAATATGAATAAAAACAAAACAACATTAAAAACTTAATATTAGTGCAAGTTACGTTTTTCTTTTCTTTTAAATTATAAACACTCCAGCTGCCAGTTAATCGTCCCATCTTAATTGTTGTAATTTCCTTTTCTGACATACTTTTTTCTATAATGAAGAAGTTTAAATTGTGAGAAACGATTCATATAATCTACATTTTATAATCTAAGTTCTCTGTACACACTTAGCAAATAAGTTGTTTAGAACATTTTTGAAAGCAAATAGTTTGTTCGTTAGGAATTAACGTTAATGGCAGAAATTTATACCGTACTACACAGTGGTCATTCGGAAATTAATTATACCATTTTTTAATTTAAATATTAATAATTTTAAATTGAACATTTTTAAATCTTAATTACCGCACAGAATCATTGTTTGTTAATCATTTTTTTCACTGTTCTGTATTTTCTGTAATTTTGTTTCAGCTATTGTCTCTAATAGTAATAGTTTGCAAAACGATAATGTTAAAACAGTATTAATGTTTAGTTCTTTTTATTAATTCGAATGATTTAATTTATCCTGAATCAGTCAGTAATGTATAATTTCTTATTAATAAAAAAGTAGAATAAAAGCTACAGAGAAACCTCAACGTTTGGTACGAACAAAAGATTTAAATATTTCAAATAGATTTGTACGCGCGGGTAGAAAAGGTGTACACATTTCACAGACGTTTGAAATGAGAGGGAATTGATTTCGGCTGGACCGCGCTTCGCCCGAGCACCGCGGCCGGCATATCTGTCCTTACCATCTCTCCAAACAGCGATACGACAAGATGCAAATTTTCCGGCCCAAACATTGACTTGCGCTGGTCGTTTGTTTCCTGCTCTCTCAAAAACGTTTTGGGTTCAGTTTCTTTTTGTCTTATTTGACCAGTTTCGCCATATCTTTGGCTTGTTTATATCATTGTCCTCGGAATCCAGGAGATGACTGTATATATTCTGCATGCAGTTGTTCGGGTTCTCTCCTACAGTTTTATTTCATCTGGCCGATGCACTTGTTACGTTAAGGCTGAATTAATGCTTCGTTTTAACCTGAAGATATTACAACTTGAATGGACCGAAGAATTAAGTAATTCTCTAATATTTGTTCCGTGTTTTTTACTGTAAAGTAAAAAATACCATGTGATTAAGACATTTCCTTTGTTTGTTAAGAAACCGTTTTCGATAACATTTTATAGGCTACGTATTTAAAAAAAAGATTGCAGCAAAAATACATTCAGATTGTAATTTTAACCGTTCCAACCACCATTCAATTAATTAATTTATACATAATATTCTTAGATTTTAAGATAGTTTTCAAAATATGTTCAAAGTTTAAAAAAAACAAACTGTAAAATTAAAGGTAAATAAATGCACACAAATGTTAAACAGTAACAACAAGCTTTTGTTAACACATATTAAAAGAAAAGAACTTCTCGTTTTTTAAATTTTATAGTTCTGTTTAACTGATAAAAAAATAATAAACGAAATGAAAACAATAAAAAAATAATTCATTATTTTAAAATTTGAGATGAATTTTAACTCGTTTATTACAAGTTGCAAGCATTTACTAAACCTACCTATTGAAACATACAACTTTAAATGTATGAGCATTTTAAACATAAATTTTCATTTCCAAAATACAATTTTGAGAAATAAAGGAGTGCGGCAAGCATAAATTTTAATGCTGCGCCTAACCACAGAACACAGTACGTCTCTATATTCCCGTATAATTGAACTAACACCTAAATTTGATTTATTACATAAGAAAGTCGTAAATTAACAATACAGTAACGGAGACTTCAACGGGTGGGTAGAACAGGAGGCGATCTCCACAGAAAAGGATGCATGGAGAAATGCAAGAAAAGATGATTTACATTCGACTCTCGTTTCTCGGGTTGTAGAAAACCTAGACCAAAGAACTGTTACTGAACAAATATGCTAAAATTTACGAGGCGGCTGCAACGCACAAAGCATACGACGAGTACCATTGAAGTGAAATAATAATACAGCGAATGGCTATATCGCGAGTAAAATATAGCCTTTTCCTTTGCCGTATAAAACACATTATCGCTTGATAGTCAATTCAGGACGTCTGGACCTTCGACCTTTGTCACAGAATGAAGCAATAAACAAATAAATAAATCACAAAGTCATTTGGCTTAGTAATATGCCTAGTTACTGTAAGAATTAAAAACATTATTTCTTAGAAGTGGCGTATGTGAATGGGATTTTGCGAAACATTCGTTACGGACTGACGCTAGGTCCCCCATGGAGATTCCTCTAGTAGCCGGGGAGTCGTCACTCGGTGTTGGTTCGATGAACCCTGCCTTGTTAGTGAGTGTTAGGGAATTAGAATATCAATAACACCAATAAACCAAAAATTCTTCACATTTTTTTGTTTGATTTTTTCAATTACTCATCTCGAATTTTTCAAAACCAACTAAACAAATGCTAATCACTTATACTAATATAGATTATTAAGGGTGACATATATTATAGATGTAGATACTAATATAGAGTATTATGGGCAATATAGATTATTAATGCTTTGGTATCAGAAAGTTAATACATTATTAGCCTACTGTCTGAATAGTTCTGTATACGATTTATCCACAAAACAATGCTTTCATTCGAATCTGGCAAATTTAAATTTTGAGCAAATTGGATTCAAATGTCGTTATCGGTTTTAGCCGTTATCGGAAAATTTTATATGATCTTATTTTTTGATGGGGGGGGGTTATATCCAACACTTTTTTATAAAATATAATAAACACAACACGAAGATTGTTTGACGTTATAAGTAAATTTTAAAAAGTGTACCTTATTCCCTAATATTTTTTGAAATTACAGCTTCACCATCATAAACGGCATTAAAATCTGCACATACTAGTATTTTACACGTTTTACATACTAGTATTTTACACGTTTTACAATGAGCAAATGAAACCTGACACCGACAAATTAAATTAATTTCAACGGATTTTGAAAATTCAAAACGCTAAAGTTTCTCACGTTGAACACAAATGGAGAGATAAGATTTTTAAAAACGTTCCAATAAATATGATACAATGTTTACATTTTTAAAATGTCCGCCATTTTAAAACTGTCAAAATAACTTTGCCGGGTATTACCCGGAAAATTACGTACTTACCCGAACTATTAACAAAATTTATTTTTGGACCAAGTTTGAATTATTAAATAGGATGAAAATTGGGAATGTGATGTGCTCACACACGTGCGCGCGCGCGAACACACACACACACACACACACACACACAGTTACGGGTCTTACATCACTGCCGCACAAGTAACTCATTTTCCAATTAGCTACAAATGTTAGTTACAACACTTGCGCAACGCTTCTGAGCCGTCCATTGCAGAAAAAAAATCACCGACAATCCTACAACTTAACAGATTAGTTCTCATAACTTTTTTTCGAAATTTTTACCGCGAATGATGAATATATAAAATTGCAAGGAAATATTACCATGAAGAAGCCTTTATTAAACAGTGAAGCTGTTTAGCAACTCGCGGCTTCCATAAAGTCATGAAGGTTACACTCTCGGCTGTTTACACAAAGTGTTTATTAAAGGAACGCTAAAGTAAATTAACTTTATCCGATGGTATTAAAGTTGTGTGGGTTTAAATTTGCGAGGTGTTTTCGTGGTCGCGAACTGCATTAGTCTTGTGGCTTTTGTAAACAAAACCTCAACATTTCGTAATGGGCGCGTATTCCTGGTTTCCTTGCGTTTCTCTTCTTCCAGCTTTGGTTTTCATTTACACTGTGTTTCGCTTCGCTTACCCTTCTTGAGGTTTTGCAGCGAGGATAACATGACTGCGAAATGCGATATAATGTTTACCAGTTCTGTTTTAAAGATAATTGGTTTTATTTTTCCTACTTCTAAGAACAAGCTGTATTTTTCAATTTCTATGGGTTTAAATGATTTTTCTTGTAATTCTAAGATTGTTTTCCTTTATTCCTCTTCTTTTTATTTTAGTTAATCATTCTTTTTTACTTCATTCAGTATTGCATTAGTTCTACGCCCATTATTATCGTACTAAAAAAGGGATGTTTTCATCTTTGCTCCTCTATACCTTCTATTATTTTTTAGTCTTCAATTCTGTATATTTTATGCTTAACGTTTTTCTTATTTAGGTCCAGATTTATGCAAATATTTCCCTACTTTTACTTCTTTTTGCCACATACCTTCCTTTTGAAGCGAAGCTTTTAATGTTAACTTTGGCGAAAGGAGTTAATAGAAAAAAAGTCTGCCGAACAGAAGAATGTAGCGGAAATATGAAACGGAAACGAGCAAACGAATTTCGTCTCTATTTCTGTCTCTTTCTTCCTCCTTTTTGATAACAGTACGCGCGTATTATATGAAAACGTTGTGTTGCTTTGGTTTCGGTATTTTTCCTCAGTTAAAAACACGCGCACGTTGTAACCGTTTATAATATATTCGAAATTAATATAAACGTTTATAATAATTGTTGTTATTGCTAGTTTTGAACAATATAACCTGAAACATATTATAGCCTGTCAGCTGTTCAATGAAATCAGCTGATCGTATTACGAATTAATATTTAAAACAACTGACCTTTTACTGTAATTATCGTAAATAATATCTAAGCTAGGTTCACGTATTTATTTATTTAAACACAATAAGATATAAGTAAACATATCTTCAAACTAATTATATATTCAGCAAAGATATCATTAATAAAAGCTTAGCTTCTGTCAGTAACTCCCCGAGTTTGACATATTTTTTTCTTCTTTCAATATCGTAATCTTCATTCCTTATGTTATCTCTTATTTTGTTTATTTCCCTTTCTTCCTCTAATGTTCGAATTTTTCATTCCATTTTCTACTCGTTACGTTTTCACTGTCACATTTCCATTTATGTTCTTTAAATTTTCCAACTATTTCTCGTTCTGATCCAGTGTCGCTTTATCTCCACACCGCTACTATGTTAACGCTATCTTCTTCGTGCATATCTCCCTCCCTTCCGTTCAATGCTGTACATACACCTCGACTCAGTGCAACACAGTTTAAAGTTCAGCTGGAAATAAATCCAGCCCCGTATTTTCCCATTACATGATTTACTGAAATGACAATCAACGTAGGCGGTGAACATAATTCTACTTCTAGTGGCGAATCTATTAGAGTTCGCCATGGCTATGATTCAACCACTGACTGTACAAGACTATCACGGCAGGGGCTTCTCGTACTAGCTCCGCCATTTTCTTAATTACTTACAATTGTTAATGTCGCACATCGTATCGAACAAGGATCAGCTGTTCTGCAGGTCTTTCAGCGTCAACTAGTCAACCTGTTTAACTATTTCAACGAATTTCCGTTCGACGCGCGGCCATCACGATACGATCCGGATCAATTGAGCACCGATTCTTACGGTAACAGCTTCGTAATGTTCGTTACACAGCAAAATCTGTTCTTCAGTTTCAAAATGGCGTCAATTTCAAATCCTAAACAATTCATAACGTGTTCTGTATGTTATACTTCTTTGGAAAATTTTATTTCACCATCGTAACAAGCGTTGAAATCTGAATGAATTCGCACATAAAATTATCAAGAAAATCAATTTAACCTTAGTCTTGGTTCATTGCCGTATTCTTGACTTAATTAGCGAATTTCAATTGGAAAAATGGGATACTGGAGCAGCCATCATAACAAACGGCTTACACCCATAGCTATGAAATGAGCACCGATCCTGATCTTCTTTTGCGAGGTCGTTGGAATATTAGCACGTTCATGTTCGCAATGTATGTCCGATTTTTTTCAAACGGCACAAAAATCAACTACAGTACTACCTTGAACTACAGCAAAATTTGTTCAACAGTTTCAAAATGGTGACCGTTTTATATCATTTAAAACGCGTGAGTTTTTCTCTTAAATTTCTATTCACCTTTTTAAATCTGATTCCACCACCGTAATCAGCGTTAAAAACTACATACATCAGCATTTTGAATTTTCAAAATTCGCTGAAATTTCAAAATAATTTGACGGCGGTCAGGGTTTATTTTCGTGTTTCCAATGGCAATTTCAAAGTTTAAAATCGTAATATATGCATATTCTAATGCTGATTATGACGGTGAAAAAGTTTTTCAAATGGTTGCAAAAATAAAAAAGTTAGAAATTCGCAAACGTCACCCAACGAGACAACAAAATCGTTTATTAGAAGTGATCAGGAAGTTTCTGCTTTTTAAGAACATAAAGTGTATAAAGTGAAATGTGAACGCTTCAAGCTAAAACCTGAAGAGAATAAAATCGCAAAGGTTTAACGTAAAAATTCAATGTAAAACGTTCTTTTATTTTTTTGGTGATCAAAGGGCGCTAGTAGCAGTTGGTGTCCTTCAAGAAGTGCGAAAATAGTGATAATTATAAAAAAACAAAATATATAGAGATGTGTTCTTAGATAGTCTTTAGGATCCTGAATCTAATCTATCTAATGTTGACGAATAAACTGGTGTATTCATCGAAAACTCTTCAAAGGACACTTTCGGTTTTACAAGTCCACCAATAAAGGTTTTGATTAAAGGTGGAACTAATTTATAATAAATGTTTATAAAGACGTAATAGAAAAATCTCAAATTGGATTCGGAGTCATGTTCTGAACGGGAAACGAAAGGTTACCAAGGAAATTGTACGGAGCAAGGTGCATGGGCCCAGAATTCAGTTCAAGATGGTGGGATTGTCGGGAGAAACTCAATGCTCTGTCGCTAAGAAACTGGGTTACTCTTCACCGTTTTCGGGGCATAAGGGGGTTGACGATAATGAGGAGGCAGACTGACTAATTGGGCTGGAATCTGGATCTGAGTTTTCTGGACACGACATGGCTTGAAGAGTCTCTAACAACAGGTGAATTAAGAAGCAACACCAGGCTTGAGAAAACCTTCATTGGAATTTCCACAGCAAGAGCCTCTTACAGAAGGTTCCTCATGGAGGACTTGAGAAGACATCTTGGACAAAGCACAACCAAAGGAAAACATGTGGCTCGTTACAGAACACTGTGGTCTGAGAGTGCATATGAACAGGATAGGAATGTACTAAGAAGAAACCGTACGTGGAGTATGCAGTATAGAGAGGAAACTGCAGGAAACATAGAGGCTCTAGAAGAAGTGGTTTTCAGGACCCTAAGGACCTCCAGCTAGTCAGTAGATGGCTGGAAATTATTAAGGGCAGTAATCTGCTGATGTAGTACTTTAGATGACTGGATAAACAATAGGTTTGTCGATCGCAGTGTCTGTGTGGTATTTTTATAATCCCTTTCTCTAGAATTCTTATCTACATATGAGCCCAGAACGATTTGGATAGGCAATGAGCACATCCAGATAGCAATCTCTGGGGAGGAGGGCATTTTGTAGAAGCTGGGAAGGATACTCGCTTTCCAGTGACACCAATACCAAACTCTTTGCAACTCCTCAACACTCCACGGTACGCTTTCCAGTGACACCAATACCAAACTCTTTGCAACTCCTCAACACTCCACGGTACGCTTTCCAGTGACACCAATACCAAACTCTTTGCAACTCCTCAACACTCCACGGTACGCTTTCCAGTGACACCAATACCAAACTCTTTGCAACTCCTCAACACTCCACGGTACGCTTTCCAGTGACACCATACAAAACTCTTTGCAACTCCTCAACACTCCACGGTACGCTTTCCAGTGACACCAATACCAAACTCTTTGCAACTCCTCAACACTCCACGGTACGCTTTCCAGTGACACCAATACCAAACTCTTTGCAACTCCTCAACACTCCACGGTACGCTTTCCAGTGACACCAATACCAAACTCTTTGCAACTCCTCAACACTCCACGGTACGCTTTCCAGTGACACCAATACCAAACTCTTTGCAACTCCTCAACACTCCACGGTACGCTTTCCAGTGACACCAATACCAAACTCTTTGCAACTCCTCAACACTCCACGGTACGCTTTCCAGTGACACCAATACCAAACTCTTTGCAACTCCTCAACACTCCACGGTACGCTTTCCAGTGACACCAATACCGAACTCTTTGCAACTCCTCAACACTCCACGGTACGCTTTCCAGTGACACCAATACCAAACTCTTTGCAACTCCTCAACACTCCACGGTACGCTTTCCAGTGACACCAATACCAAACTCTTTGCAACTCCTCAACACTCCACGGTACGCTTTCCAGTGACACCAATACCAAACTCTTTGCAACTCCTCAACACTCCACGGTACGCTTTCCAGTGACACCAATACCGAACTCTTTGCAACTCCTCAACACTCCACGGTACGCTTTCCAGTGACACCAATACCGAACTCTTTGCAACTCCTCAACACTCCACGGTACGCTTTCCAGTGACACCAATACCAAACTCTTTGCAACTCCTCAACACTCCACGGTACGCTTTCCAGTGACACCAATACCAAACTCTTTGCAACTCCTCAACACTCCACGGTACGCTTTCCAGTGACACCAATACCAAACTCTTTGCAACTCCTCAACACTCCACGGTACGCTTTCCAGTGACACCAATACCGAACTCTTTGCAACTCCTCAACACTCCACGGTACGCTTTCCAGTGACACCAATACCGAACTCTTTGCAACTCCTCAACACTCCACGGTACGCTTTCCAGTGACACCAATACCAAACTCTTTGCAACTCCTCAACACTCCACGGTACGCTTTCCAGTGACACCAATACCAAACTCTTTGCAACTCCTCAACACTCCACGGAACGCTTTCCAGTGACACCAATACCAAACTCTTTGCAACTTCTCAACACTCCACGGTACGCTTTCCAGTGACACCAATACCAAACTCTTTGCAACTCCTCAACACTCCACGGTACGCTTTCCAGTGACACCAATACCGAACTCTTTGCAACTCCTCAACACTCCACGGTACGCTTTCCAGTGACACCAATACCGAACTCTTTGCAACTCCTCAACACTCCACGGTACGCTTTCCAGTGACACCAATACCAAACTCTTTGCAACTCCTCAACACTCCACGGTACGCTTTCCAGTGACACCAATACCAAACTCTTTGCAACTCCTCAACACTCCACGGTACGCTTTCCAGTGACACCAATACCAAACTCTTTGCAACTCCTCAACACGCCACGGTACGCTTTCCAGTGACACCAATACCAAACTCTTTGCAACTCCTCAACACTCCACGGTACGCTTTCCAGTGACACCAATACCAAACTCTTTGCAACTCCTCAACACTCCACGGTACGCTTTCCAGTGACACCAATACCGAACTCTTTGCAACTCCTCAACACTCCACGGTACGCTTTCCAGTGACACCAATACCGAACTCTTTGCAACTCCTCAACACTCCACGGTACGCTTTCCAGTGACACCAATACCGAACTCTTTGCAACTCCTCAACACTCCACGGTACGCTTTCCAGTGACACCAATACCAAACTCTTTGCAACTCCTCAACACTCCACGGAACGCTTTCCAGTGACACCAATACCGAACTCTTTGCAACTCCTCAACACTCCACGGTACGCTTTCCAGTGACACCAATACCGAACTCTTTGCAACTCCTCAACACTCCACGGTACGCTTTCCAGTGACACCAATACCAAACTCTTTGCAACTCCTCAACACTCCACGGTACGCTTTCCAGTGACACCAATACCAAACTCTTTGCAACTCCTCAACACTCCACGGTAGAAGACAAGACTACGAGAGAGTTCTGGCTAAGTAAATGACATAACAGTCCGAAAAAGCAAATTTATCACTAAGACAAACAGCACCCGCCAGACACGTAAACGACATCCAACGAGCCGCGGCTAAGCCAAACAACACCCATCGCTTTTTATAGCGTTTCGACACATTCTTGCCGTCGCACAGAGACTATTCGCTCGCAGACATAACCTAGAAACACATCACCGGAATCGTCGTGTATGCGGGGCGCATAAAAAGCAATATAAAGTAAACGGATAACAAGCGTTCCGGCGCATGCGTGAACGTTAACGACCAGGAAAAACTTTACTGTTAAATATCGCGCTCATAAACGGATGACGGACAATTTGCAAACCGGTTGCCGGTCGGTAACGCACACTTGCAACGGGCCCGTGATTTATTACCACCCTAGTAACACAAATCAACAATTAATTCTTTCAACAGGATGGGGTTATTGCCGTAATGTCTTTTGTCATAAGCGTTCCTGTTGGAATACCTCAGCCCCTCCACATTGTCATCTCACGTTCTTCTCTTGTTTTTTCGATAACGATTCGATTTTCAGCAAGAAACGTGCACAGAGTTTTCTCTAGTTAAAATTCTCGTAAACTTCAGTTAACATACTTATGTGGCAAGTGTAATTTCACATAGTTATGCACACAAAAATTATGTAAATTTAAACTTTTATAGTTCGTGCAACAGGTCTATTTTATGTAACTTTAAAATCTACCAATATTAAATGTCTACTACTTAGGCTAACTGAAATAGTTTCTACTTCGAGAACATAATCTTAAATCGTAGACACTGTTTAAAATCTACATTTAAACGTAAACAAGTAGATTTCTTTTGAGTAACATTTTTTAATTAATTGAATTAAACGTAAACGTTTGTGTTTTCGCATTATTTATAGATTGTATTTTTAATACTAAAATACACAAAGTGCTTTAATAATATACACAAACGGCCAAAGTAACTATTAATTTTTACAAGAAACAATTTTTCTTTGTGTTTATTTGTGTAGCTTGAAGATATACGGCGAACACAATGTACTGTAGTAGAACAGCGGTTCCCAAACATTTTTGTTATGGGACCCATTTCTGTGTAAAATTTATTTCAAGACTAACTATAACTTACACACGCGCGCGCACACACACACACACACACACACGCACGCACGCACACACACATCCACACGCACGCACGCACATACACACACACCCACAAGCACGCGCACGCGCACACAAACGTACTCACACAAACACACGAGCGCGCGCGCACACACACACACACACACACACACACACACACACACACACACACATTTTGGTATATTGCAAAAAAGGACAGCACAAAAAAAATAACAGAGTTTAATTTTGTTTTTATCTAATATTTACACTTAATCGAAGAAAAAAGAAAATGGCGTATAAGTGAGTTACAAATTTTTTATATTTTCTTCTGATGAAGTGTAAATATTAGACACGAACTATGAAGAGTTTTAAATTTCATTTTATTTTTGAATCTCATTAGATTTAGCTAGATGCATGTCGTAGTTCCAGCAGTAGCGCGATCCCAGCAAGTTTGCATTGTCCTTTCGCTCTGTTCACTTGATTTTGAAAATATCTACTGTATGTTTAACTTTACGGTTGGCAGTGAAGCAGTTTTTGTGGAATTATAGAGCATATTTTTTTTACATATATTTAATTTTTTATTTTTTGCAGTCGACAGAACAATTAAATTAACCAGTCCGCCCTCATACGACCCACCCGACTTGCTCCCGCACTAAAGGGTCGCGGCTCAAAATTTGGAAACCGCTGTAGTAGAGCACTACAACCGGATATTGTACCTACGTACCGGATGAGAAACTGTCAGAAAGCAGCTTCCGGTTTCTACTGTTCACGTATTTATAGTTCAAGCCAGAACTCATATACTGACAAACAAAAGGGCAAACTTATAAGTAAAAGCACTTTTGTAACCTCTTGATGAAAAAAGCAACCCGTCGAAATTTCAAAATTTTTATGAAGTCCTGATAGCTACGGATATATACTACAACACATCATACCCATCTGTTTACAGTGGTGACAACACCGGCCAACATTATTACATTATTTATCCGTCAAAATCTGAAAACTATTATGATCTCCTGATAGTTAATGGTATAGGCTTATACTACAACCATCATAACCATGTGTTTTCAGTGATGACGACACGACTGGCCAAAATTATTACATTATTTATCCGTCAAAATCTGAAAACTATTATGATCTCCTGATAGCTAATGGTATAGGCTTATACTACAACCATCATAACCGTGTGTTTACAGTGATGACGACACGACTGGCCAAAATTATTACATTATTTATCCGTCAAAATTTGAAAATTATTATGATCTCCTGATAGCTAATGGTATAGGCTTATACTACAACCATCATAACCGTGTGTTTACAGTGATGACGACACGACTGGCCAAAATTATTACATTATTTATCCGTCAAAATCTGAAAACTATTATGATCTCCTGATAGCTAATGGTATAGGCCTACACTACAACCATCATAACCCTTTTTTTTATAGTGATGACGACACGACTGGCCAAAATTATTACATTATTTATCCGTCAAAATCTGAAAACTATTATGATCTCCTGATAGCTAATGGTATAGGCCTACACTACAACCATCATAACCGTGTGTTTACAGTGATGACGACAACACCGGCCAACATTACATTAGTTCCGTGACACTCTGTAACGTGTATTTAGAATGCTCCGCGACCGGAATTGATCCAGGAATCCCGCCGTACCGCCTAATGAGATCAGGCTGCGCTAAGCAGTCGGTTATCAGCCGAGGAACCGGAAAAGCTGTTCCCGTTGCTAGGCAACGTTTGTTGCACGTTAATTGTTTTCCACGATAGGAAATGTCGGATTAGTCGTGTCAGATTATTTAACAGATTTAATATAAATTAGCTGCGATACTGTGACGTAATACGCCGGATTGGCTTTAATTATTTCAAAGCGGTGGATAATTAGATGTGTCAACATCGCGGACTCTGATGAAGCGTTTTGTTTCAGACCACGAATGTATGTTTGTTTGTGCCGGGTGAATCTATTTGACAGCAAAACTGTTTACGGTGGTAGTTCGGGCAGTCCGCGGAAAATTTTTGAGCTCAGGGTCAGCACTTCCCTCAGTTATTTTATGAAAGCAACATAAATATTTAAAAAATTTCGGTATAATTTTTGCTATTAGTGAATTTTTTTTAATAATCACAATTTTGTCCTATTAAAAATATCTACTAAACTGCAACAAGGATTATGATTGTATTTACCAAGGTCAGTTCATAATACTTAGACAAAAATAAATATACTTTCACCGTCCCCAAACCTCTCTCCTGATACAGGTGCTTAGTGGCAAAACCACAATTAAATTAAGAAATTTAATTCCATGGCTCAAAACATTAAACTATAAAAAATAATATCAATCAGCAAACACGTTTCATTTATTACAAACGATTTTTAGTTGCCAAGTATATTTTTTGCTGTCGGTACCAAATTTTAAATCTTTAAAAATTATTGCAGTAAAGATAACAACTAAACGATTGCTATGAATAAACACTGCGAATTTTCTTTATTTATATTTTTTATTACAGCGAAATTTTAATGAAAATGAATTAATATATTGTTAAAATTCTTCTTATATTCTTCTTATTTTCTGCTAGGATTATTATCACTATGTTCAGTATAATGATCTGTCCTCCCTAGCTTCGTCAATTCTACTTTCGTTGACGCGTTTCGGAGAACCTCCATCTTCAAAAACTATATCTATACTGGTCACCAATATTATGGCCCGTCCTATTTATAATTTTCTACGTGTTGAATAGAGGAGGGGTACGAGGTGGAGATAGAAAATTATAAATAGGACGGGCCATAATATTGGTGATCAATGTATAGTTTTTGAAGATGGAGGTTCTCCAACGAAAGTAGAATTGACGAAGCTAGGAAAGGCAGATCATTATACTGAACATAGTAATATATTGTTACATTAAAAAAATGACTAAAGGAACAAGTACGTTACTTATTACAACAATAAATACAGAAAATTAAGAGAAAAATTAGTTTTTTTTTAAATCAGCTTGTTTCTCTGAGTTTCCAAATTTTTGTCCCATTCCCCTGAAACTCCCTAAGGCAGGTTTGTTTTACTGTTTTCAGAACGTGGACATCCTGTAATTTTGTCAAAAATAGCAGTTTTTTTATTTTAAAATATTTATTACAGCTGTTATAAGTTTGGCGTATTACATGTCTCTACCAACAATAAACAGTTTTCACTTTTAAAAATACTCGTTTATAGATTATTCAAAACCAAATTATTATTACAATCATTAAAAACGTATATTTTCCTTATTACTTTTTGCTCATACGAAGTATACAGAAAATACAGAGCTCGTGGAAAAAATAGATTTTGAGATTTTAATACCTTACATTCGTTTTTAAGAACCACATTACAATCGTCTGTAGAAAAGATATTTTTTTCATAGAAATATCAGAGAACGCGTACATGTATTCCAAAACATCTTTAGATATCACTTTTAAATATTCCTCCAAAAGTAATAATTTCAGAAGGTGTTTTTAGATTAACATTAACTCAAAGTGTACTTTGACAAGCCCACCTAAACACAATGCATGAACTGCTATCGCCTGAAATTCAGGTTCCTTTTCGGAAGTAAACAAAGCAAACACGCGGTGACACTACAAAAGGCTTAATTTGGAATCGAATGTTCGGCGGTGTTTTTGCAGCCCTCGACACGGGACTGAACCCACAACCCCTTGTGATGTAACACTACACCTGAAAGCTTTACGTGCACCAATCCCACGCCAAACAGCACGTCTGGTTGGTTGTCCCCGGTTTTATGTGGATGCGGGCCTTGTCATGCAGTTAACTAATATCCTTCTCGTTCCAAAGACTCCGGTATGTACATAACTAGTTTATTTTAAGTGACGCTGTCTCTTTAGTTAAATTCGTCAAAAATACAATAGGACTAATCCAAGATATTCGTCTTTAACAATAATAAAAAAATCACGGCACGCAGCTGTCTCGCTGACACGATGGAAGCGAATTTCCAAAAAGTACTTTTCTATGTTCTACCATTTTTGAAATTCTCATTTCATCGTCATAATCATCATTAACACCTGCATATATTAGCTGCTTTTAAACTTTCAAATTACATAAAAAATACGAAAATGAACCCTCAATGCTGTCAGGGATTTTTAAAATTCAAAAAGGTATTTTACGCAGTTTTTAACGTTGATTACGATGGAGTATCAGATTTCCAAGAAAATGTAACACAAATAGTTACGCATTTTTAAAGATTTGAAATAACAAGCGATTCAAATACGCTTTAGGATTACTGATAGCACTACACTTTACTGATAACAATTTCTATAATTATACTACTAGATAAATTTAATTTGTACATTGCTAGTTTGTTCAAATTTATAATTTATTTTATTATAATGCCTTTATTTTCATTAAGTTTATAACATGATTGATTAAATTTATAAGCCGCCTCGGTGGCCTAGTTGATAGCGTACTGGGCTTTCACCCCGAGGACCCGTGTTCGATTCCCGGCCAGGGCTTGGCATTTTCATACGCTATAAATCATCCCATCGTCTGAATTAGCCCAAGTTTGCACAATATTCGGACGTTAAAAAAAAACATGATTTTAATGCTCGGGGTATTTAATTACAATCACAAGATGATTTTTCTGGTTGTTACTTTGCTTCTGTTAATCTTACATGAATTACGCTGTCTTTGTAAGTAGTTGGACACTGAGTTGAACTGCGACTGATACTGGATTACATTGATGGTGTTGTAGACCCTTACACCGGATGTTACTAAAGTTCTCAACGTTTAAAAAGAAAACACTTCCAGTATCGACAGTTAACGCAAAAAACTAACTTTAGCTCTTGACTAATTTCTGCTTAGAGCACTTCAGCACAAAATTATTATCAAAAACGATTAACAAAACTCGCACTGCCTACCATACTCTTCTTTCAATAACTGTTCAAGAGGACCACTTACGGTGGTGCAAAAGAACTTCCCCACCTGACTGCACGGTACTACCACCCCGCTTATCGGAATCACTCACTTTTATCAATTTTTCAGTGACGCAACTCCAATATGACCAATAGCAACAAGCGTGACGTTCAAAAACACCATTCAGAACGCAGTTTTATAATTTTTTGAAACGTAACCATCACCAATTATATCAAAGAAAACTGTTAAATTTCAAACTTTCTAGTTGAATTTATGGCTTTGTTGGTTGACATTGCTCTGCCAAGAAAGGTTCTCCACGAGACAAAACTGAAATCTAAATACATTTCATTCATATAAATGATTTATGACTGGCACCTTTCTATAGGCACACCTTGATATTTTACAAAGTTTTGAAGACTAAGCATAATATAAAAATGTTTACAGAGATTTTAAACCTAGCTGAGATACTAATTTATATATATATATATATATATATATATATATATATATATATATATATATATATATATATATATATATATATATATATATATATATATATATATATATATATATATATATATATATATAATATATATATATATATATATATATATATATATATATATACCCTTGAAAAATGTTCGAGGTAAGGATCGCCGCTCATATTAAAGCCCGGGTTTGGATCTTAGCACGATGGCCGCTGCAGTACCTCGTTTCCCACCAGAAATTCGCTAATAACTTTCGAGTTATTTCTGCAAACACGCTCCGGACTGGTGACAAACAGTCCACAGGTTCGGCTGCAGTTTGTCGAGCTAATGCTCGGCGGATGCAGATTTTCACGTTAATAATGAGAGGCCACAGTCACGACTATGGTTGCTTCTAATACTCACGACCAGATCCGAGTAGTAGCTGAGTACAGTTAACTTTTAATTAGCTCAGGCTCGCTCCCCTCCCCCGTACTCTGCCCGCTATCCTCTCTCTCTTATCCGCAATATATTCATAGCTTTATGTTATATCGAGCTAGCGGTCGATGTTCCCACGAAAATGTTTACATGATAAAGTCGCGCGTCGTCTCGATTGTATCTGCCCAAAAGTGAGGTGGGCGAGGGCGGGACGGGGGGGTATTCGTATTTTATTCGGGAATAAAGCAACGGGCGTTAGGTAACTACAAAATGTTTATATTAGAATCGAGGTTTTCTTTGAGTTAAAGTTTTTGGTTTCTTTAAGGGCAGTCTGGCCGAGCAAAGTTGATTAATCGATTTTTAGATTTGATTGACCATTATTCTATGAAATATTCTCTATAAAACGATATATAATACTTGTTAGTTCTACATGTTTTACTGTCCTAAAAAAATGTTGCCTAGGACCTTGCAGTGTGTTAATCTTTTGTGTAAAAAATCTGGTACAGCTGAGAAAGCAGCTCTATACATACTTTGTGCAGCTTTGGACAGGAAACGATTTGAATCCCTAGGCACTCTCTGGAGTGAGGTACAGACGATAGAACAGGGCAACATCATCCCAAGCATCTCACGGTTGTCCAGACACCCGTTTTGGATTGGAAAGGTTGAAAAACAGACAAAGGTTACGCAAAAAATTTCGACAACACATTATGTACAAACACACGGACACCCAGATAAACCCAAATTTGACTTGTCTCATTGAAGCAAGCCCTATTGTATTTACAAAAATCCCGCTGTGAAATTCTGCAAATCGCTTGGTAGGAAGTTTATATGACATGTTCTGTTATTAATGTATGCATACGTGTAATACATAAATGTATTTGGAACAGAGAGTTGTACCCTGGAATTTGTAAACAATGTATATTAATGACTACGGGTTCGTGATACTAAATAACTGTGCTTAGGATCAGTGCACACTGGATGGTGAGATGTTGCAAGAGGATCAAGGGTGAAGCCGGGTAGAATGTTTTGTAACGCTCTTGTTGCGTTTAAACGGTGAACCGGAAATCGTTTATAGCATTGTGTTTTACATCAAACGAATTCCACTACACGGGATATGAATAGGCTAAACGTAAAGAACAAAATGAAACGAAGAAGGCAGTGGGAAGTTTTATTGTAATGGTTGGTTTGAATCTTTCTTTCGGACAGAAATGATAATTTTCAGATGCGTTCAGGAAGTATGTTCTATACTTATCTAGTTAATATTGTGGTATTGTAAATCCTTATTGTCTTTGCAGAATTTAGTCGTTTCCAACTTGAATAGTGTGATCATTGTTCTACGGCATTTCGGTTTACAATTTAGGAAGCATTTTTTTTTTTTGATCCCCATCTGTCTGTCTTTATAACGTGCATTACTCCTATTGTCGTTGAATATAAACGTACTAAAACGATAACCCTCATGAGAGGTAGGTGAGCGCTCGTTCCTGGTGGCGTTTTGAAGCAGTGTTCAGACGTCTTCCGCCCTGTCCTTGCAGATTGCAGCGTTGTTAGCGGCGAATAGTCCAATTACTTGGATTTTAGCCTCTGATATCGAACACGTTTTTTACAATGGTGGCAATACGTTAGCATTCAGTGCTACTGTTCAGAAATTAACACCCGTTTTACCAGTTCAAGGTCACAGGTAGAGATAGAAAAGACAATTTTCATTTTCGTGAAAGTCCTCCTGCTCTAACTATCCGACTGTTATGAAATTGTACTGTTTGCAGTTCATTACTTTATAGGTCATAATAATCTGAACTTGATCAGTAAATGGGGTACGGGTAGGGATTCTAAAATCCAAAAATAAGCATTCGTTCGTTTCAGAGTTACCAAATGTCAAAGTAAAATTTCAGTGAAGTTTTCCTGTTTTAACTGAGTCTATTTGAAATTTATAAATGTGATATAGAAACCGAAATTTATCTGATAATATTTTTTTTATAATTCCTACTTAACAATCATTTCTACATTTTCATTCTACGAGAAAGAAAAAATTATTGCAGTTACGGAAAAATTGATCTTATAGTTTCAGTGTATTTATACATTTTCAGAGACTGGGAGTCCGAAAAAATGGAATTTACTTTTTTATGTCAGCATCAAATTGTCTGTAGGGCATCATGCTTGCCTATATATTGAGACATTTGTTTTATTACAAAATTCTTGAACCGAAAACCTGCTCGAAAATAAACAAACATCGAATTTTGCAACAATCGTATCGAAAACGATTTTCATTAAATAAATTAAACGCCGTTATCTACAAAAAATGTCTTGTTCGGGAAAAATCAAAATCGGTTCGTCATATTTTTAAATTAATTTAGTATACAAAGGTGAATATACAATGCGGGCGTAAACAAAATGAACCCTGACCGCTGCGGGGTTTTTCTTTTCCTAAACCGATAAAATTCTAGTTTTTTCTGCAAAAAAAAAAGTATTTTATAACAAAAATTTTAGAAAAAAATACCGTAATGGTCCTAAATTTATTACACCTGCCTATTTGTTACTTTAGTCTCCCCCTCACACACAGATATTCAAGTGACAATCTTTTTAACAGCTTCAAATCATCTGAAAACGTATTTATCGATAACGTTCGCAAATCGATTCTCCTAACGATCGATATATACTTCTCTTAGGACAGAGTAAACCGTCAAAGCGTTTCTAAACGTCCCCAAAGTCCAACAAATCGTACCGAAACCAAAATCCAGTAAATAAATGCGGAACAACGTTCTCTAATTAGGACTTAACCTGGAGAAAAGGCCAGACGAGAAAACATTCGGCATAAAGTATCGAGTGTGCTTAAATAACCGCTCCGTCGACTGAATCAATGAAATGTAGAGTTGCAGACGGACAGACCAGTCGAAATAAAGTATAATACAACATTAATACGATGTTATTAGAAGCGGGGAAGATAAATATCGTTCGTATAGGCTAGCCCGCTGGGCCGCGTTGCATACAGTACAAACATCGTATATTATTTGTGCAAATTGAAACAGCCTCGTTTCCTTTTTACCGGATCTGTCGGCCGATAAATTAACAACGTTCCTTGTTCCGAATTCAACCACCTTCAATTGCGTTAATTGAATTTAACGGTTTTTAACGAAAACTGTAACGAAATGTGTCGCGAGTTGAAGGAAACAGGTTTTCGTTCAAGAAGAATACAACTGCACAACGTGTGTGGGATCCGATTATGTTGTTTAAATAATTTAAAATCGATTCGGAAGTTTTTGATAATAATCACTTTACCAAATTTAATTCAATATTGTTTTAAAAGAACATTAAGATCCTAGAATAAATCGGGAAGAGCGATGATATATGTTTTCAATTTTTTATGCTTACCGTCAATAAAAAGTAGTAAGACTAAAGAGAGAAAGAGATAATCGTTAATTAAAAGGGTAGTAACTACAGTATCGAACCTACAACTTTGAGGTACGCAGTTCCGAGACAGATTGGTGTATTAAAACAGCATTTTTTTAAATGCTGAACGTTTTCGAAACAAAAAATTTTGATTTTTAATAAGAATGGTTTAACAAACAAATAAATAAACGCGGACGCAGCTGTCTCGCTGATGTAATGATAGAAATTTGTCAAAAAAATATTAAATAAAGTTACATAACGTACCATTTCTACAAGCAAACACATTCGCCTTTCACAATGAAAAGTTAGAAAATTTACTCCCACATGCTGGAAAATTCGTAACTTTTTTATAAATACATCTTTAACCATATAAACACTTTGAACGAATTCTAGAAATAAGGATCAGTGCACACATATTGGTCCCTGTTGTTTGGATCACGATGTTAGCTAAACTAGCTCATTTCAAATAGAAATTCTGTAACAACCGGAAAGCTTCATCTATCAAAACCAAAATAAAACACTTTGAACACCATAAATGCTTTAATTGCAACCGACAAAAAGTAATTTCAAATTTGAACAGACGTTTGATATTTGCGTTATATTAAAAAAAAACTTCTCCAATGTCCACGTCAGAATCACAAAAATAAAGGTCAGTGATACGGAGTCGGAAGTACAATTGGTTGGCGAATTCGAACCCGTTACACGCGAGACTTTTAGTTCAACGTTCGCTGAGCTCAAAACCTACTGTTTGTTTTGTCCTGTCTCCCTTTGTGTCAAAATCGGTTTACAAGGTGATTTTCCGTTACGTTAAGAGCGCAGGTAAATTTCCGACGTTAAGTTGGCAATATGCTCTTTTGTAATACACTTAATATAAATGACGTTATTCGGCCTATTTAAAATATATTCGTCAATTAATATTTTACCACTGTGTAGGTGTGACGATACACGAGAATTCTACATCGAATTCGAAATATATATGTACATTTCGTGAATAAAACAAAAATAAATCTTGGTATTTCCTTCAATTTAGTAAACTTGTCGAAATTTTTTCACTAACTTAAGCTTTGAATTTTGAATTTTCATATACAGGGTGTTCCTGAAATATGCGCACATAATTGAGGAGGTGAGTTTACTGATCAAAATAAAAGGGAAAATATTTTAGGAACTATTATCAAGAATATTCATTTTGTAAAGTAAACCGGGAGAAAGTCTCTCTATTTCAACTCAAAGGTTCAGCATTTGGTTTGTGTGTTATTCAGTTTTGGTCAAACGCATCGACCGATCATTTTGAAACTTGGTACGGAGGTACCTTGTATAAAGCCCGAACGACACATGTGTAAAATTATTTTCCATTTACTTCCGTTTCAAGATGGTGGCTTCTTATTTAGCAATGACGAGTGTACGCAATTTTAATCAAACACACTGGCCGATTGTTTTGAAATTTGGTACGGAGGTACTTTGGATAAAGCCCGAACGACGTGTGTAATAATTTTCCCTTTTTTAGACACGCTATAATTCAACGTTGAAAGTGTAGCTGCTTACTGGACAGTATTCCCTGTAATACTGTCTGAACGGCAAAATCTATCATAATTTTTTACAACTTCATGGAGAACCAGCACACAATTTCCAATAAAGCTGATCGATTAACATTTTTTCGCAAATGTTACGATTATCGGTTAAATTTGCGGAAAAATTTACAAGCGTTGTCATGGAAACGCTCTATATTAATTAATTATATACTGTTAAGGTCTACTGTTCTTTGAACTGCTAGTTTAGCAGATGTTCGAAAGTTCGGTTGAAATTTACTCGTACTGCACGGTAATGCGTCAGCAGGTTGGCCAACTTAAAAACACATTACATTTTTAATACCGTAAACGCCACGTTCTGTTGTTTAAAATTAGTTTCATCGAACCAACGTTTATACAATTAAAACAAAAATAAGCGTCAACAAAATAATAAAAAAACTCTCATAAATTAAAGAAGAGAATGCGGACAGACCTTATGAATGCTGTTATTTCTGAGGTCCTTGTGGAACAAAGATCAAAACGGATTCGATAATTTAGGACTCAAGTGGCGACCGTCTCTCCAGTCCAGCGTACAGACAGCGCTATTCTCCTTACGTCTAATTACCACAGCTTTGTCATTGTGTTTTAGTATTGCCTCACATTCATCGGCTACCAAAGGATTCTGAAGGACTTACGTAGTGCAAGGGCTGGGAAAGGATTACGGAGGTGTCTCCCCCCCACTTTGGGAGTGGTACGGGCGTGTGGGCACACGGCAAATCTTCGTTCAATGTTTTTTGATAATGTGTTCTTTCTTTTTCCTTATTTAAAGACCAATATACGGCGTGGACAAGAACAAGGGACAGTCATTATGGCGGGTTTAGTGTATTTCATGCCGGTGTAGTTTATAGGGGAGACGTGCGGGAAGATTTCTCGGTTATTGTTTTTGTCATTTGTACATTGTTTAAGTGTACACGTACTAATAAACTACGATTACTGGTAATTCTAAACGAAATCGTCCTTAAAGCGTAAAGGACGAAGCTTCGTCTGCTCGATTCCTTAAAGCTCGCGGAAATTTTGTGAAGAAATTATTAGATTGTGTAATGCTATAAACATTATTGAAAGGTTTCATTTAATACGGTATATTAACAGAAACTAACAAGACATAAGAAAATATCAGGTTATTTTTATAAATTATGCACTTTTTGTATTAATTAAATTAGCAAAGCATTTGTTTAATGCTTAATTTGTTAAGCATTTGTTTAAGACACGTAAGGCCAGTCTTAAACCTGTTTTTTGTATATTAAAACTATTTTTCCCAAAGAAGATACTAACAAAGATCGACTATTTTGTGCCTGAAATGATATATTCCCAAATCGTTAAATCTGAGAAGAATATGAAAGCCTTACAAAGAATGTATTTACCAAAATCTACCGTTTTTAGTACTGCAGCATCATGTTAAAACTTAAAAGCCGTATAACATTAAAAGAGAGATTGAAAATATGCTTTTGTTGTACTCGCAACGGGCGGTGATCGGGAAAACCAAGGCCAAAGTCCGTTCAAAGTGCTTTGGCCGATATCGAAATAACTTATATAAAAAGAATGGATTTTTTAACGTTAATTAACGTTAGCGTTAAAACTACTAACGTTAAATTAAATAAACATTAATTTATCAAAAAGACGATCTTCGAGCTAAAGTAAAATTTAGTCTATTATTAGACTTACCATTCGTCGCGATTAGCTCGGACAGTACGGCATTTTAGCGTTTCCGGGGAAGTGTCTAATATTAACAAATGTCCGGGGGACTTTCTGACTGGGCGACAGGGAAATTTCACTCTGTTTTGATTTAGCGGTTAAAGCGGAAGGAAGTTTTTCACTTTGGTTCAACGTGCAAACATTTAATTCAAGAACATTTTCAAATTGGTAGAGTTCGTGATGTGCTTGACTGGGACATCAGCACCGGTGGAAAGAGCATTTTGTATAATCAGAAACGTTTGGACGGCGGAGAAGGAAAGAATGTCCGTTTCGGTTGTTAAAAAAGTTAATCCAAAGGTGTCGTGTGGTTTTTCAGCAAAAAAAAAAAAAAAACTGATAAGATGGTCCAAGGAAAAGTAATATCACCTGAGAAATATCACAGCCGCCCAATTTCAAGACAAAAGCAAGAACCCGATGGTACTGATGACGTAATCGTAGGACCCAGTTATAAGTGAATGTTTCCATGTTGTTGTGCCTACTTTTAGTTAACATTTATTTTGTTCTTAAATCAATAATTACATTACTTGTAAGCCAATGTATTCAAGTGGGACAAAATCATTTATAGATGAACAAAAAACATTTTTTTGTATTTACTATAAAAATAACCCTCTCCAAATAGATGTCCTGGATTGGAGTCCAGAAATTATGGTGTCTAGTTATTCATCAACATACACAGCGCTGATTTTTGTTCAGATGTGTCCCTGTTTCTTTAAAATCCCAAATTTGTCTTGCATCTGAAAGACAATTTACATTTTCACCCACTTCCTGTCGCTCTTTCAGTAAATAGCCAACAAATTAATGTTACCCTGACTTTCTACGTGTTCTAATCCCACAATCACACATTCGTTCGAACCATATCCGTTCGTAACGTTTGTTATTTCTTTGAATTTCGCTCCTATCACGTCAATGAGACAGTTGAGAACAGTACTTATTTGTCCTTCGACCAGAAATGAAGCATTGCCGAGACAATTGCACAATCACTGTTGTTTCCAGACTTACAATTAAATCAACGGAATTAACTAATCGATATATCGTTCTAACTAGTAATACGTAAGTCGAAACGCAGTGTTAGCTGTACACGACCAATCTGTAAGCGAGTTTATAGCCACGCTTAAGTTACTTATTTTATGCCACTCTTCATCTATTTTATTTCATTCCTTTGAATACGTATGTATGCACTCATGTCTGCGTCTCTTTAAACACAATACCCACAGCGTGCAGCGTTCGCAGCTGAACGAAATATTCAATCAAAAATATTACACAAACTTTCCCAGATTAGATTGTTTCTTAGTTTACTCTCAAAAATCGTTTTTGTTTTCACAGGTATTTCATAAAAAGGTTTTACATTTTTTTGTAGAATACATATTTCTGCCTTTTCTAACTTCAAATACTTTATTTTTGTTGACGCGTTTCGGAATACTCCATTTTCAAAACTTATAACTGTACTCTAATTAGGCAATATAACCACAACATTAGCTATAAAGTGTGGAAGCTAGGGTACAGTAATATGTTTTAAAAACGGAAATACCCGGAATGCATCAACAAATATAAAGTTATAAAGCTAGGTTACAGTAATAAGTTTCAAAACGGAAGTATCCAAAAACGCGTCAAAAAACATAACGTGTATGAAGCTAGGGTACAATAATAAGTTTCAAAACGGAAGTATCCAAAAACGCGTCAACAAATATAAAGTGTATGAAGCTAGGGTACAGTAATAAATTTCAAAACGGAAGTATCCAAAAACGCGTCAACAAATATAAAGTGTATGAAGCTAGGGTACAGTAATAAGTTTCAAAACGGAAGTATCCAAAAACGCGTCAACAAATATAAAGTGTATGAAGCTAGGGTATAGTAATAAGTTTCAAAACGGAAGTATCCAAAAACGCGTCAACAAATATAAAGTGTATGAAGCTAGGGTACAGTAATAAGTTTCAAAACGGAAGTATCCAAAAACGCGTCAACAAATATAAAGTGTACGAAGCTAGGGTATAGTAATAAGTTTCAAAACGGAAGTATCCAAAACGCGTCAACAAATATAAAGTGTATGAAGCTAGGGTACAATAATAAGTTTCAAAACGGAAGTATCCAAAAACGCGTCAACAAATATAAAGTGTATGAAGCTAGGGTACAGTAATAAGTTTCAAAACGGAAGTATCCAAAAACGCGTCAACAAATATAAAGTGTATGAAGCTAGGGTATAGTAATAAGTTTCAAAACGGAAGTATCCAAAAACGCGTCAACAAATATAAAGTGTATGAAGCTAGGTACAGTAATAAGTTTCAAAACGGAAGTATCCAAAAACGCGTCAACAAATATAAAGTGTACGAAGCTAGGGTATAGTAATAAGTTTCAAAACGGAAGTATCCAAAAACGCGTCAACAAATATAAAGTGTATGAAGCTAGGGTACAATAATAAGTTTCAAAACGGAAGTATCCAAAAACGCGTCAACAAATATAAAGTGTATGAAGCTACGAAAGTCATATCAACACTTGAGGATATGTACTTTACAAATTTACAACTTTCTAGCGGGAAAAACCGGATTTCATTAAGGTTTTATACAGTTTGCAGTACTTTAGAACATAATCCAGCAGGTCAAGTAAAGAAGAAAAACTCAGTCCCTAAAACCCACCTACCATTTTGTTTTTTTACAAAATCTTCCAAAACCGTTCAACCAATTAAAATTAATAGGTAAAAACCTTCCTAAAAAAATCAGACAAACCGATTGTTTAAGAGTTGTTCAAAAAAGGTTTCTCTTTTATATAACAATAAAAACTATTGTTTCAGTTTTTTCTATAAGTCAAAAGACAATCACATTATTGACAAAACAAGAAAAAATCAAATTAAAGTTGCTTTTAAGTTAATCTTTTTGTTGTAGTCAACCACCAAAAATGTCTTCAGTTTTTGTGCATTACTTCATTATGCTTCGACTTACAGAAAAAACTGGAATCAATTTTTTTTATTATCGTGCTTAAAAGAGGAAACGTTTTCGTCTCTTGTAATTTTTCTGGTACAATAAATAGTTTTCGAGATAGTCTTCGAACAAAAATTGATTTCAGTAATAGTTTACACGCTTGGGGAAAATTCATGTTCGACAAAAATGTTTCAAACAGCCGCCATTTTGAAACGAAATACTTGATTTAGGCTTTAGCCATTAAATGTTTCCACAGAATTTCAACTTAATCCGGCAAACCGTTTTGGTGATTATATTTTTCAAAGAAAAACAAAACGACTGATAGCTGTGCGTTTTTGGGTCACATGCTCCATTAACTTTTTTATTTCAACCAGCTGAATCATACCCTTAATCTTTTTTTTATTATCGTTCCGACTGTTGTGCACACTTGGGCTAATGCAGACGATGGGATGATTTATAGCGTATGAAAATGCCAAGCCCTGGCCGGGAATCGAACCCAGGTCCTCAGGGTGAAAGCCCAGTACGCTATCAACTAGACCACCGAGGCGGCTACCTGAATCTTTTATGAAACACCCTGTTATAAACATAAATGTTAGTTTTGTACTTTGTTCTCTTTAAACGTATTCAGGCAAAACCTTTCAAAATATCGATATTCCAACATTGTTGTGCGTTTCTGAAGTTCTTCGGAAACTTTATGCAACATTCTGGCATGAACGACAGAAGAATCCCTAAAACTATGGCGTACAAGTACAGTATTTTAATTTATATAAATATCTTCTATGGATCTAAGCGAAATTGAAAGCTACAAAATATTATTTACATTTACAGTAAGTACAGTCACAGTCAGAAACAACTACTGAGTTAATCTACAGTTTCTGATTAATAAAGCATATTCGTGAGATACCGTACAGGAATACCAAAACAATAAACGTTCTTTTTTTCTATAACATTCAGTCACATCGGAATGGGCTGAAAGTACAAGTCGATAAATCGAATTAAACGTGAAACCGTATTAATTATATCGATAGTAAAGTGAGTGTACATTTTATTATAATAAATTAACGGAAAGAAATGCAACGCCTACACGACTGGAGAGGAACATTGAATATCCTTGTCCAAGGACGAACGCAGCCGAGTTTATCTGTAAAAAAACCTAAGAAATTTTCAGTTTTGGCTAGTCATCGGTCTGTAATGGTGGTTTGCACTTAGGACGGACATGTTGGCGCGCGCGCTTATTATCTGAACTTAAAGTGCCGTTCAAAGTTAGCTGTCATAACACAGACCAGCGTCACCCCAAGATCCGACACGCCACCGTGGATCGTGTGTCCGCCGTGTTTATCTGATACTACGCTTCACAATCAATTTTTAATGAAATCGTGAATAACGCGCATGCGCGTGTTTATATGTTTATAGGCCTCGTGTACAACAACCGGGTTAGCGTTATCTGGCAACGTAACGGGATTCTGAATGTCCAGATAAGGAAAGGTTAGCTAAAGAATTTGCTGGATAGAGGTAAATTAGTTTCATGTTTAATTTAGCGCGGCTCGATCATGCGTTTATTACCTTAGACTTTAAGGAATGGCTACTCTGTAGAAAGTTTTGCAAGCGTATCAAATATGTTATGCCCATTTTAACAGATATACGCGTTTCATCCCAGCTACTGATTTATCCACGAGCAACTATTATCTGATTTGGTTCAATTATAGGAAAATACGTTTCTATAACCTCTTCCACAGATTTTTGCAATCACCCACGAAGGTAAGAAAAAAGCTCCCATAAAAAAATATAGCGATTGCGTAACTGACCGACAGACATTAGGTTCCAATTGGTAATTCCCTAACAATACGAAGGCTGGGTAGGGTATGTAGTTCAATGGCGTGCTTTAAAACTTATGTAATTAATGAACTTATTTATTTACATAATATTTAAGAACAATCTTTTACAAAGTATGTGCAAGCTATAAATATACCTTGTAAACACAACAATGTTGTGCTTAATGGGCTGTGGTATGTAGTATAATGGCGTTAATTATAATTTAAATATTTATTATTGAACTTATTTATGTACATAATAATATTTAAATTATCACGGTATTGAAAGAATAATGTAAATACATTTTGCAAGATAAAGGCCTATTTAATTGATAACGCTTTCAACAATTTTGCGCTGGATGAGTCAGTTATATACAATAATGGCGTTAATTTGTATGAAAATGTCAATTATTTAACTTATATATATATATATATATATATATATATATATATATATATATATATATATATATATATATATATATATACATATATATATATATATATATATATATATATATATATATATATATATATGGCCTATGTATATATGGCCGCCCCAGTGGCCTGGGTTCATAACGCCTAGGCTTTCACAGAGGACATACGCTTCGAATCATCCCAGGTCTGCATTAGCCCAAGTGTGCACAATAAGCGGACGTTAAAACAATATATATATATATATATATATATATATATATATATATATATATATATATATATATATATATATATATATATATATATATATATATAACATTTTAAAGAAATACATTTGTAATGTAACAGACTGTGAACCGTGACGGCCAAAACCTTACATGTCAGCTGGATTTATCACCATCAAAAAAGCTAAATTCCCTGAACAGTGAAGAGTGCGAATAGAAGCTTTCACTTCAAAAATCAAATTTTATCAGAAACAATTTTTACAACTTTGATCAGTATTGGCTTTTTAAGTGTACCAGAAAATGTCTTCCGGAAAACTGTTTTTCGGAAGCTTTCGGTAGCAACAGGAAAATCAGGAAAATATCGCGAGAGGCCCGATTTGTAGTTGCTCTATACATATAGAGTAATCAACTCAAAACTTCTTGTTTTTTATTACTGATGGTGCAGCTGTTGTACCATTTGAGGAAGATTTTTTTTATTGTGTTTATGTTATTTCCCTAACATCTGATTTTGAACAACTGTCGTTTCTTAGTTGTTAATTCAAGTTGGATTTAATTGGTACAAGATCCTAAGAAACACCAAATAAAAAACATAACTGGATAATCACAGATGGAAAACAAAAGTGTTTACTTAATAAACTTGCAATATAAAGAAGACTGGAAAAGAGGAGGAAGACTATAGTCCGCAATGAAGAAGAACAGTAAAACGAGGCTAATCTGACGCCTTGCCGAACAATGACGAAATAAGAGAAAAAAGGGAAGAAGAGGAAGAATAATGAAGAAATAAGTATGAAAGGTGAAGAATAAAATGAAACTTCCAATACATTGAGATGGTGGTCATAACGATGATAAAAAAGTTTGCCTTATCAAAAACTTGGTATCCAAAGAGTGTTTGTCCAGTAAAAATGAATATGGATTCTTCAAAATTACAAACTAAAGTTAGCCTAAAGTGCTTTGCTTTTACGTAACCGCTTGGTCGCATCGACTCCACAGTGACCGTCGCGCCCTAATGGTAATTTAATTCACATTTCTTATCCACTTAATTGAAGTTGATATTTTCTTTACTAAAAAAACTAAATAAAGTGGTAATGTTTGTAAAAAAAAGAACTGTTTGGTCGGTTGTGGATGTAATGAATGTCACCGCGGCTCATGGCTGGCTAATGACTGAGCTACTCAGCGTTCAGCGTTCAGCTTCGGCGTTCAGAAATTGACATCATTTGTCATCGCCCGAAGTTGATTACCCCTCCCCCTCCTTCCCGCGCCATTAGGCTTCCTTTAAATGACCACTAAGCTGTCGGGGATATTCCGATTCTGATAAAATGGATTTATCGAATATTATATACTCGTGAGATTTGCCAGGTGGGAATTTCAGTATTCTCTGGAACAGCAATGGCCAACTTACCAGCAACATGGTTAAGGGCTTGAATACTCTCTGAAACCTCGTGCATAGATAAAATTTGGAAGATCTCCGAATAAAAATTAATAATAGTAATATGAATATTCCGTCATAAAGTATAATTTTAAAAATAAAACTTAGAAGCGTTAAAATCTCCCGATCATGATAACATGAATTTATCGAATATTACACTCGTGAGGTCTGTCACGTGGGAATTGCAGTGTTCTCTGGAATCAGCAATGGCCTATATGTCGGCACCTTTGTTACGGATCTGAATGTCGTACATAAATAAATGGTGGCAAATCTCGGAATAAAAACTAATAATAGTAATATGAACATTCCGTCATAAAGTAATAATTTTAAAAACAAAACTCACAAAGCGTTAAAATCTCCCGATTATGATACAATGAATTTATCCTCGTGAGCTCTGCCAGTAGGAATTTTAGTATTCAATGCCGTCAGCACTAGTCAGGATAAGGGTTATCCAGTTATCAACAACTTGAATAAGGGTTTGAATGATTTCGAAACATCAATTATTGTAATATACGTACAAAAGATGGCAAATCTCATAATAAAAACTAGTGAATATTCCATCACAAAGTAGTCATTTTAAAAACAAATCGTTGAATCTGCACATACGCCAATGTGGTAGATGAAATATTTAAATTTTTTCAGAATTTTGCAAACCTATTTTGTTTACGTTAACTGAAAAATCATTCCGGAAAACAGATAAATTATTGTAAAAATTTAACTAAACTAACTTTTAAAAGTGTAAAATAACCTGATTTTAAGACGTTAAAATATTTTTTTAAATCTTAATTTCGTTTTATTAGATATTCAATTGAAAACGACTGAAGTTATTAAAAAGAAATTTATAACTTATATTTTAAAATCTTGTAATTTTCATAACTGAATGTAAAAGTTTTTTTCTAAAATATCTGGTTAAAACTAAAGTGATTTTTATATGATTCGGGAAGAAGTAGCATAAGAAAATTTTGCTACTATAAAAATTGAAAAACACGATTTGTAGTATTTATCAATCGAGTTTGTCTGATATATTGTTATATTTATTAGCCTACTTATATTAACAATGAGAAAACATGTTTAAATCTACATTTAAAAACAGTTTTCATAGGCTTATCGTTTACACAAAACAATGTTGCCCTAAAACATAAATAGAAAATCACGATAAGAGAAGAAAACTCTCATAAAACGCAAGTAAAAAATCTCAATAAGAGACTAAACCTCTCGTTAAACATAAGTAAAAAATCACGATAAGAGACGAGAAACCTCTCGTAAAACATAAGTAAAAAATCACGACAAGAGATGAAACCTCTCGTTAAACATAAGTAAAAAATCACAAGAGACGAGAAACCTCTCGTAAAACGTAAGTAAAAAATCACGACAAGAGATGAAACCTCTCGTTAAACATAAGTAAAAAATCACAAGAGACGAGAAACCTCTCGTAAAACATAAGTAAAAAATCACAAGAGACGAGAAACCTCTCGTAAAACGTAAGTAAAAAATCACGACAAGAGATGAAACCTCTCGTTAAACATAAGTAAAAAATCACAAGAGACGAGAAACCTCTCGTAAAACGTAAGTAAAAAATCACGACAAGAGATGAAACCTCTCGTTAAACATAAGTAAAAAATCACAAGAGACGAGAAACCTCTCGTAAAACATAAGTAAAAAATCACAAGAGACGAGAAACCTCTCGTAAAACGTAAGTAAAAAATCACGACAAGAGATGAAACCTCTCGTTAAACATAAGTAAAAATCACAAGAGACGAGAAACCTCTCGTAAAACGTAAGTAAAAATCACGACAAGAGATGAAACCTCTCGTTAAACATAAGTAAAAAATCACAAGAGACGAGAAACCTCTCGTAAAACATAAGTAAAAAATCACAAGAGACGAGAAACCTCTCGTAAAACATAAGTAAAAAATCACAAGAGACGAGAAACCTCTCGTAAAACGTAAGTAAAAAATCACGACAAGAGATGAAACCTCTCGTTAAACATAAGTAAAAAATCACAAGAGACGAGAAACCTCTCGTAAAACATAAGTAAAAAATCACGACAAGAGATGAAACCTCTCGTTAAACATAAGTAAAAAATCACAAGAGACGAGAAACCTCTCGTAAAACATAAGTAAAAAATCACGACAAGAGATGAAACCTCTCGTTAAACATAAGTAAAAAATCACAAGAGACGAGAAACCTCTCGTAAAACGTACGTAAAAAATCACGACAAGAGATGAAACCTCTCGTTAAACATAAGTAAAAAATCACAAGAGACGAGAAACCTCTCGTTAAACGTAAGTAAAAAATCACGACAAGAGATGAAACCTCTCGTTAAACATAAGTAAAAAATCACAAGAGACGAGAAACCTCTCGTAAAACGTACGTAAAAAATCACGACAAGAGATGAAACCTCTCGTTAAACATAAGTAAAAAATCACAAGAGACGAGAAACCTCTCGTTAAACGTAAGTAAAAAATCACGACAAGAGATGAAACCTCTCGTTAAACATAAGTAAAAAATCACGACAAGAGATGAAACCTCTCGTTAAACATAAGTAAAAAATCACGACAAGAGATGAAACCTCTCGTTAAACGTAAGTAAAAAATCACGACAAGAGATGAAACCTCTCGTTAAACATAAGTAAAAAATCACAAGAGACGAGAAACCTCTCGTAAAACGTACGTAAAAATCACGACAAGAGATGAAACCTCTCGTTAAACATAAGTAAAAAATCACAAGAGACGAGAAACCTCTCGTTAAACGTAAGTAAAAAATCACGACAAGAGATGAAACCTCTCGTTAAACATAAGTAAAAAATCACAAGAGACGAGAAACCTCTCGTAAAACGTACGTAAAAAATCACGACAAGAGATGAAACCTCTCGTTAAACATAAGTAAAAAATCACAAGAGACGAGAAACCTCTCGTTAAACGTAAGTAAAAAATCACGACAAGAGATGAAACCTCTCGTTAAACATAAGTAAAAAATCACAAGAGACGAGAAACCTTTCGTAAAACGTAAGTAAAAAATCACAATAAGAGACGAGAAACCTCTCGTAAAACGTAAGTAAAAAATCACGACAAGAGATGAAACCTCTCGTTAAACATAAGTAAAAAATCACAAGAGACGAAACCTTTCGTAAAACGTAAGTAAAAAATCACGACAAGAGACGAAACCTATCGTAAAACGTAAGTAAAAAATCACGACAAGAGATGAAACCTCTCGTTAAACATAAGTAAAAAATCATGACAAGAGACGAAACCTTTCGTTAAACATAAGTATATAAATCATGATAAGAGACGAAACCTCTCTTTAAACATAACTAAAAAAAAAAACGATAAGAGACAAGACCTATCGTAAAACGTAAGTACAAAATCACGACAAGAGACTACACCTCTCGTACAACATAAGTAAAAAATCACGATAAGAGACGAAACCCGTCGTAAAACGTAAGAAATGAACACAAACACCTCAGGTCTCATAAAAGCGTGGCAGAAGCTAACAGACGGACAAAGCAGAACGGAAGGAATTCAAGGTTTCGCAACCGTTATCAATGAAAAATTGGCGGCGGACCCGAAGTGACGAGTCAATTCCCTCGGAATCCGGTAAAAATGCTATATCAATTATACATGTATCGAGCCGCTTCTACAATTATTTCCTCTTTATTATTGGCTTTTTACATTTTCATCTTTGCTTTCTTAACAGTGAGTGATTTGTCTAAGATAAAGTGAACTTGTTAACACTGTGCTTTCTACTGGGTTAGAAATCGCAGCTTAAACATAGCGGGCGCTCTTTCTCTTTATTCTTCTTGTGATGTCTATACTTTATTGGGGAAATTTAATTACGTAATTCTCTACCGTAAAATAAACAAATAACGTAGTTATTAGATTATCGGTAAATAGCATAAATTAAGTTTTAACTGTTACCACCCATCATTGATTATTTAAACAAATAATTTTTATTAATAAAATCGGCCAACATGTTTCGGACAGGGGTAAAAGTACAATAATTTACACATTTAAATTAATGATAGTTCGATGATGTAAGGAAAAATGATGTTATAAATTAAATTATTTTAAACTTGTATATCACTATCACTAAGCATACCTTATTCCAAACGGTTATGATGATTATTGACTTTTTGGTCAGGGAACGTACCTGAAATCAAACGACACATTTTGTAAAATAAATCACTTAACTTACAAACTATCGTATTACAAATAATAAATTAGTTACACAAAAATAAAAATTGTATTTAATTTATGTTCTAAATTTTAACTAATAGGATCGATTTACAACATTAAAATACATTCGAAAAACCGAAGCACTCATTGCATTAGGCTCAAAAACTGTCAGACCTACTTCACATTGCAACAAACCTAATACGTAACGTTGTAAAGCGATTTTATTATGTCTAGTCGCAGGACTTTGTCACAAAGTATTATTTTTATTATATCTGGTCGCAGGACTTTGTCACAAAGTGTTATTTTTATTATATCTGGTCGCAGGACTTTGTCACAAAGTGTTATTTTTATTATATCTGGTCGCAGGACTTTGTCACAAAGTATTATTTTTATTATATCTGGTCGCAGGACTTCGTCACAAAGTGTTATTTTTATTATGTCTAGTCGCAGGACGTCGTCACAAAGTGTTATTTTTATTATATCTGGTCGCAGGACTTCGTCACAAAGTGTTTTTTTATTATGTAGTCGCAGGACGTCGTCACAAAGTGTTATTTTTATTATGTCTAGTCGCAAGACTTTGTCACAAAGTATTATTTTTATTATATCTGGTCGCAGGACTTCGTCACAAAGTGTTATTTTTATTATATCTGGTCGCAGGACTTTGTCACAAAGTATTATTTTTATTATATCTGGTCGCAGGACTTCGTCACAAAGTGTTATTTTTATTATATCTGGTCGCAGGACTTTGTCACAAAGTGTTATTTTTATTATATCTGGTCGCAGGACTTCGTCACAAAGTGTTATTTTTATTATATCTGGTCGCAGGACTTTGTCACAAAGTGTTATTTTTATTATGTCTAGTCGCAGGACGTCGTCACAAAGTGTTATTTTTATTATGTCTAGTCGCAGGACGTCGTCACAAAGTGTTATTTTTATTATGTCTAGTCGCAAGACTTTGTCACAAAGTATTATTTTTATTATATCTGGTCGCAGGACTTTGTCACAAAGTGTTATTTTTATTATGTCTAGTCGCAAGACTTTGTCACAAAGTATTATTTTTATTATATCTGGTCGCAGGACTTCGTCACAAAGTGTTATTTTTATTATGTCTAGTCGCAGGACGTCGTCACAAAGTGTTATTTTTATTATGTCTAGTCGCAAGACTTTGTCACAAAGTATTATTTTTATTATATCTGGTCGCAGGACTTCGTCACAAAGTGTTATTTTTATTATGTCTAGTCGCAAGACTTTGTCACAAAGTATTATTTTTATTATATCTGGTCGCAGGACTTCGTCACAAAGTGTTATTTTTATTATGTCTAGTCGCAGGACTTTGTCACAAAGTATTATTTTTATTATATCTGGTCGCAGGACTTTGTCACAAAGTGTTATTTTTATTATATCTGGTCGCAGGACTTTGTCACAAAGTGTTATTTTTATTATATCTGGTCGCAGGACTTTGTCACAAAGTATTATTTTTATTATATCTGGTCGCAGGACTTCGTCACAAAGTGTTATTTTTATTATGTCTAGTCGCAGGACGTCGTCACAAAGTGTTATTTTTATTATATCTGGTCGCAGGACTTCGTCACAAAGTGTTATTTTTATTATGTCTAGTCGCAGGACGTCGTCACAAAGTGTTATTTTTATTATGTCTAGTCGCAAGACTTTGTCACAAAGTATTATTTTTATTATATCTGGTCGCAGGACTTCGTCACAAAGTGTTATTTTTATTATATCTGGTCGCAGGACTTTGTCACAAAGTATTATTTTTATTATATCTGGTCGCAGGACTTCGTCACAAAGTGTTATTTTTATTATATCTGGTCGCAGGACTTTGTCACAATGTGTTATTTTTATTATATCTGGTAGCAGGACTTCGTCACAAAGTGTTATTTTTATTATATCTGGTCGCAGGACTTTGTCACAAAGTGTTATTTTTATTATGTCTAGTCGCAGGACGTCGTCACAAAGTGTTATTTTTATTATGTCTAGTCGCAGGACGTCGTCACAAAGTGTTATTTTTATTATGTCTAGTCGCAAGACTTTGTCACAAAGTATTATTTTTATTATATCTGGTCGCAGGACTTCGTCACAAAGTGTTATTTTTATTATGTCTAGTCGCAAGACTTTGTCACAAAGTATTATTTTTATTATATCTGGTCGCAGGACTTCGTCACAAAGTGTTATTTTTATTATGTCTAGTCGCAGGACGTCGTCACAAAGTGTTATTTTTATTATGTCTAGTCGCAAGACTTTGTCACAAAGTATTATTTTTATTATATCTGGTCGCAGGACTTCGTCACAAAGTGTTATTTTTATTATGTCTAGTCGCATGACTTTGTCACAAAGTATTATTTTTATTATATCTGGTCGCAGGACTTCGTCACAAAGTGTTATTTTTATTATGTCTAGTCGCAGGACTTTGTCACAAAGTGTTATTTTGTCCGATTGCAAAACGTTGTCACGAACAGAAATGTTTTCTAACTTTAGTCACATAACACTGCCACTATTTAAAATGGATTTTTTGTCACACGTTGATGTTGCAAAATGAAATGTTATGTTGTCCGACATTCTCAGAACCTTGTCGCAAAGTGAAGAATAACTGTATGCAGTCGCAAAACGACGTCACAAATCGATCGGCCATTCTGTCCGGTCACAGAACGTTGTCACAAAGTGAAGTGTTATTTTACACATTCTTAGAACCATATCGCAAAGTGAAGAATTATTGTATCCCGTCACCAAACGGCGTCACAAATCGATCGGTCATTTTGTACGGTCACAGAACGTTGTCACAAAGTGAAGTGTTATTTTACACATTCTTAGAACCATATTGCAAAGTGAAGAATTATTGTATCCCGTCACCAAACGGCGTCACAAATCGATCGGTCATTTTGTACGGTCACAGAACGTTGTCACAAAGTGAAGTGTTATTTTACACATTCTTAGAACCATATCGCAAAGTGAAGAATTATTGTATCCCGTCGCAAAACGGCGTCACAAATCGATCGGTCATTTTGTACGGTCACAGAACGTTGTCACAAAGTGAAGTGTTATTTTACACATTCTTAGAACCATATCGCAAAGTGAAGAATTATTGTATCCCGTCGCAAAACATCGTCACAAATCGATCGGCCATTCTGTCCAGCCACAGAAAGTTGTCACAAAGTGAAGTGTTATTTTACACATTCTTAGAACCATATCGCAAAGTGAAGAATTATTGTATACCGTCGAAAAACGGCGTCACAAATCGATCGGTCATTTTGTACGGTCACAGAACGTTGTCACAAAGTGAAGTGTTATTTTACACATTCTTAGAACCATATCGCAAAGTGAAGAATTATTGTATACCGTCGCAAAACATCGTCACAAATCGATCGGCCATTCTGTCCAGTCACAGAACGTTGTCACAAAGTGAAGTGTTATTTACACATTCTTAGAACCATATCGCAAAGTGAAGAATTATTGTATCCTGTCGCAAAACGGCGTCACAAATCGATCGGCCATTCTGTCCGGTCACAGAACGTTGTCACAAAGTGAAGTGTTATTTTACACATTCTTAGAACCATATCGCAAAGTGAAGAATTATTGTATCCCGTCGCAAAACGGCGTCACAAATCGATCGGCCATTCTGTCCAGTCACAGAACGTTGTCACAAAGTGAAGTGTTATTTTACACATTCTTAGAACCATATCGCAAAGTGAAGAATTATTGTATCCCGTCGCAAAACGGCGTCACAAATTGATCGGTCATTTTGTACGGTCACAGAACGTTGTCACAAAGTGAAGTGTTATTTTACACATTCTTAGAACCATATCGCAAAGTGAAGAATTATTGTATACCGTCGCAAAACATCGTCACAAATCGATCGGCCATTCTGTCCAGTCACAGAACGTTGTCACAAAGTGAAGTGTTATTTTACACATTCTTAGAACCATATCGCAAAGTGAAGAATTATTGTATACCGTCGCAAAACATCGTCACAAATCGATCGGCCATTCTGTCCAGTCACAGAACGTTGTCACAAAGTGAAGTGTTATTTACACATTCTTAGAACCATATCGCAAAGTGAAGAATTACTGTATCCCGTCGCAAAACGGCGTCACAAATCGATCGGCCATTCTGTCCGGTCACAGAACGTCACAAAGTGAAGTGTTATTCTGACGCTGACAAGAGATAAAGCGCTCTCTGGTTTTGGTGAACAAATATTAAAGTGGTCAGTTTAAGTGAGGATTTATGTAGCTCATAATACTTGACATGACCGGCCTACCGTCTCGGCCGCAACAGGCTTCGGGCTCATTTATTACATGTCACCGGAGAGGCTGTGTACCGTCCTCGGGGCAGAACGCTGCTTTGCTCACAAATACCAGATTTTAAACGTTACGATTTCAGTCCTTAAATTATTTCGACAAAATACTTCTATTAGTGTTTAATTATACGCGATTCAATTACTAATCGTGTATTCACTTGAAAAGTAGCCTACTGACTTTAGCAAGGACCAAAAAATATTTTAACATCTGTAGAGTCGATTTTGAGAGAATCCACTTCATGTTACCAACGGTTCAGGAACACGTCGAACGTGAGGAGTGTGCGGCGCGCTCGCTCCATTTATTTTACTTCTACATTTTCGTTTCGTTCCCTCATTCAATTAAGAATCGTTTCTGTGCCAATAAAACAATATGTGACATTCAACGGGGCTCATTAAGGACACACCTTCGCAGGGCGAGCGCGCGCGTGAGCGGGCGTGTTGTCAATGGTTGCATGTTTATATTGTAAGTATGTAGCCTATTTTGTAATAGAACATTTATCGCAAACACAGTACAAGCCGTGGATCTAGGTTAGAGAACGAGTGGATCTTTAAAGCACTGTACTCCGTTACAGAGACTTCATTAAATTTTGAGAAAATTTTTTAAATCTCAAAAACGTTCTTGTATCTCGGCACCGGCAGTAATTACTTTCGCATTTAAGATTTACTCCCGAGCCGTGATGTTTTCAAAAATTAAAAAGCTCAGGATAGTTTTGGGGATATTTTTATATTTAACTGCTACATTTGTGTAAAACGTTATCAAGAATTTCTCACCTGATTTGAGCTAACTTTTTGGCAAAAAATTTGCTTGAACATAATTGTTAACAATATTTAACTGCCAAATTTTACTTTTGTGACCACCCCCTGCACACGCATGAGTCTACACACAGATTGATAAAGTCTATTTTTTGACTCAGAGGGTATTATCACCAATATATATATCAGAACCGAAAATGGATTGATTTCACAATAACTTCGGACAGTAAGAATGTAAACTAGCTGAGATGTTACAAAAATTACACGCTAATTATTCGATTTATCGTTTATTAACCGCTAGAGTAGTGGTTGATACCGACAATTTATTCGTCTCGGCAAATACGATTAGTGCAGTCCAGTAAATCTTTTCAATAATTACAAATTTAAATACAGTACAATTTGTTGTCACTCGGTTTAGTAGTGTATATAAAACGCATAATTTACAAAGCATTATATAATTAATAGTAAATTGTAGGCTGAAGATGAAGGAAGTTTTGCTTTGCAAAGGACCGTTTGCCCTCCGCAGAGACACAAGCCACAAGAAACACACCGGACTTATGGAGTCTGTGTGTATGTGGCCAAACGGTGCGGACGAGAAATTTGAATATCTCCAGAACCAGTCTAACAGCTCCTCTGCCCCTCCTCTCCCCTCCCCCCGCACTGTGACACTTGCCAATATTAGTGAAAATATACAAAGCCAGGTTCGTGCGGCAAAAACGTATGGAATTCAGTCCCCCGAACATTTCAATTTACTTTATAATTAAGCAACGGTTTAGGCGTACGCGGAGTAAGTTTTAACGCGGAACGGAAAATAAAACCTTTAAATGGACCACGATTTGGAGAAGAATTTTAATGTTCTTTTAAAATACAACGGGGCACGGCAGTTTGCGTTAATACGAGTCGGGTTTTATTTCACGCGATTCTGTTTTACGAGTAGTTAAACTATACGGAAATGGAAAATTTTTAGACATTTGAATTTAAATAAAATGTTACAGAAATAATTTCATACACTATAACCTTAACAAGAATATTTATGGAAAATATATGTCAGTAAAAGAACGGTAAGTCGTGCGTTAAAACATACAGCAAGTTTCATTGGACGAAATAAAATTCCCTGTTTTATCATTGGTTTAAAAACTAATTACAGAGACTTTAACGCATGGTAAGAACAGAATGTTTACTATGTTCTATGTTTACACAAACTACATGTAGTTTATAGGCCTGTACAAAGTAAATACAGTATTGTTATGGAGATGGTTTTCAGAACCTCTGCATATCAATTTGGTTTTCTTCCTGGATGTCCGTAAACAAAACAAAATTGACAAAAATCGATAAAATTTAACGTCTGTCCATATATCCGGATTATTTTTTAACTTAAAGAAAATTCCCAAGCGGTGTTTTGAATCAAGTACCTCAAAAATATGTTTTTCTTTAAACCGACACTAACGACTTTGATCAAATGTAGTGCAATGTACTTCGAAAAAGGTCATATGTTAGCCTATTTAATGAGTGAATAATGAGTGAATTAATGAATTAATGAGTGAATGAGTGAATGTTAGTCTGTTTAATGAGTGAATCGAATACTCCAATTACCACCGTTATTTATTTAATATTTGATATACGGTTCTGAGTACTTGTTAGGTTTAGTTCATTTAATTTCGAGTAAACGCCTGTTTCATCTTCAAACTAATATTTCGAGTAAAATTTTAAGAATGTATTTTTGAGAAAATATGCCGATTTGTGTACTATTTTTGCAACATTTATTTAAGTAATAAATCGAAAGTTTTGAGTTATTCATCAATGTTTAGTACCAAACACCTGTTGCAATTAAGAAACTTTATTTTTTAAAACTGTAGCTTGAAATGAACGAAAGTTTATATACGCAGTTTTGAAATGAGCGCAATGAAAATAGAATTTTAAATAGGTAAAACAAGTTGTATGAAATACATAAAATTAATTTTTGTTAAATTTTTTCTACGGACGATAGCTCTAACACGAACATTGTTAATAAAATATTTTAATCACTCAATCCTATTACCTTAAAACTACTGACTACCCTACAAAAATCTAGAAAGTGTAATTACTAATCTACAATTTAATTGTATTCTTCAAGAAAAAGCTATTTTCAAATAATATACAATATTTTATGTAAACAAGAAACTTGTGTTTTTATAAAATACCAGACTTCTTAAATAAAATTACTGTATTTACTATCAGTCTCACCTAGAAACTACAAAGTAACGGTGAAACGGTCCATATTAACTACTTATTAATTAGGCACTTAACGCCCTTATTACAAACGATAACTCAAAAGATCGTTCTCTCTTTACCGTTAAAGTAATATTCAATCATCAGTGCCGCGTGATTGGTCTCGGATAAATGAAACAGATCAATTTAACCAGAATCAGTAATGGGCCCAATCTATATCCCTGTGGTATTCCAGAGGAGATAATTCTAGCCCAGGACATTCAAATGAGAACACAACTAGGGAAACCTTTTAATGTTTCCAAACACGGAACGTGTGATCGCGGTGGGTTCACCCCTCGGTTGTCACCAACACGCAGGGGTGTACAAAGTGCAGGAACAACGGACGATAAAACTAAAAGGAATGTAGAGAGGAAATTTTAACAGGATTTTGAAGGTACTGCTTAAAAGCGTGATAGTCAAAGAGACAAGATAAGAGGATTATAAATGTGTAATTACCTTTAAGAAAAAAGAAATGTTTTTAGTAAAATATTCCTTAATATCCAAAAAAGAGATTTTAGAATTCATTATGCAGCTCGGGTAGAATCCGGATGGTTCCATCCGACAATACAAAAGCGCATAACTAACACTAATAATCGGATTGATATGATTTTATCAAAATAAATTTTCAATTCAAAACGAAACTTCCTTTTTCACTAATTATTTAAAAAAAATCGTTCGTTTTGAACAGATTATGCTGCATAAGAAAGACTGTTTCTATATATTAGTCTATAGATTTATTTAACACTCCTGAAAAATAATTTGCAGGTCAAGATCCCGTTCATTTCAAGGTCTCGTGTTTAAGTTTCACTACGATGCCGACTTTCCAAAAATCATGTGCTAATAAATGGTTCTAAAACATTCTAACGGACTGATATTTCTGCGAATAGAAAACAATAACAAACATATAAGTGGGAGGGATATTTATATAATAGTATATAATACTCCCTCCCCCTACCAATAACTGAGTCATAACCTACAGTAGCTAGGCGATTATATAAAAAGTAATTAAATAAGTCATAGGATACTTCACACTACGGGCCAAGGTTAAAGTGGTATTTCCCACGCTTTGTATTCGTAAATTGATACATTACCGGAGACTTTAACAGGGTATAGAAAACAATGTTTGGTTAAGTAACGTGATTAGACACATGATACCGGCTAATAGAATAGTTTTTAACGTCAAGCGATACTAACATATAAATGGTAACACAATTAGACTCGATATAAAGATTTCTTTTTTAGTTTGGATAAACAAAATCAAAATCAAAATTTAAAGGAAGTAATCTGGCAAATTTTTGACTTCCCTTTTGATATGTACTGGCCACTCGCTACTATTGTAACTAATATATAAAAATGACGCCAAACACTAAGTGCACTTAGTATGTATTTACTTATGTGTTAGCAATCCAACGTTCGCAATTAATTTTGATCTAATTTGATTCAAACATGACACAACATCGATGTTGGTAATAGCTTCGTCAATTGCATTGCCCAGAAAATCCGATCAACAGTTTAAAAATGGCAGCCAATTCAAATTTAAAAAGTCAACATTTTTTAAAACTGATTTCACCATCATAATTTGACGGCGGTCAGGATTCAGTTTCGTGTTTCCAATATAATGTGAAAGTTTAAAATGCTAAATTAAGACTTTTCTAATGTTAAGTATGATTGCGGAATCATATTTACAAAAAACGTGACAAAAAAAACCACCTCGTCAGCGAGACAGCTGCGGGAAAGATTATGTTATTATTAAACGAATCAATATTATTTACATAAATCTTATAAACTGCCTATATCGTGATATAAATTTCAAATCACACATTTCCGTCAAAATCATTTTCTAAGTTCTCAAGAGCCCTAAGAGGGTCCTGATTAATGCCGTCGGAAGAGTGAAGCTATTAGAATACTTCTTGTACACCCCTCAGTCGGTAATGGAGGTGATATCAGAAGGTTTAAACCCTTTCAGAAGGCGATATTCCGCTTCTTCCCAGACACATAAAAACCTGAGGTCTAGACACACGATAACCGGACTTCGACACCCCGGTACCCGCGTCATTTGTCTTCGAGGGCTCGTAAATCATTGGGGATAAACAGTTCCAAAGGGACGATTTATTAAGTCCACAAGAAAATGATACAACATTTGAATATGAACCGTACTGTTTACTGTCTTGAATTCTGGCTTTGCGTAATTTTTAATGTTTTTTCCGATACAATATCAAACGGATTTTTTACATTTAAAAATTAATTATTTTTCACAAAATTTGGAACACCGATTTCACTAATGAATTGCCGTAAGTGACCGAAACCTGACAAGCAAATGTGGAAAAATTAGTTAAATGTATTATAAAAAATATGAAGAGAAGAATTTCCATAAAATGTTATAGAAATAATTTCATACACTATAACTATAATGGGTATATTTATGGAAAATGTGGCCGTAAAAGAACGGTTAAGTCGTATGTTAAAACATTCAAGTTTTATTAAACGAAATAAAATTCCATGTTTTTATCTTTGGTTAAAAAACTAATTACAGAGACTTTAACGCATGTTAAGACAAGAACGTTTAATATGGTTTTTGTTTACATTTTCACTACATGAAGTAGTTTATAGGCCTATATAAAGTAAATACAGTGATATAGGAAAATCGTGTTTCGGAAAAAAAACCTGAATCCAAAAATTGTTTTTTTTATGTATGCTATTGTCTTTTAAACAAAACAATTTAACAAAAATCGATAAAATATGAGACTTGTTCATATCACCGCATTATTTTTTAATTTAAATTTTCTCCCCAAGCGTTCTTTTGGGTTAAGAACATCAAAAATCGACTAACTTCGTTGAACAAGTGCAGCGCAATTTTTTTAAGCAAAAAGGCCTTATGTGAAAGTACACACACGTCATTTTAAAAATGTTGACATAAATGGAATTTCATGTTTTCGGAGTGAATCGAATAGGCTCATTGTAACCGATATACAGTATTGGCTAAGTTTCATTTTTATCTGGATATGTTCATCACATATCTGGCACAGACTGTAATTCAGTTTAATATTTCGGACTTCAAGGTCATGAAAACGGGGTTTTCCACGATCACAATATATTTTTGTACACTCAAAGAGTAAAATTATTATTTTTTTTTTCTTTATATTTTAGATTCCGCAATGACATAAGAAAGATAAGTTAAATTCCCCCCCCCATAAACAAACACCCATTCAGTTAACGACAACCGGCTAAGTGCGTAATTTAAAGCATAAACGAAAATTACAATACTTAAGTGTGTTTAAATGTTCTTTTCGGCGCGTTTGTTTGGTGAGCGGTTTCCACAGTTTTGACATATTCCGATGTCGGGTGGTTATTACCCCCCCCTAAAATTGTTTTAATGGAACCGGCCTATTAGACTGTCATTCGGAGACATTTCAATTAGTACGTATAGTTGCGTGGTCACCGTGGTTTCGGCGCCGGTCGGAATTCACGTCATCTTTAAAACTTTGCGTTTCTCACATATTTCTCGTCTTATCGGACGCAGTTAGTGTTCAGTTTCGAGCCGTTTCTTGCAAAAATTTGCCTGATGCACAAAACGCCACCTTATATTCGAGTCAAGGTCATTGATCGAAAATATTTTTAACTGTTAAAACATCCGTTTCCAAGAACAAGCATTTAGGCTTTTTATAAAAAATGTCATCAATATTTGTAATTTTGATGAAAGAAGAAAACAGGAATCTTGTAAAATAAAGAAAATGTGTCGAAACACTGTCACATATACAGCGTGTTCAAAAATTCAGCGGGGTTCAGAGCATTTAAGCTTATATTAACCTCAACAATAACTTTCAACAATTAAAAAAAATCATTAACATTAATACAAGACTGAATTAAAACAAAAATGGTTTTTACTAAACTAGCTGATAAATCTATTTTGATATGGCAACGCAAAAAATCTTAAATATAATTACTGAATATACAAAATGAAACTGGTTTAAGTTAAAAACTACTTTACAATCGATTAAGTCTTAATATCGATATTTCTTCTACTAAATAGAACTTTAAATTTCAAATCAAACGATATTGTACACAAAATACCATCAAAGTATGAAACAGATCTATCTATATCATAAGCATTTTAGAATAGCTTATTTCTAATAATTTCCTAATATTAATTAAACAACAACGTTTATTTTACCTAAAATTAAACATTTTAATTGCGTCTACTTTAAATCACTCAGCTTTAAAGATTTAGTAACGTTTCAAATCAGCATACACTATCACAATTTATACATAAAAGTCTAAACGTTTTTCGCCAACGGTAAAACTTTCCAAAATACACGAGGGCCAACGCCTCCGAGACGTTCGTCTTCGAACACATAAAAACCCACAGCCCCGGTGGGCCAAGTGTCAATGTTGTCATAATTTTTAAAATCGTTTCCATGTTGGTGTAAAATGGGCAGCCAACTCGTCCCACTCGCGGCCACACAACTATGTGACACCGAGTTATGAAAAATTACACTCGAGTGATCGGGACTAGATGATAGACAGTGAATCAGCTACAACTGTCGTAGTGTTTTAAATCAAACATTCTAAAAGCTGCAGTGATTTCAATCACACTACGTGGGTAAGAACTAAGTTCTATCTTAATTTTATAAGTTGCGTTAATGGAAGTGGTTATTTTAGAAATTGTAGTTGTATGCTTAATGAACAGAAAAGCTACGGAGCTCAATAAAACACAACAAAACTTTCATACATAATAAACAGTGCAGTAAAATACACAAACTGTCCCATATTGAGTTAAATTACAAGTTTGGCAGTAATTGTTTTCCTGGTCCTTTCCAGTTCTGAACACTAAAACTTTAAATACGTTCGTTGTTATTATTTTAAAAATATACTAGTATTTTTGTGATCAATTTGGATATTGAAACCCTTTGTTCAGTAACCGTGTTTTGATTTGAACATCTGTCCGTCTGAATACCTGTGCACAGTGCTTGAGACAAACCCAAACAAGGTATTTACAAATTCCATTTCCAAGTTCTTCTTTCGGTGTAAACGTTTTGCGAATCTGATTTTCTCAAAATATGTTCTATCATATTCATCAAATTTTGCTCAAGTTAAAATTAACTTAAACACTCAAATAATACTTACGACTCGTTTACCCAAACAGTTATATTTGGGAGTTATTGGCAAAAACTGGTATTTTTTTCAAAATCGGTTCATTAGAGGTTTGTTCACCTCATCATTGAAACAGCTTAATAACTCAAACCAGTCAAAGTTCAAGTTACCTAATAAAACGTGTTTTTTCTAAGTGTGTGTGTGTGTGTGTGTGTGTGTGTGTGTGTGTGTGTGTGTGTGTGTGTGTGTGTGTGTGTGTGTGTGTGTGTGTGTGTGTGTGTGTGTGTGTGTGTGTGTGTGTGTGTGTGTCCGAAGGGGTGCATACTAGCTGCACCTATTGAGAGGATTTAGACGACCCTTGCTGTACCCGAATCTAACACACACTTACACGTACAACACTACACTTACGACTGTAACACTTTACACTCACACTTACATTTAAGGAGGCAATAATAGCCTTAATTTGCTTTTTGCCTTAAAATAATTTTAAAAAAAAAGTGTTTGTGTTTTCAGTAAACACTTTCAAAATGGTTGAGCGTTTTTCTTAACAAGCGTTCTTAAGTAAGCGTTATTTGGTACAATACAGTACTCCTTTATTATTTCACTGAAGTGCAATAGTTTCTAGTTGACCGAGGGAAGCGGAATCTCTGTTTCAACTGGACCGTTCGGCATCTGGTTTGTTTGTTTGTTTGTTACGCAGTTTCTTCTAAACGAATTGACTGATTGTTATGCAATGTGGTACAGAAACACTCCGCATAAAGCCCGAACAACGTGAGTGTAAGACTTTTTCCCATTCAATTCCGTTTCAAGATGGCGGTCTCTGATTTTCAATAACGATTATACGTAGTTTTACTCAAACGCACTGACCGATTGTTTTGAAATTTTATAAGAAGGTATCTTGTGAGAAACCAAAATGACGAAAGCGAAAGATTTTTCTCAATTTACTACTGTTTCAAGATGGCGGGCTCTGATTCAACGTTGAGAGTGCTGTTGCTGGTTATTTCCTGTAATACAAAACAGCAATAATTTTCGTAATTTTGACCGCTTCATGGGAAAAGATCATAAAATTAACAATAAAGTTGGTCCAGTAATATTTTTCGTAAATATTACGGTTACCTGATAAATTGGCGGAAACATTACAGCGCTCTATATATTAATTAATAATAACCTTCGAGGTTAACTGTTATTTGAACTATTTATTAACAGTTCTCACTATCACTAAACAAACATATTGAAACCAAAACCGTGAACGTAACGCAAAGTCCTGCGAACATTTTCCGTTTGCGAAATTTCCGCCTTTGTATCGGGTCACAGTCCAACAAAATGGCACCGAAAACATTCCAGCGTTCGCACGCGCAGCCGCGCTCACACGTTGGACACATGAAATCGCTATGCAAGAGATTCAACTGTCCGAAGCCGGTTGTCAATTATATGTGTCCCTCTACAGATGTCTCTCACTCACATTTCCCTAATCTAATGAAATACGGCGAGTCCTGCGCTAAGGACACGTTTGTTGGTGGCTGAAATGAATGTACGGTGAATATCAATTCCTTCTGAAACAGGGAAAAGTGTATCGGTTAACACTTCTCTGCATCTTATAACTGGTTTTTGGTATTGCATTCGGATGTTCGAGGTATTGGAAACTGCTGGAAATATAAGGTTGGTCGATCCGAACGTTCGTTCGAAATCTTCGGATTATCCGTTTTTTTTTTGTAATAAAATTGAATTGGCAACTAAAAACGACATCGTGGAAATTTTAAACAAAATTATTTCCAAGTAAATAGTAGCTTATTAAATAGTATAAATAGCTTATAAATAGTATGGTGCTATAAATAAATAGTATTGTAAATAAATAGTATTGAAGCTAGTAAGAGTGATTATTTAAAAATTTTGTTTCTTTTAAAATTATAATCATTTCTCTAACACCACCTACCCCAAAATCAAAGAAACTATCCATTAACAGACACGTTCTTACATTCCATTCGAAGTTACCAACAAATCAACCAGTAATACCTCAAAATCGAAAGGTCAGATTTTGCTAAAATTTTACTCATAACTATTTGAATAATGATGACTTAAATCGCAGTACAAAGTTTGAAATAAAAGTCTCTAAAGTAAATAAAACAAACAAAGAAACCCGACGGCCTTTTGGTTTTTTCCACATAACTGTACTTTTTTTTTGAAATTTGCTTCACTAACTAGAGGAGTAGCTTCATGAATTATGTAAAATAAATGATGACTTATAGGGATATAGTGCTCTATTGAATGTTCAGTTAAAATAAGTGTAATTTTTGCCTAAAAATTTTATTAAAGAAAATTAATCAAACATTTTAAAATCCGGTTTCTACGTGTTGTTCGACCTTCTTCTGTCCACCTAAGTTAATAGTTTCAGATCTCTGCGTGCCATAGAGTTGGCTGTAAATCCACAGCGCGCGCGCACACACACACATTTTTTTTAATTAATAAAGATTATACGTTTACCATTAGTACAAACAAATACTTTAAATTAGTTACAATATGTTAATTTTTTTTTTTGCGGATGCCAAAACCGTTTGATAAATTGTTTGAGAGAAATCCTCCAGATAAGTGTGACTAAGATTGATTCGGACACGAAATATCGAAAGACAAAACCGATATGATTGATGCCGGTAGCGGAGCAGAAAACCGTTTTATATACAGAGTGTCCCGTAACTGAAGCGACAACTCACGAAAGTGGTTTTGCGACGAGCAAAATTCCACTGGAAACACTTCCTGCTTCGCTCGCGATTTGCGTCTGGTACATTTTGGATTGTGCCGGTTGTTTTGCGGACAATTAAGCAACCATACGTAACCCAAAATAATGGTAACATCGATAGTTTGAGGAGCTTGTTTTTTTACACATAAACACAACAAATTTTAAAAAAAACTGTTAAAACCGAATATTATTGCAGCGAATTTTTTAATGTTAGCTTCGAGGGGAGTGAATAGAAAAAGTATGCCGAACGGAAGAATGTAACGGAAATATGAAACGAACGAGCAAACGAATACGTCTCTCTATTTTTGTATCTTTCTTTTCTTCTTCCTTTTTGGTAAGAGTAGGCGCGTATTTAATGAAAACGTTGTGTTGCTTTGGTTTCGGTATTTTTCCCAGAAGAATAAGTGCACGTTGTAACCGTTTATAATAAATTCGAAATTAATATATAATTGTTGTTAACACTGTTAGTTTTTAATACAAAACTGAAACTTATTATAGCCTTCAGCTGTTCAATGAAATTAGCAGATCGTTACGAGTTAATATAAAAGACTGAACTTTTACTATACCTGCAGTAAATAATGTATACGCTAGGTTCGCGTATTTATTTATTTAAACAAAACACGATGTTTGTAAACATAACTTCAAACTAATTATATATTCAGCAAAGATATCAACAAAAACTTCGCTTCTGTCGGTAACTCCCCGAGTTCCACATGTGTACTTTTTTTAATCGATTAACGCAATTAAATGCCTACTTTTTTAGGAAATTTAGGCTGTTGTGATAACACTCAAGGGTCGGAAACTTGAAATGTGCACCGATCCTGACCGTTCACGTTGTGAGGCGGAGGTAAACCGGTGCAAAAAACGTATATAACAACTCTAACGATTTTGATAAAAATTTGTTTGCAAATATAGCACCGAAGTGCCCAAATGAATGTAATAATATCCTCAAACATTTTAAACTTGTTCGATCTACCCACAATGAGACCTTGTTCCGATCAGATGTGACCTACAATTTATGAGAATCAATAGAGTTGGTTTAACCATTTACACTTTATCAATTGCTTGAAATCATATGTTTTTCTGGAACTTCTGAAAACAGACAATTCTAGCGAGATTTGTGTCGCCAATTTGATGTTTTGAAAAATCAGATAACATACATACATACATATATATATATATATATATATATATATATATATATATATATATACACACACACACACACACACACAAAACCGGTGAACGTTATTGTCTCACACACACACACACACACACACACACACACACACACACACACACACACACACACACACACACACACACACAACCGTTGAACTCTTACTCTCTCTCTCACACACACACACACACACACACACACACACACACACACACACACACACACACACACACACACACACACACACACACCGGTAACACAAGAGATGTTTTTATCACTTTTTTTCTCGCTAGTTATTTGCTATTAATGGTCTGCAAAAAGAAGTGGGGATTATCGCGGAATAATGGAAGGCAGGAGGAATGATATTTGGTATTGCAGACGGACGGACGGATGTCTAATTATGGTGAAACCACAGCCGCAGCACCGTCATGACCTAACCACACATCAAATGGAATATTTCGTCCTATCCTAACCGTGCGAAACAGTCGGAGTAGTGGACGAAAAAAGAAAAAAAGAAACGAGAAACTTGTGTAACCAACGGACAGACAGATCTTGTCTTGTACTTATGCCATAGCTAAACAAAATCATTTTTATACTTTAAAAACAATTGCTGTTATTAACTATACATTTTTTAAGTTAAATTTTTCTCATAATTTGTACTTAAACACACCTACATCCGGCTAGTAAAAAGAAAATAATTGCAGCAAGCAGCTGTCTTGCTGATGTTACGGAAGAAAATTTGCAAGTACTTTCTAAATCACCATTTTGAAAATCTGATTTCCACATCATAATCGGAGTTGAAATATCATTTTAAACTTTCAAATTACGTTGAAAGTACGAAAATGAACCCTGACCGCAGTGAAATTAAATTCTCTAATTTCAAAGGATTTCGAGAATTTGAGATGCTAATTTACGCAATTTTTAACGGTAACTGCGACGGTGAAAACAGATTTTCAGAAAAATGTTAAGACGAAAAGTTTTTTGAAAATTTGATAAGGCCCCCATTTGGTAAAGTTTTTTAAAAACCGGCACAGTTAAACAAGTAGTCGTTAACATTTTGTGTTAGTTTAAAAAATAAACAATTGGAATTTGCGAACGGACACGAATTTGTTAATCGCTTATCACGGATCCGGCGCGTTATCACTAGAACGTGAAAAATGAAGCGTAACTCGGCTGATAATTCCACAAACCCTTTAACTCCGTCGCTGGCATTCCACGGACGCTGTAAAAACCGATGACCGTACAATTATAATCCGGAGTAATAACAGTAATAAAATTTACTATTTCAATTAACTTTTGATGGTAAGTCGAGAGGTTAAAGAATTCAGCGGCCGTTACTAAAAAACACAGTAAAACTGCAACGGCCATTAAGGTAAAAAGGGATTAAACGCAATCATAATCTACCAACTTAAAAGTATATACGCGATAGTTGAAGGATAACCTGAAATTAAGTTTAAAACATTTATTTAGATGTCGCTATTGTTCATAAACACTGATAATTATTACTTTTTTCTTAAGTTTGTACGACAATTCTAATAAGAAAAACACACGTCTTATCCAGCATTAAAGTCTCCATTATGGACTATATACGCATTAAATTTAACACCTAAACCTAAAGCATATAATTATAGACGGTACCTTGAATTATACGTAATCAACTTAATTAGAACCGTTTTGAAAATAAACATTTCTTCAAGTATATAAAAATAATTGTCTTTTTTTAATTTTATTTTTGTATGTCACGTATGCCTATAGTTAATTATTTTAGTAAAATCTAGCATTATAATTATAACAATGATTTAGAATAAAGGATTAATGTTGTAATTTAAAGTAATCCTGTATTCAATATAATACTCAACAGTTATTCAATATTATAACTTCGATATTTGCAAACTCGAACCACTTGAAACAGAATTATAAAAATAACAATTATTATTGTTAAAGGAAAAACCTTTAAGATGAACTTCACTTACATAAAACTAGTTTGCTAGTAATTTAAAACACTACTTTGTTTTGTTGTTGCTACAAGTTTGCTGCCTGACAAAATGCCTTCATCCGTTTCAAAATGGCCGACGTTCGAAAACTGAAAAGGAGTTTTCTATTACACAATATATTGAAAAGCCGACTCTGCTATCGTCATCAACGACAAAACAACATGTCCAGGGTCCGGCACTTTACCCACTGTTCCAAAAAGTAAATAACAAAAATCATTAAGAATATCCATGGTGTAGTCCTGTGATGTCATAATTCCTCACCTCATTACAAGCACTTATGATGGTGCACACAGAAACGTAAACAATTCGACCTCATGTAAACCTATAACCTAACCTAACCTACTCAGATGTTACGATAAATAAGGCACCAGCATTATAAGACAACGTCTGTTAATTATTGGGGTTTTTTTTATTGTATTCATGCACAATAGTCAGACGTTAAACGTTTTAATTGTTTAAACCAATATTAATAACACTGAACTAACAGTAATATTGTGACTTTAGTTGATGTGTAATATGTTATTACTTTAGTGTATTCATGCACAATAGTCAGACGTTAAACGTTTTAATTGTTTAAACCAATATTAATAATACTGAACTAACAGTAATATTGAGACTTTAGTTGATGTGTATTATGTTATTACTTTAGTGTATTCATGCACAATAGTCAGACGTTAAACGTTTTAATTGTTTAAACCAATATTAATAATACTGAACTAACAGTAATATTGAGACTTTAGTTGATGTGTATTATGTTATTACTTTAGTGTATTCATGCACAATAGTCAGACGTTAAACGTTTTAATTGTTTAAACCAATATTAATAATACTGAACTAACAGTAATATTGAGACTTTAGTCGATGTGTATTATGTTATTACTTTAGTGTATTCATGCACAATAGTCAGACGTTAAACGTTTTAATTGTTTAAACCAATATTAATAACACTGAACTAACAGTAATATTGAGACTTTAGTTGATGTGTAATATGTTATTACTTTAGTGTATTCATGCACAATAGTCAGACGTTAAACGTTTTAATTGTTTAAACCAATATTAATAAGACTGAACTAACAGTAATATTGAGACTTTAGTTGATGTGTAATATGTTATTACTTTAGTGTATTCATGCACAATAGTCAGACGTTAAACGTTTTAATTGTTTAAACCAATATTAATAATACTGAACTAACAGTAATATTGAGACTTTAGTTGATGTGTATTATGTTATTACTTTAGTGTATTCATGAACAATAGTCAGACGTTAAACGTTTTAATTGTTTAAACCAATATTAATAAGACTGAACTAACAGTAATATTGAGACTTTAGTTGATGTGTTATGTTATTACTTTAGTGTATTAATGCACAATAGTCAGACGTTAAACGTTTTAATTGTTTAAACCAATATTAATAATACTGAACTAACAGTAATATTGAGACTTTAGTTGATGTGTATTATGTTATTACTTTAGTGTATTCATGCACAATAGTCAGACGTTAAACGTTTTAATTGTTTAAACCAATATTAATAAGACTGAACTAACAGTAATATTGAGACTTTAGTTGATGTGTTATGTTATTACTTTAGTGTATTCATGCACAATAGTCAGACGTTAAACCCAAAAAAAATATATATAGTGTATTCATATATTTGCCATTATTTGTGTTCACTGACACCCAATACACGACTCTGAGAGAGTATTGTCAACTACCGTTTTCAATTACCAACACAATCTTTGCAACTGGGACATAAGCCTTGGTCTATATTAAATTACACTGTGTTTAATCAAACTACACTGAGCGTGATGGGTACATAAAAAAAAGGTGATTTTGTAAAGTATCTGTGTGCACCATCATGAGTGATTGTAATGGAGTGAAGCATTATGCCATAATCACATAGGACTACATAATCTTAATGATTTTTGTTGCTCAGGCTTATGGTTTACACTGAACTAAATTGAGCCCACGGTTTAATACCATGAGGATTGAGCATATTTCTTCTAAGAACGGCCACATTAATGCATAAACTGGAAAGATATTTTTTAGATAAGCTGTTTGCTTTTGGTAAACACGGTGAAATTTACACCTACCAATCCTAAAATGTCTTTACTTTTCGGAACAAATAGCTAGCATAATGAAGAGTAGACCTCGCGGTATATTATTATTCGCCTGGTCACCTCTACGAAAGCGCTCGTAACCTTTACCGCCACTTTAACCGGCAACAGTAATATTTACGAAAAAAAATATTACTGGAAAAACTTGATTGGAAGTTTTATGCTCTTTCCCAAAAATAGGTATTGCCGTTCAACCAGTATTACAGGAAATAGCAAGCCACTACACACGTCATTACAGGCCGCCATTTTAAAACGGAAGCGAATGAAAAAATCTTACGCCGTTCGGCTTTATACAACTTTAGAAACAAATTTCAAAACAATCTGTCGATCTGCTAAAACTGCGTAACAAACACACAAACCAAATACCGAACAGACTCTCGCTTCGCTTGGTTACTATTTAACCTGTTTACATTTTCCATTGTTTCTCCCCAAAGAGGACGCGGTGAATGCGTTTCAGCGCCTAGTTTACAGCGTGTCATTAAGGTTCCGTCCATTCCCACGTTGCCGGCACCGAGGTGCGAGAAGGGAAGCCTCAGAAGCGATTAATGGAACACCGCTCCTGCGCTGGTAAAAACACCACACCGACATATTTACTATAAAGAATAAAATTACACTAAAAGAAAATTAATTTTTTCTCCACAAATTGAGGCACTTAGAGCTGTAAGTTACTGCGATTCCGTTTGTAGTTACCTCGTCACGCTGAGGATAGTCCTTTGTTACCTTGTTGGCCGACTGTACCTAGTGCAATCGCAGTCGTTTCCACTGGGATTGTAATTTAAACAGATTAAATTGCAAAATAATACTGGCACGCAGCTGTCTAGCTGCCACGATGTGAGCGGATTTCCAACAAAAATAGTAAATAACTACACAAACGAACACCTATTCACATTTTTCTATAAAACACACATCTTTATAATTAATTAAAAAATATGTAGTGCCTATCCTTTTTTTTCTCCGCGTTGAAGTCTTCTTTAACGCATCTGAAACATCTTTAACATCTTAAAGTTGTACTATTTTTAAGTAATTAATTGTACTACATATAATATTTAATTGCAGTAATCCTAATTGTACTGTTTAAGTAATTAGGATTATGACATATTCTTCCCGTCAGTGGTCTATTCATTTCGTAAAGGCTACCGCGGTTTCGAAACTCTATTGTTCCATCTTCAGGCCGTGATACAAAATGTTAAATCCCTCTGTCGAGGTCGTCACAAAGTCAAACAAAACATTAAATACATACGTCACAAACACTGAACACAATTACACGATTAAAATACATACGATGAAATTTGGTTTGACCAAACGATACGTGCGACTCGTACGTCGTTACATTCCGGACTCAATGTTACATTAGAATAGATTATGTATTCACTGATATAACTGAACTTTGAGACTTAAGTTAAATAAACTGAAGCCTGATCTCTTTGCAGCAAGCATTAAGCGCAATTATCTCATTACATTTAAGTAATAAGTAATTACTAATAATTAAAATATAGAAATCTTTTATTAAAATTATTTTGTACATGGATTTCAGTTCTCCATTACGTTTTGAAAAAATATTTACTGTTTTCTCAATAACTTCCTAATGATTTCTTACCAAAACCTTTCAAGTGTCTTTTGTAAAAATTTCAATTTTTTAATACTAAAAACTGTACTCGTATATGTCAGGGGGACAAGAATTTTAAAGAGGGTCAGGTGAGGCACAGTACAAAAAAAGTTGAGAAACACCGTCATATAGTGATAAATTACAACATTCAGGCGTGTTAATGTAAAATCCTGCGTTGAAGTTATTGAACATGAAGTTAAAGATTAAAAAAATTACATAACGCAGATATCAGGAGCTTAGAAGAAGACAGTGATCAACAAACAAGAAAAAACAAAATCAATATACTGATCAATCAGTTGTCGCATACGTTATGACAACAGCGAACCTTTCGTTTTGTCTTTCAAATATCAAACTGGGCGTTGAATACAAAAAACTGGGTGACAAAGATTAAAAACAAAAATATGCCCAAACTTGTTTTAGTAAAACCTTACAAAAATCTGAGTAACGTGAAGTAGGGAAATTTATGGATTATACAAATAGAAATGAGAACTTTTCAATAACAGTGAACGATTAAAAATATTTTTTTTAAAAACTTCATACAACATCGCCCACAATAAATTAATGATCATCTATACAGTAAACCATCGATCCAAGAACGGAACTCCACTGCTATGATCTGTGCACTTATACTTGACCGTGTCAGAAACGTTTAAAGTGCTTTAAATGCTGAATGCGCAGCGATCAACTGGATTTGACAAGAAATGACAAAATAACTGTCGAAACTTGCAACAACCGCTCGTGACTGACACTCTTTAATACTCTAACTTTAACTGAAATATGTAAACACAAAGAAAACAATTAACAGAAGGTGATTTTTGTCGAGTGGAAGGAAAACGTGCAACGACGAAGAATGCAGACAGACATTGTCTAGGACTAAGGATATCGGATAGCTCTGGCCCAAGGAAGCGTCTAGCCATCACCTGAACTGTCACACAGGATCAAGGAAATCATCCGGAATGAGAGCCGTGCGGGCACGAGTTCAAAACTATACACAATGCACGCGTTGCTAGTTACAGTGTCCGGAAAGATACGGACACGGAAATTTGCGAACTGTTAACTTGCGGCCACTATACATTACTGCCTGACAAGGGTTTGACAGATGTCTACAAATATTTTGAGCCCAAGTCATCTGGCTAGTGAAATCTTACAAATGTAAAAGCAAAACTTACAAGATACGTTTACGTGAAACGTGCGATACGTGTAACCGTTATGATGAACAGAAGGCAGTGGCAAAGTGAAAAATATTTTGTCACTGTGATATATAAGGCAATGAATCTCATTAACTATTCTCACACAATTTTAAAGTTTGTTCGAATTAAACGTCTTTTTAATGTCCCACGCAATTTCGTGGGAAGATTAGAACGTTCAACCTACATCGAATACAAAAATAATAACCTTTTTCATGATTTCAATTCGTTGATTTGCCTATGTCGTTACAACGGTATTTCCCATACATCACCAATTAGAAACATCAACTTCATTCATTTGTTTAATATTTGTAAAATTCATTTTGTAAAATTGTATCGTGTTTATTACTTTATATTTCGTGTAGATTGAACGTTTAAATCTTTATTCAGTTATGTGTAATTAAGTAACTAGGCGCACGAACCTCTGTAATGTTACTGTAAATAATGCAAACAATACACGGTGCAAATAAGAAGACACCCTCACGAAGGCAGTGACTGCATATTTCCGGCATCGACATATTTGTACAGATCTGTCAAACCCTTGTCAGGTAGCAATAATAATATAGTGGCCGGACTTTCCGGTATTCATTGTATATGGTTTGTAGTTGAAACAATTGCCGCTAGGGGTTGTTAATTCTGACTAATTTAAAGTTATGATTGCACTAACAACTTGGACAGCTGATATCGGAGTCTTGCCGACGTTTAACCAAACAAAAACTAAACTCTACAGAATAGATTTCATAAACTATTCTACAAAATGAGTACTATATGAACTAAAAACAAATGGTGAGTTTCGAAAGAGTGATGTTAAAATTAGGATGAATGTTTAAGCTACAACTTGTTTAATGATTTACTAGATCTACCGTTGACAAATATCAAAAACATTCTAATATAATCGTATCCGGGAGGGCCTCATGTCTGCCCAATATAAACTAATGAATTGTATTTTGTCGACATAAAAAATTTATTTAAATAGGATTATTTAATGAGATATATAGGCCTAACGTAAATCTAAAAAATATTACTGTTTATTCGGGCCGCCATGATTTGTGTGTATGGAACAGTACAGACGTTACGATGGTAACAACTTCCGTTCTCAAATACCTAGCTTAAAACCTAACATGCAGCGAGAACAATCACTTCAAAACGAAAGCTGTTCCCGTCACATACTGTCTTAATATGGATCTGCCATAGGTAAGTAACAATTTTCAAAAAACGGAATGTTAGGCAAAAAATCGTTTTTCAGAAAACAATTAAAAATATAGTTTAAAACATTAATTTAATCAGCTGTTACTGAAAAATTACTAAAAAATTACTAAAAAATTATGAATATTGACTGATCTGACTTTACTTGTTTTACTAGACTAGTCTACTAAAAGGTTGTTGATTGAGCTGTTGGTTATCTATACGGTAGTTGTCCGAGGATACCAAACTTGTCATAAACATAACCCGCATTTAGGACGTACACATTTACCACCACTGTCTAGCAAGACCGAGGACGTAATTGTTCCGATGATACATTTAAGCCGAGGATATCAAACTTGTCATAAACCCAACACCTTCCTTAGGGCGCACACAACCACCACTTGTCATTGGGAATACGTCCAAGGACACCAAATCTAAAATAAACAAGTACTTAGGGCGTACCCCTACCACCAATGTAGCAATAAGTCCGAGGACACCTAACTTGTCACAAACCCAATCCCTTCCTTAGGGCGCACACGACCACCACTTGTCATTGGGAATACGTCCAAGGACACCAAATCTAAAATAAACAAGTACTTAGGGCGCACCCCTACCACCAATGTAGCAATAAGTCCGAGGACACCTAACTTGTTACAAACCCAATCCCTTCCTTAGGGCGCACACGACCACCACTTTTCATTGGGAATACGTCCAAGGACACCAAACCTATCATAAACAAGTACTTAGGGTGCATCCCTACCACCAATGTAGCAATAAGTCCGAGGACACCTAACTTGTTACAAACCCAATCCCTTCCTTAGGGCGCACACGACCACCACTTTTCATTGGGAATACATCCAAGGACACCAAATCTAAAATAAACAAGTACTTAGGGCGCATCCCTACCACCAATGTAGCAATAAGTCCGAGGACACCTAACTTGTTACAAACCCAATCCCTTCCTTAGGGCGCACACGACCACCACTTTTCATTGGGAATACGTCCGAAGACACCAAACCTATCATAAACAAGTACTTAGTGCGCATCCCTACCACCAATGTAGCAATACGTCCGAGGACACCTAACTTGTCACAAACCCAATCCCTTCCTTAGGGCGCACACGACCACCACTTTTCATTGGGAATACGTCCGAGGACACCAAACCTACCATAAACAAGTACTTAGGGCGCACCCCTACCACCAATGTAACAATTAGTCCGAGGACACCTAACTTGTCACAAACCCAATCCCTTCCTTAGGGCGCACTCGACCACCACTTGTCATTGGGAATACGTCCAAGGACACCAAACCTACCATAAACAAGTACTTAGGGCGCATCCCTACCACCAATGTAGCAATAATTTTGAGGACATAATTAGCCCCAGGACACCAAACTTATCACAAACCCAACCCCTTACTTAGGGTACACACAACCGTTCAATGGCAGAAAATTCGAGGACGCCATACTTTTCAGAAACCAAACCCCGTACTTAGGGCGCACACTCTACTACTGACTAGTTGCAATAGGTCCGAAAACATAATTAGTCCCAGGACACCAAACTTGTCATAAACCCAACCCCGTACTTAGATCGCCGCCACTTTTTTCTCAGAATCACCGTCGTTCCGCCTTGAATGATAGATAAGAAAGGAGAATTTTTGTTTGCACTGAAATGACTATGATTTCTGTCAGTCATTAACGGTTTATGACTGCTCAACAATGAGACCTGGGTCCCGAGCTGTAAAAACTCGGCTGTAATTTGGCTCGCCAAGGTTGCTCGCTCTGCAGCGCATTCACCGGACCCTTCCTTTCCTTTCTTTGCTCTGCCAACAATCCGGCGACCTGCATACTGCGTGGCGATGTACACATACAGGTGCATAACTGAACGTAACTCAAACATGGATCACGATGGATCACGTATTTACCTAAAAAGAAAAAGATTCGCGGTAATCCGGCTTATATCGGACACCGCTGCTGCCGGATAATCGGAAACTACGGATTATTGGAAAAGAAGAAAAATGACAGTAAATAATATGTAAACTGAGGAATAGTGATTACAATAAAATGCAAACAATTTTATTTTAACAACTGAGTTTAAAAAGGAATTATTATTGAAAAAAACATTAAAACAAACTGAAAAACTGTTAAAATTACAGTATAAAACATTAAAATTTCTCTATGGACATTACAGTTTACAGTACATATTAATAAATGTTTTTGCGGAAGCATCCGCCCACAATAAACCGCTTTGTCCGCATTGTAAACTTGACTCAAACCTAAACCTATATTATTTACTGTAACCTTATGTATGACCAGAGCTACAATAGTAATATAGCACGATAGTTTTTCACTAGAAAAAAAACTATCACTGGTTCTACATTCATTTTTGTTCATTATTTTTTTTACAAAATCTTTTCCTTTTTATGCATTGCGTCGCCAAAAATTAGATGTCATTGTCTTTCATATAAAAACCAAGATAAAAAGCTTTTTTTCGATCTCCTGGAACTCGCTCAATTTCATTGCGATTATAATTTTTCATTTTTTTTTCATTTTTTATTGAAATAAATAACACCGAAGTATTACTGGACGAGTCGGATTATCGCGAGTATACATTATTTACATTATGTACCCAAACAAAAAGTACAGCTTACAATCTCCTTAAAAAATCAGGTTTGAAAAATAACTATAAAACATGGAAAATCGTTTTATCAGTTATAAATCGTAAAATTACTTCCTCACAATTGATTTCTGTTCTGTAAACAAGTTTCTTAATAAATGAAAGAAGCAGAAACTATATTTTAGGCAGTATAATAGAGAGAGGTTTGAAACGTTCACAAATATCATAACATTAATTGTAGAATACTTTCTCACAATGCAAAATAGGCTACATAGAGTTCTCACTAACAATCGTTCTTAACCTTGTTCAGGTCTCCTGAGTTAAAAAAAAGTTGTATTAACGTAAATACTTTTCCATGTCTGTGTTTTTTGTTCATCACTGGATACCACAAAGTTTGCATATATAACTAGACTGCCTATATCTCCGAACAAATAAATAGTTAAAAATTCTTTTAAAATCTTTTTTAAAAGGAAATATTTACATTACAGTTTAGATACATACAAAACTTAGCCAGTTTTCAAAAAATCATTAATCAACTTCTGGTATTATATGAAGATCCATAACTCAAGCTTCAACTCGTAAAAGAATTGTATAGTTCAAAATTAAATTTAAAAAAATTCAAATTCCAGACAGAACTAGTTTTACTTTCCCATACACTGATATGTTACAAATTTTCATACGTGACCAAATTTCAAGTACCGATTTTGTCAGGGTTCTATCCGTTTTCTCGCTATATCCAAGGTAAAAATCAACACTATTTTTAAAATAACTTTCAGAAAACCCAAAACACATTATGATCGCCTGTTACTTTTCCAATTTATCCACGGAAATCACTTTTCTTCAGTCGAGTGAGTCGCTACACATCCGATTCTAGTAATCAATACTTTTTTCTGAACTCCCTGGTCGGGGAAATAAAAAAAACCGCCATCATGTTTTTATTTACGCAGTCTCCGGTGACCTCAACGCTCGAATAGACGGTTTCCCATCACGTCCGCGTTTCGAAACCAAAATGGAAGCCGTTAAATTTCACCGGGACCACATCCTCAGACCACAAGAGCTAGCGATATTATTGTTTCATAGAGGTAATCACCGTCTCGCTCTATCATTACAAGTGCGGGCATGCGAAGAAAAGAGACAGAGATAGGAAAGATGGCCGCCGGGCGGTGCACGCGCCGGTCTCTGTAAAGTAGCGAGTTTCATACCGAATTTAACGTGCTATTAGAACGGTTCCCACAGCCGAATTGATACGAACTAATTCTTTTCGTTTAGGAAATGGTATCGTATCGACTGGAAACCGGTTGGTTAAGTTTCGGCGACAGCTATTATCGTATTTATACTTAGGATTAGAACGATGGAGATGTTTGAATGTGGTGTATTTAAATAGACCAGTAACTGGGGGAACAATGCCGACAAATTAGTACTTGTATTCCTTATAATTAAATGATTACGCTGCTTTGCGACTACAGCCACTAAGTCTACAATACTGATACGTTTACTTTCACGGGCAAGATAATTTAATATTCGGTTTTGTTAAAACTTAAATATTGTTTTTTCATGTAGATTAGACGTCAGAAGTTATGAAATAGAAACATTTTATAATCATATTAAAATAAATAACAGTTCAACGATTTAAAGGTAATCTTGCCATCACAATTGACTGCACCTGAAGATGACGTCTTTGTAGCTAAAACGTCGTATTTTGCAGTCGTTTGTTAGTTCCGTTTCAGTCCAACGTTAAATATTTGGAAGTTATTTGAGGGAATCTATTTTAATTTCGTTTTTGGTTTCTTCAGCGAACTTTATCCAGACACCGAGTTCACAATTCGCCTTTACGCCACAAAATGTCAAGCGTTTCCCTATCCACTCCGCCAAGATGGCGTATTTGTAATATTAATGAAGATGGCGTTATAAATAGTCCCGGAGGTCCATGCAGCAGGTCAGCGTTCACTGCAAGAAAACCCATTTGTACAAGTACGCTCGTCGCAGATGAAAAATAGAACCCGGACAGAAATACCGCGGCCGTCGGCGATCCCCGGCCCGTTGATTGGTCGAGCGGCATCGCGAAGCTCACGGATTGTGTTTGGACAGACAATGTTCGGTAAACCACAGATTAGCGAGTCTCGTCACAGATTGGCCTCGATTAATTAGACTCGAGTGTACTTTTGTAATAATGAAACTATTAATTAATTCGGGACTGCCTTTAAATAGCTAAGTTAATTAAAAATGACGTCATAGTGTGTTATTATCGAAGAGACGAAGCCCTACCCTTAGTGTTGGGTGCCTGGGGAATTTGTGTTGTCACAACGCAGACGAGCTGTATATCAATTGAATAATTTTACCTGTGTAATCTACAGGTAAATAGAGTTCTTATAGGTTTTAGATAATATTATGGACATATCAAAAATCTTTCTTAATGAAGAAAGAGTTCAACTTCTCAGTTATAAAGTTTCTTAAAATTTATCGACCGTAACTGACAAGTACCTACTCAAACATGTGTTGAACCAAAGAAGATTCGGTAGCGGATGTGGCTAATGCACAGGTCAGTCTGTTGCGTCTCTAAACTGCGCATCTCAAGGTTATTAGTTCGAGCAGCAGTTACTGCCGTTGCTTTACCCTTAACCTTAACAAGGATCCCTGGCCTTCACTAGTGTAAGTGGCATAATATATGGACGTCAAAAAAAAAAAAATCAAAGCTGGTAGCAAAATTCATACCACATTTAAATCAATAAGGTTATAGAAATCAAATATTTTTTTAAAAATCGAACGACTAATGAAAAATTGTTCTATTTGGTTTTTATTTTACTCGTATTCACAGTAAAGCCTGAATCGATACTCAATGCCAAGAGCGTATACAATTTGTAATATCGTCTAGTCTTAATTATTAAATAAATTTGGTTTACAAGCACTTAACGTATTTGGTAACCGACGAGTCTAATTCTACTTTTAACAAAAAAAAAAAAACGATACAAATTGTTCGTGAACACTTATTGGATTCTAGAAACAAATTACTGAAAACCTATTTCGGACTTTCCGGAAAAGTATCCGGAGCACTACAACCAAGGAACTTAAGTTTATTATTGACAACTCAGGATATCAACTTTAAATGTGTTTATTCTAAGTATCCGGAGCACTACAACAAAGACACTTAAGTTCATTATTGACAACTCAGGATATCAACTTTAAATGTGTTTATTCTAAGAATCCGGAGCACTACAACTAAGACACTTAGGTTTATTATTGACAACTCAGGACATCAACTTTGAATGTGTTTATTCTAAGTATCCGGAGCACTACAACCAAGTCACTTAAGTTTACTATTGACAACTCAGGATATCAATTTTAAATGTGTTTATTCTAAGAATCCGGAGCACTACAACTAAGACACTTAGGTTTATTACTGACAACTCAGGATATCAACTTTAAATGTGTTTATTCTAAGTATCCGGAGCACTACAACCAAGACACTTAAGTTCATTATTGACAACTCAGGATATCAACTTTAAATGTGTTTATTCTAAGTATCCGGAGCACTACAACCAAGAAACTTAAGTTCATTATTGACAACTCAGGATATCAACTTTAAATGTGTGTGTACTTAGTTTTTAATATTTCAACATATAACATTTGATTTGTTATAGATGTTAAGTATATGTTTAATTTAGCCACTTGAAAACGAGAGTTGATCCACACTCTTGACGTGTATTGTTTCTATACCTACAAATGATAGCAAATATAAGAATAAACAATAATATAGTAACACGAATGTTCCATCATTATGAGACAATAATATTTAAAGCAGTATATTTGAGAAATCCCTATTAAACATGTCTAAATTCCCTTTTTCTAATGCAAAATTACCAGAAATCTTAAAAAGAACTGTAACCCTTACGTTATCAGCTAAGCACAACTTATTGTGTTTTCGGTTAGACAAACGAAGGATCGGAATGCGCGGCCAAGGTCCTGGATGTGATCGCCATTACTTTCAACTTTCAATACGAATAGTTTTTGTTTTGGTTAAATTGGCTGAGGTTTGGGCTGTGTGAGCTTCACTACAGCTTACATGCCAATTTGCCCGACGTAATGACGGTTCTTTACTGCAACGTGGCCTTCTCCCTCTCACTCGCTCTGTGGTTTCATAAGAATTGTAGAAAAGAGAGTTGTACGCAGGCGCAGGATAGTAGTCCTGTCATTATAAACAGGTTCAAGTATTGGTATTTTCGAGGAAGGGGTGTTCGAAATTATTTACTTAGCGGATTTAAGAGCAGTGTAATTTGGGAAGGGAGTAGGTGAAGCGTGTACTGGTGAAGATATAGAAAAATACTTCGATCGCTTTCTAAGAGATTTTAATGTTTGATTAAAATGGGATTCCACTACGAAAAATTGGAATTTTTGAAAAGAGGTGTCTGAAATTGTCGACTTATTAGACTTTAAAACACCATTAGGTGTTTATAAAAAACCTAATTATAAAAAAACCATTAAGTGACCATAGAAAACAAGCGTTAAAAATTGGTAAGTATAACATAAAAACCTGAAAGACTTTAATGCTGGGATAGTAAAGTAGTTTTCTCTTATTAAGATTTTTGAAGTTTGTGTATATATTCTTAAGAAAATGTATTGCTTATTATTATTATTCAGTCTAAAATAAGTCCCAGGTACAGTGAATTAATAGATTTTAATTATAGAAATACTTTTAAACCTTCTACGTAATCTTAACATAAAGTGGAATAGAATTCCTAATGACTAACACAACAAAACTCAAAAGTTTACTATCAATTTAAAATAACTTAAATACATTTTCTCAATTTTGTCACAGCTCAATAACTTCAGAACCCAACCTGTTCACACATCACAGGAATGTAATTAACATAAGCCGATGTCAGGGCCTACAAGGATTACAACTATCAAACAGTTTAAAATATTCTCGTCGCAGAATGTATCTACCTTACAATATAGTTGTAGGTTTCAGTCAATGGAAGCAGCAGCGATTGTATACGGCCAGTATGTCCGCCGATAGACAAATACGGGACTAAACCGCATCACACAAATAATATATTCCAATCCAATACATTTACTTCGAAGCGCTAACACTTTGTCTAAAGATTCTTCCTTATTCATTACCATTGAGAAGCATGGGAAACGTAAATCCTACATTCTTCCCTTCTTCTATTCGCCGACTATTTCAAACGGTGTAAATAAATATCTTTTATATTTAGTTAAAGGCTCGGTGATCGATGTGGCTAAAGCACCGGTTAGTCTGCTCAGTCTCTAAACTGCACACCTAAATGTTTTTAGTTCCAGCCACAGTTACTTCCGTTGCTTTTCTTTGACCGTTAAAGCTAATCTCTCGTCCTCACTAATCTAAGTGGCGTAAAGTCAACAAGTGTACCGTCGGAGACTTTAATGATGAACAATAAGGTGAAATTCCAGAAAGCGGTAATTAAAAACGTTTATTGACAAAATATGAAGCCTACTTTAATACCACTTTACCTTTCCTAACTCTACCTATTTACTGCGTTAATTCTATCTTCAACAGTTTAAAGTCACTATACACTTTGGTTCTTATTTATGTATTTGTCATAAGCAATAACTTGTCTTAAAAAAAACAAATATTCTTAAATGACGTCAATATTACGTTTCTAGCGAGCATTAAAATCTTTATACGTTGTGTAGGCAAAACGTTCTTTGTGCTATTTTTGTTAAAATCAATGCTTGTTTTATGTGGTTTTATATATTTAAATCAAACTGTTCTTTATGTCCAATAAGTATTCAATGTTAAACAACTTGTTTCAAAAATTGCTGTATTTCGTAAAAAAACACATTTAGCAAATATTAAAGTCTCTTGGAGTGATCGATATATATATTTTTTTAACTTCACATATATTTTTCACATACGCCCCTCCCAATTTAAACTGACTTGTTTGTTTGAAAATTAATCACAGGTCATGAGAATATTTCCATCAAAATATTTTAGGACTTGTCGAAGACCAGTTTTTGATTGGTTTAGCCTGAAAAATGTTTCCCTATTTCCCGACTGTACACGCTGCAGGTTTGGAAGATTTTTAGTTCTAATTTTCTACCTTTGCTTCCGTTTGTAACTTGACGATTTAAAAAATAAGTTCAATCAGAAAAACATTGGATTTGGCAGCTGGGTTTTATCTTGAGTAAGGACCGCAAACGTTCATACTAGAAATCTATCATTTAACAACTTAGTTTGGAATAAACACTGTGTTTGTTATCATAATTATGAAACATTATTACAGAAAAGAATACCATAGTCGGTATTACAGTTAGACAGTATCAACACAGCATACAAAAATCAACAGTACTAACCGGACTTCATGGCATCTAAGCCACATAAGTTTTCAGTTTTCTGTTCTATTTACCAAAAACAAGTAACAAATAATGTCTACAGAAATTTGTCAAGGAGAAAGCGCGCTCAGCCTTGCAATAAATCCTTTAAATGCGTGCGTGCGTGCGTGCGTGCGAGAAACGCCATGTTATCACAAGACGTGTTTATTCCCAATCATCGGACAGACGTCGACCTATAAACGTTCAAGGTGAAAGGAGTCAGGTATTTTACCTTTCTAATCAATGATAACTTGCAATATATACAAGCTGTATAATCGTGTTTGACGTCACCTATTAAAAGGAAACGAAGAAAACCCACGCGCGGTGTAGGTGTAAGTAGAATTTTTATTTATAACTTGTATTTTCTTCAATAAAAACCAGTATTTTAACTATTGGTTGATTTTCTAGGCCACTTATACAGGGTGTATAGTAAATAAGTTGTACTTTATGAAACGTACAGAATATTAGTGCAAAGTTACCACGAAGCCGGTCGTATATACGAGGTGTGTTCAGAAAGAAACGAGACTTTTTAAATTTCGCGGGCTTGGAGAGTCCGATTATCAAACATTTTTTTTATTATGTTGGTATGCATGCCCTTGAAGTATGATAAAACTTTCAGCTGTTTTCATTGTTGACTTTGTCTGTGACAGCCACTAAGGTTAGACGTGTTTTTATGTGCTCGGCGATTTTCGTTTGTTAAGAGAAATGGATCAAAGAATTTGTATCAAATTTTGCGTAAAAAAATGGAATAAAGTGTAACAAAGTGTGTGAAATGTTAACAAAGGACTATGGTAAGTCTGCTATGAGTAAAGCAAGAGTTTACGAGTGGTATAAGCGTTTCCAAGAAAGCCGTGAAGACGTTGAAAATGACGAACGCCCTGAACGCCACATCACATCAACAACCGATGAAAACGTAGAAAAAGTGAATTTTTGGCCAAAAACAGTACTTTAACGATGCCCCAGCCTCTATATTCGCCAGACATGGCTCCGTGTGACTTTTTCCTATTTCCAAAAATAAAGAGAACCTTAAAGGGCCGTCGTTTTACAGCCATAGATGACATTAAAAGCGCATCGCTGAAAGAACTAAAGGCTATCTCAAAGATCGAGTTTGAGAAGTGTTTCGAGGATTGGAAGAAGCGCTGGCCCAAGTGCATAATCTCCAATGGGGACTATTTTGAAGGCGACAACATCAATGTAGAAGAATAAATATTTTGTTCAAAAAGTTAAAATTCGCGTTACTTTCTGAACACACCTCGTATTTGACATATTTTTAGTGATTCCAGTGAATTAATAAAATTACAAAAACAATTTCTATAAATAATAAAAAAATCAATTAGAATACAAACAAAATGATGAAATGACTAATATTTTATTTTACAACTAATGAAAACGTAAATTTAATGTAATTTATTTTGTATACAATGAAAACGAAAGTTTAGTGTTTAGTGATACAGTCGAACAATTTGCCCCAACATGAATTTTATTACCTAAAGTTGGCGAAAACATTAGAGAAAGGAAGTATTATTGTACAAAAGAGAAACTTTAACGCTGGTACAGAAGAGGTTGTTTATTATATTTTAAAACCTCGTTTCTTATCTGTTCTGATAATGAAACTTCTTAAATAATTATGATTACTAAGAGTTATGAACAAATCAAGAAATTGACAAATCACAGATTAATGGCGAAAGGGCTAATAATATATGCTAAAGTGTCAACACATAGAAGTTTTTTAAACATGATGTAGAAGCGTTATATGAAACTAAATGTTAAACTTATGAAGTGTTAAGGAAAGTATTTACGTATCACACAAATTATGCCACTAGACTACAAATTCCTCCATTATGTGTCGACAAAAACACTTTTTATAAATCCTGAGTTAGTACAAAGCACATGGAAAATTAAGATCAAATTCCAGGGCAGACGGATGAATGAATACTTATATTAGATTATTCAAAACTAGAAAGAATTATACAACCCCAAGCACTGCGGTTGAAGGACCTTTGTGCAACTAAATCTCTTGAGTGCTACTACAGCAGATTGGTACCCTTAGTAAGTTCCAACAATTCCCTGACTAGCTGAAGATCTCTGGGTCCTGGAAATCAAAGACTCTTAGCCTGCTACTAGCAAGAACTATCATGCATAATGTCTACTACAATTTCCTCCTCTTTCCTATACAACCTACACACGGTTTCTCCGTAGTACATGCTTATCCTGATAATGTGTAATCTCGGACCACAGTGCCCTGTAATGACCCCAATGATATTCCGGAGTTGTGCTCTGCCCAAGACGCCTGCTATCTCTCTAAACCCTCCTTAAAGGACTTGCTTAAGAGGCGCTTACTATTGGAATGCTCGTGAAGGTTATTCCATCTTGCCTGATGTTGCTAGTTAATTTCGTTATTAATAGCAGACCTGGCCACCTTATAGAAATCCGATAAACTCAAATGCAGATCCACTCCAGCCAGTCGGTCAGCGTCGTCATTACCCTCAACCCGCTTGTGCTCCGGAACCCAGTGAATGGTAACCCGGTTATTAAGGGACAAAACATTCAGGTTTTCCCGATAGTCCCGGACCAACTTGGACTGAATTGTAGGACCCGTAAGTGGTTTTACTGCTGCCTGATTTGGAACAAATTAAAAACATCAAAAATTTGTTTATTTTGATCCAACAATAAGGACTCAAAAGATAGTGGTGACTTAATCTAGGCGTATTGTTCAAAATATGAATAAAAGGATACACAGCACTGCCCTAAGGATATACAGTACTGCCCTAAGGATATACAGTACTGCCCTAAGGATATACAGTACTGCCCTAAGGATATACAGTACTGCCCTAAGATACACTACAAGTGCATCATGGAAACAAATATACACGGTAACTTGTTTATTTCCTTAAAGTTTTTCCTTTCCTGTCGATTCTCATTGTTGCGCATAAATTTTTCTGATTAACGTAAATTCGATCAACTCAGCCTAAACGTTAATAAATTCAACGTCCAGCAATTGACCTTGAAAGTTATCATCGACCGTCAATACAACACACCTGCTACACAATTGTCTCCTACATAGAAATACTATGACTACATTTATAGCGAAACAAATTGACATCCCTTATTACCGACCTCAATTGTTACCCTTATCACCGACCCTAATCACGACCGCAGTATTATAAAGCCATTTTTGCCATCGATCTTAGTTACCAAAGTCAAGACAACGTTGTCATTTTATTGTTACAGACCATATTCGTCCCCGAACTGAATACTGTTATCGATCCTTATCACCAACCGCCCTTCTCGTTTCGTCGCCAGCAGACAATTGTTTCATTTCACTTAAAAAGAAACAACGCACAAACCTTTTCAACTTCATTAACTATAACGAGGCTAGAGCAGATAAACAATCGCATATCTGAATTAACAAACAATAATTTCGAATTAAAACTAATGGCAACAATTGTGAGTCTATTGCATCAGAACAATTGTATTTGCATTGCCAGACCCGTGTAAGGTGTATAATTACGTCTAATGGGCGTAAGAAAACACACTCCCGGACGCGCGGGGCCGCACACTCGCACAGGTGTCTATAGGAGTGTCACGGACTTCGCGGAGGCGGGAAAACTTGTAGAAACAATGATTCATAAGTGATAGCGCACAATCTGGCAACTTCCGCGGAACTAATGACGAAACGTTATTAATTATGGTTATCGTGTTTGTAAAGCCGTTCATCTTGTTTGAATGAAGTGCTGTACAGAAAGGGCAGAAGTTCGAGGTCATCGTTTAGGTGGTGTTTAATTAGAAATTTTTGTTCGAATTGCCAACTTCGATTAAATACCAGAAGTGTCCTTGCAGATAATTTTATATAACGGTTTCAATTTCTTCTTAAAATGTACAAGCAAAGCAAAACGTACAAGCAAAATCTTATTATAGGTTTATTATAATTATTATAGACATGTTACAACTAACTTATCAAGTAACTTTCTCTACCAAATGTTCTGTCAGTAAAACATCCACTGATGACTTCCAAACAGATCAGTTCAGGTGGTTACAAGTAACACTTTTCTTTCCTTGCAAAACCAGATCGCACGGCTTGACTGTTCTTAGCCACCTCACTGGTATTAAGTAACTGAACAACTTCTAGGTTCACACGCTTGTGTAAGCGTTTCCCTCGCGCTTCACGGCAAATCTTTTAATTTCGTTCTCAACTTTCAAGTCGTGATGTATGATGTCACTTCTGATGTACCATGGAGCCCTTACAACGTTTCTAAGTACTTTTTTCTGAAAGACCTGGATCATCCTAATGTTACTGTTTTTGGCAGAGCCCCAAAGCTGAATGTCATAGGTCGAGACAGGTTTTAGAATTTGCTTATATAAGAGTAGTTCATTGTATAATGACAACCCTGAATGCCATCCAAGTAGCTAGTACATTTTCTTATATTTTTATATTCAATTCTTCATTCTTCTTCATTTTAACATGCTCTTTCCAACAACGTTCTCCAGAGTTATTCCCAAACTTCGCAGTGTTCCTATAGGGAATTAATTGAGAGTTCTCCAATACCAGTATTGGAACCGTTTTCTTGTAAGTAAAATTATGTGTAGAGTTCCTTTAATTTAATCTAATTCTCCATTTCTTCGTCCAGCTATTGACTTCATCCAAGGCTGCCTGTAGTCTTGTTGACTAGCCATTGCTGCTGTATCATCGGCAAACGTCGCTATAACAGATCCCTCATTCCATGGTATATCACGAATCTACAAATCCATACTAGTACACAAAACTGACCTCAGTACACGTCCTTGGGGCACTCCCGCAGATATTCTTCTTTAGCCAAGAGTGTTCATCTTCAAGCTTTAATTATGCAAAAAAATAGGGTTTAACAATATTTTACCCCGAATGGTTAAAATGGAAAATTTTTAATCGTGGGCGTTAAAGCTTGTTGTGAACGATACTCTTGGATCCTAAGTGATTGCAAGGAAATCGTTACAAAAACATTCAAAACAAAGTGGTTGCAATATCGGTTAGTGTAACCTCATTAAGTTAATCGTGGGATGATAACTGATTTTTTATTCTGTAGGTGCTTACTAAGCGATAAATTCGAAAAACTGTACCCATCAACTTGTTGGCATTTGTAAAAAACAAAGTACAATTACCGAACCTTGAAGATTTTCAAATTTAATGTTAGCGTAAAAGTTTTCTTTAGTTTCTGGGCAGTTGAAAAAAGAAAATTAAAAAAAAAACCAAAATTAAGCGGTTGAAATATGTAGAAGAAAAAATAATAATCATGTTAAAAATTAGGAACGTTGTTTACAGGATGGTCCTTTAATTAATAAAACTTTGTACGTACACAAAAAGGGGGTTTAAAAAATTCTACCTCGAAGGGGTATATTAAAAAAATTATTCCCACGAAATGGCGTGACAAGGAAATGCTAGTAGAACTTATATTTCCAGTAAACGGTAACGAACCCTCAAAATACTAAATTTCATTTTTCAGTTCTCTCGAATAATTAAAAACTAAAATAATAATAACGTTTTCAGGAACTTAATTAAATTCGCTGAAGTACAGACGGGAAATTAAAAAAAAATTTTTTTTTTTTTTTTAAGGCGAAAAGCACATGAAGGCTATTATCGCCTACCTAAATTTAAGTGTGAGTGTAAAGTGTTAAAGTAGCAAGTGTAGTGTTGTACCTAAGTGTAAGTGTGTGTTAGACTCGGGTACCACGAGGGACGTCTAAATCCCCTCAATAGGTGCAGCTAGTCTGCACACCCTGTAATTAAATTTAAATAAATTTAAGAGTGTTACTTTAAGTTTTAAAATTACGACATTAAAATGTTAATTTTGTTATTGATTTGCAAGCGCAGCGAGTAATGAGTTTGAAGGCCGAGGTCAACAGACGAGCAGCAAACAGGAAAATTCAAGGTCATTTGAGCTGAAATTTTAATTAGTTTATAGTACTGAAAATTTCACTGAACAAGTTAAGATTCTAAAAATTTCCCTCGGAAAGAGGGAAATAGTTATAAAACAAATACGTTTGATTTAGCGTTGATTTTCTGCCGAGATAAGGTGAGCAGAAGAAATAAGTCACTGGAAAATTTACCATATGTCAATGAAGATTTTTCTTAAGAACAGAATAATATAACTGTATCCGCAAAGTACGAATGTATGTCAGCATAGTGATATATAAACAGGCTGTCATATTCCAAAGTCTGGAACCACGACAAGCACCGGAAAAATGTCCGGTGATTGTCGCCAGTAAAAATTTTAACTTTAAGAAAACTCATTTTAAACCGCTTTTCCAAAGTTTTATCTATTTGGCATTAAAAGTTTTAAGATTAGTACAGTAAAACTGTACTAAATATTACCCTTTCTTTAGGTAACTAACCTATCTCTTGTACGGAAATCATTTCGTTCCTTTCCGTAGAATTATTTTCTATTTTTATTTTTTTCACAGAGAAGCGAGAAAGTACGAATATTGCATAACACTTAGGTACTTGCAATTGACTCTCGAATCTAACTTTTATTCCTTCTCTCACATATTATTTCACTGGAAAATATTCTTTCCACTTTCCGCACGTGCCGATGTTCCGATTCGAAAATTCGATGATATGCTGATCAACAGTCAACCGAGTTGATTTCTATTTTGAATCGTTTGTGCACTAGTTTGAGGGCAAAATTTAATCTCAATTACAATTTAATTTTTATTTCAGCTGTTAGTACTTTTTTTACTACTTGTCATATTTCACTTCCATATTTGAACGTTGATTAGGACGTACACAAATCCAGCCGGGACACCGGGACAAGAGCCCAAAACCGGGACGTATGACACACTTATAAATAAAGACTATACAACATACTTGTTTTAATTTGCATTATTTGATTTTGTGATTACGTAACTAGCTGTCAAGCATAAAAAACAAAGATTTTAAGGAAAAACCTGGACCCTACTTTGGGGATACTTGTATCCGGTGAAGACAGCTGATGAGCTTAGCAATTCCATCGTGCCTGTAGCTAATATAACTCTCACTAGTCTACTAAAGACACAAACATTCACCTCTACATAACCTGGCTAACTTTGAAGTATAAAGTGACCCGTGTTGAAGGAATGAATGACACCGGCCTAATGATCTATGAGAGTCCCGGTGTTACCTGTGCATGCACGGCTCTGTACGGGCAGACTTCATTACCTTAGCTACTTGTGGGTGTTTCAATAAATAACAATATAAAATAGAATTAGAGTGACGTCACCGCTCAATAAAAAGCTTGAGCAAATGGAGCACAACATCCGGCGTAATGAGGGTGAAGAGAAAGCAAGATTAAAAGGGAATTAGCAGAGCAAGCACCTCCATATGGAACTGGGAAGTCACTAATAAAAGTGGGGGAGCTACCCACCTTGATTCCTCTCTAAATCCTTCACTTTACGAAGAGACTAGGACTGTAGAAGGCACTATAACTGAGCATCTTAAGAATATTAAAATGGGGCTCAATAGATCTACAAAGGTGGCAGTATACTAGTAACCCCACACATTATGGTACTTGTATTACAGTACACTAATAGAATTTCCATACAATCCTTCATCAGTTTGTTTTTTTTACGAAACAAGTATTTTTTTAAACATTTACCGTTACACTGATTAAAGTAAAGAAGTTTCGAGTGGAAACGTGCCCGTAGCTGTCCTTAATCAGTGTAAACAAAGTAAAACAGTTATCTGTACATCACAAACTGATAAGCAACACTTGTCTTGTAAAAGTGACAAAGAAATCTTTCTACAATTCCTAAAAGAAGACGGATAAAAACGAATGCGTCATCATTCAGAATGAAGGGTGGTTAGGGTCGCTAATTGTACACGTCCGTCTGTCGGTCTCCCCTGCTCCGGACAGAAGCCGAACCGAGAGACCGAACCGGCGACTGGTAGCTACTAATCCGATTATTGCATTAGTCCTTCTTGCTTTGAACGGATCTGGAAGGATCTACGGCAGGGTAGCCACGGGTCTCTTTCTGTTTCAATTATACACGTTCTGATTCAACTTTTTTACTTTTAATTTACAACAAAGTAAAGAAAACAAACGTTTAATTCACTTTAAAACGTTAAATTATTTAGTAATCGTGGTTCGCAGCTGTCTGGCTGACCACCAACGAATTTCCGAAAGTATTTTTCTTTTACTAAACCTCTCTTGAAATTCTGCTTTTACTACAATAATCAGCATTAAAATCTACATATATTATCACTTTAAACTACTTTAAATATGTGAAAATGAACCTTGACCGACGTCAAATTAATTCTTTATTTTCAAATGTTTCGAAAATTCATAATTCCAACTTACGCAGTTTTTAACGCTGATTACGATGTTGACATTAGATTTAAAGAGAAAACAAGTTGTAATGAATGTCTGAAGATTTGAACTTATCTCTAAGCGGTAAACAAAACTTTATTGCGCCACTACGCATAGTTACCCGATTGAAAAATAGATCGCGCAGATGTAAACAAACGATTTCACGCTGTTCAGTGATCACTCAAGTAATTAAACGGCGTTACTAGTTAAATTGTGAAGAAAGAGATTGATTGAGTGAGCGATCACATCGTGCTACCCGGATTCTCAAGCAGGAATTGCGTCAGAGTGCAAGATTTTTTGCAAGTTCTTCTGGAAAACATGATAACGAGTTCGTGGATTGCAAACACTTGAGCAGGAACATATAACAGTGTAAAAACCGAAATGCCGACGATTGGAAACACATTCGGTTACGTGATAATTTCTACAGTTGGAATTTACGGAAAAAATAAAAATCTAGTGCAGGCTGGATAAAAATGAAAATAATCGCGCACACAGTTGTTTCGTTGGTAGTGCGAATTTCCAAACATTTTTTTTATTATTATTTTAAGGCGAAAAGCACATTGAGGCTATTATCGCCTCCATAAATGTAAGTGTGAGTGTAAAATGTTAAAGTCGTAAGTGTAGTATTGTAAGTGTAAGCGTGTGTTAGACTCGGGTACCGCGAGGGACGTCTACATCCTCTCAATAGGTGCAGCTAGTCTGCACCCCCTGCAGGGAAATTTCCAAACAATAAGAACACTGAATAACACCACTTAAACGCAAGTTTTAAATTATTAAGTACCCAAAAACCGATTTTTGCAATACATTAGGAAGTAAAATAAGTTAATCCGTTTCAAAATGGTCTAGCAAATTTTAAAAATCCATAAAAATTTTGGGAATTTCATTTTACCACCGTAATTATCGTTTAAATCTGTAAAAAATTGAATTTTAAAACGAATTTACATCGTTTCATGAATTTTAGTAGGTTCTAAAATTCAAATCACTGCAAAATTGACGTTTTGTACTATTTCATAATAAATTCGAAAATGCGGCACTGTTCTGTTCTAACCATAAATGAACGGCACATTTCATACGATGACACATGGCGGTAGTTTGATTTCAACGCCAAAGAGCACAAATACAGAAAGAAATAACGAAAATTTACTTTTACCCTTAAAAAATCGGACTACACAATAGGATGTTGCATAGAATTTACTATTAGCATCTGTTATAGCATAATTTCAATAGTTAGGGTGAACAATTAGCATAATTTCAATAGTTAGGGTGAAAAAACTAGTAACTATTCAAAAAAACATTCCTAAAAAATGAATTTTTCCCCAAAATCTTTTAACTTTATCAGAAAAGTAGACATATTCCTATATTGTAACATACTGAAAAGGCACTATTATACGATAACCGATTACATAACTTCCTTCAATCGTGAGCATATTCCTTAGTAGCTTAATGCTTAATATCCATACTTAATGCAAGTTAGGCTAATGAAGACGAGGAAAGGGCAAAGCTTACGGCAGTAACTGCAGCCTCGAAACTACTACCTTTAGAGACGCAACATATATTTTACTTTGCATACAATCACCACAGTATTCATTAAAAATGTATTTAAAAATGCTGTACACTGAAAATGACACTGTAATTAAAAAAAAATCATAAACAAAAATCTAATAGTGTAATTTCCGATAAACGCTAAATAAATTTATAAATTTCGTCCCCGCCCCAAACAGCTAATCAATCACGCCACTTGACTGGGTCATGATTTAAAACTTCAATGCTGGCATTACTGTCAACAGCCCGGCCGGTGCTTAAATCATATCGGCACCGGTTATGAAACTTTATTGTCCCGCTATCTGGGCGCTATCCGATCGGGAAACACATCGACCCAGAATGTAAATGAACAATTTTACATTGTAACGTAATAGTTGGAGTAATTAAACAGCGTTACAGGTTAAATTGTCGTGAAAGTCTTAGATTGATCGCCCTGCTAACCCTAACAATAACAGGACAAGTTGTTATGAATTGCCACGGCCATTTCGATATTACACATGTTCTAATCAGCGATCTAAATGACCGGTGATTGAAGCCTTCAATGCTTTCCTGATTTATAACGATTTTCGCGATATTAAATACTACACCCCGTTTGTAATTAATAGATATTAATATTTGCATATGTAATACACGATACTTGGCATGCACAACTATATATGTTTTACAAACTTGTTTGTCAGATATTATTCGCTGAAGGTGTTTAACTGTCAGTATGATTAATGCTTTTGTTTATTTTACTTCCTTAAGCGCGTTATGAAATTAGATAGTTTTTTTACGATAAAAGTAATTGTGTTTTTTAAAGTGTGTTAGAGACTTTAACGCTATTAATAATAAGACAGAAGTTTAGGCGTTTACTCAGACCTTGTCCGCAGTGAAATCGTATAATGTCCACGCTTTAAGCAAATATGAATTAAAAGATTCAGTTCTATTTGCTTTATATAAAACAGATCTACAGCAAAACCTAAAAATGCATCGTTATAATAGACGTAAAAGGATTTTAAATATAATCGGTTGTTTTAATCGTTATCTTGATATCTACCGATAGGATAAAACTAATGAAGTAACTTCAATCTCGAAGCAACGACCTTGAGATATGCAAGTTTAGAGAAGCAGAATATTGACCAATGACAGCAGTACACGCCGGAACCTTTAACATTTTGTTTCCTTCTAAAGGGGCGTATATCGGTAGATAAAACGACAAACCTGAGGAAGTATTATATTTCAACAACTTTCCCATACATTGTTAGCATATAGAAGCAAGTCTGTATGCTAACATGTCTTTCTACTCCACCGTTAAAATCACGAATTGTTAAAATATTATTACAGCATTTTAAGCTCGAAGTCATGTTGTATATACGTAAACGTTTTTCAAAATTTAAGCTGAAAAAGTGAACCCAGCCAATTGCCTATTCGAGAAATCAATGCTTAGTATTTTTATACTAAGCAAAGAAAATTTGTCCACCTTTTATTAAAAAATTCTTAATTAGAAATTAGAGAGAAAACATTTACATTACATGGTCTAATTACTACCATAATTTAAAATCCAAAAACTAACCCAATTTATTAGCCATTTAAAGAAAGTTAATGCTACATTTAAAAATAACAGAATATAAGTAATCCATTAGGCCTGCTGTCTTATTTCCAATTCTTATGTTAACATTCAGAACAACAATCTAAAAATTTTGTATAACTTAAGAACGTCTTTTCTACACCCTCGTTTAAATCGCCGATAATTTTCAAAAATCAAAAAGTATTTTTTATCTTAGTTAAGTAGTTTTCTCTTCAATTCTTTAAAAATGCACTCAGTTGGAAGCACGAGAAGCAACAGATGAAACATAACGGTATATTCTAATTTACTGCATTCCGAAATCCATAAACTAAAACACTTTATTGGTGATCTATTAAAGTATGTGCAATATTTTTAAAAAAGATGACAAGCGATCATTACCGTATTAGAGCCGACTTTTATGTAAATATAAACAATAGCCTGATTACCTAAAATGTTCGTGTAATTTAAGTACGTCTGCTACCCCACCGTTAAAGTCATCGATTAAAATGGAAACCGTGCTGAATGCAAGAACACCCTGGAGTTTCACTGAAAATATCAACCAGTCGATGATAAATCAACGGTTTACTAGTCATGCCTGACTTGTATTAAATCCCTTTCGCCTATATTTCATAACTAAATAATGCGAATTTTCCTCGGTCGTGCAGCAGGTGTCTGAAAAGCTGTAATTATCCTTATTTCCATATGTCCTCGTCATACTTCCTGTTACATCAGTGACCGTGTGGTATGGGCAACTCTCCAAGACCAAGAGCAGATCTAGGGCTCCGACTAGCCAATAGCGTTCGGCATTTCGAGCTACTGTTGAAAAACGAGTTCTAATGTAAATTCAATTTTAATCGGTAATCATAGCTTATGGACGTTTATTCTATTAGACGCAGTGTAAATAGCGCATGATGGATTGGTAGTGATCTGTTTACCTTGTAGAAACTGAAAGTAATGCGTGCAGTAAACAGCTGAGGCAACAGTGGAATATGAGGCACTTGGAATTAATTAGACGATAATGATAATTAACTCTAAGTAATATAACTGCAAAAATTAAGTGTCTGTTACAGGCTACCTAGTGAAATAGTTAAGTAATAATAGACTTCTTATTGCAGTTATAAACCTGTTTGAAAAATCTAAAGTTTAATACATTTAGAATAACAATTTTGTACTTTTATTATCTTTACATTGTGATGTTTCCAGGTATTGCAAATTTAGTACATGAACGTTTAGTCGGGAATTTATAAAAATAGTTCAGTGGATGCCTAAAGATGAGTAATTATTTAATTTATGTAATTTAAAAAAACTATCTGTGTTAAATTAGTAGATTATAGTTACAGTCTTTTATTTGTGACATTTTCAGTTTCGAAAAACAGAAAATTCAAAAAACAACACACAAAAAAGTCCGGTTCAGAAAGTATTTACCAAAATAACTGGACTAAGAACCAAATTTCATTAAAACTGTATTGTCGAATTTCATTGATCGGTCAAACTATAATCACGTGCTAAATTTCATCAAAAATGTATTGAAAAATTTCACTGATCGATCAAACTGTAATCACGTGCTAAATTTTAACAAAATTGTATTGCCAAATTTCACTGATCGATCAAACTGTAATCACGTGCTAAATTTTAACAAAATTGTATTGCCAAATTTCACTGATCGATCAAACTGTAATCACGTGCTAAATTTTAACAAAATTGTATTGCCAAATTTCACTGATCGATCAAACTGTAATCACGTGCTAAATTTTAACAAAATTGTATTGCCAAATTTCACTGATCGATCAAACTGTAATCACGTGCTAAATTTTAACAAAACTGTATTGCCAAATTTCACTGATCGATCAAACTGTAATCACGTGCTAAATTTTAACAAAACTGTATTGCCAAATTTCACCGATCGATCAAACCAGCTATATTTCATCACAAAACTGTATTGCCAAATTTCACTGATCGATCAAACCAGCTATATTTCATCACACAACTGTATTGCCAAATTTCACTGATCGATCAAACTGTAATCACGTGCTAAATTTTAACGAAATTGTATTGCCAAATTTCACCGATCGATCAAACCAGCTATATTTCATCACAAAACTGTATTGCCAAATTTCACTGATCGATCAAACTGTAATCACGTGCTAAATGTTAACAAAACTGTATTGCCAAATTTCACTGATCGATCAAACTGTAATCACGTGCTAAATTTTAACAAAACTGTATTGCCAAATTTCACTGATCGATCAAACTGTAATCACGTGCTAAATTTTAACGAAATTGTATTGCCAAATTTCACCGATCGATCAAACCAGCTATACTTCATCACAAAACTGTATTGCCAAATTTCACTGATCGATCAAACCAGCTATATTTCATCACACAACTGTATTGCCAAATTTCACTGATCGATCAAACTGTAATCACGTGCTAAATTTTAACGAAATTGTATTGCCAAATTTCACCGATCGATCAAACCAGCTATATTTCATCACAAAACTGTATTGCCAAATTTCACTGATCGATCAAACTGTAATCACGTGCTAAATGTTAACAAAACTGTATTGCCAAATTTCACTGATCGATCAAACTGTAATCACGTGCTAAATTTTAACAAAACTGTATTGCCAAATTTCACTGATCGATCAAACTGTAATCACGTGCTAAATTTTAACAAAACTGTATTGCCAAATTTCACTGATCGATCAAACTGTAATCACGTGCTAAATTTTAACAAAACTGTATTGCCAAATTTCACTGATCGATCAAACTGTAAGCATGTGCTAAATTTTAACGAAATTGTATTGCCAAATTTCACCGATCGATCAAACCAGCTATACTTCATCACAAAACTGTATTGCCAAATTTCACTGATCGATCAAACCAGCTATATTTCATCACAAAACTGTATTGCCAAATTTCACTGATCGATCAAACTGTAATCACGTGCTAAATTTTAACGAAATTGTATTGCCAAATTTCACCGATCGATCAAACCAGCTATATTTCATCACAAAACTGTATTGCCAAATTTCACTGATCGATCAAACTGTAATCACGTGCTAAATTTTAACAAAACTGTATTGCCAAATTTCACTGATCGATCAAACTGTAATCACGTGCTAAATTTTAACAAAACTGTATTGCCAAATTTCACTGATCGATCAAACTGTAATCACGTGCTAAATTTTAACGAAATTGTATTGCCAAATTTCACCGATCGATCAAACCAGCTATATTTCATCACAAAACTGTATTGCCAAATTTCACCGATCGATCAAACCAGCTATATTTCATCACAAAAATGTATTGCTAAGTTTCATTTATCGATTAAACGACAATCAGATGCTATAAAATAATCAAAACTGCATTGCCAAATTTCATTGATTGATCAAACTAAAGTTACGTGCTAAATTGGTAAACTACGCATAAGAACACGTAGACGGTAAATTTATATTTATTTTTAAAAATATGTATTATTTTTCTAAAAACATAATTTTTGTAACTATTTTGTACGTTTGCGCAATAATCATGCTGCTTATATGGAAACGCAAAATCAAACAACGTTAAATCAAACAACTGTATTGTATAATCTATATCAATAACGCATACATAGTTTCATCCTTCTTGAAGGATTTATTATTTATCGAACAGGTTATTATAATCACATTATCCTGACCTTAAGGAATATCTTCAATGACATATGTTAAACTTGCCAGAGACAACTGACCTCTTTCTTCCACCCACCGTCCCTCGGCAGAAAAAACAAACAACCGTAACCGTTCACGGTCTCGCCGGTTGATTTCTACGACCCGGACGAATTCCTCGCCCAGAAAGAGGCATTCATTAGCGCCGAGGCATTTAGCTTCCCCCTGTGTTTGTCTAGTATGAATAGCCTGCAATCGTCCTGCGAGGATGCAATCATTTTTGCATTAGCCCGCGCGGCCATTAGGCCCAAACCCATTCTTCAGTCCAGCGGGCGGAGAGGACGCGGCGACAAAAACTGAGCCGCGGCACGATTCCTGGATATTGTGGCCGCTTTGATCCGGCCAACTAATGGACACGTTAGATTTTCTTACCGGTAAAGGAAGCATTAAGGACGGCTATTTACCCGATGTGAAAAAGCAGAAGCGAGAGATAATGCCGTCTGTCATATTCCACAGTCGGGATTCTGGTGAGATCGTAATTTGTGGCCGCCTCCGCTGCAGCAGCTCTACTCTAGCTAATTTGCCAACGTTGCTTACTTCGTTAAGGATTTTTCAAAAATTAAAACACTTTAAGGAGAACCACCGCGAAAACGTAACACAGTTCAAATGACCTCAGGTTACAAAGCGATCGGACACTTTTTAGTGTGGGTGTATCTACACTTAAAGGTATTGGAATGATTTGAAAAAATATTTTAATTGAACATCCTGTCAGAAAAGTGGACACAACGAATATTATGTATATTACACCAAAATTAGTAAAACCATTGATAAACAATGGACGCACGACACTACACGTAACGATTAACGTCAATAATCGACCACAACTTTCATATTAAAATCTATATCTGCTTAACGTACCCACTTTATGCCAGACTTTGACATTAATTGTAATACAAAAGCTCAGGCCATTAACTCCAACATCTAACCTACAACAACAAGGTGCGCAGGTTCTGAACTGACCACAGTTTTAACCACCTCGGATCTGCCTACCCCTAAAATCGATACAATTAAATAAACCCGACAGAAATAATTACTATAATAGAAACTACGTAACAATTTCATTTACGATTTTTAAGTTGCGCTTTCAACTTGACTAGCAATTCACACCATGAAGCCCATATCGTGAACCAAATAAATGGAATTTTCATTGATTAGCTTTTAAAAATAGTTCCAAAAGAAGAAGAAATTGTTCACAAAAAATCTAATAATACACGTAGCTTGAAATTGTAGTTTTTTTTAAAAAAGTTGCGAAAATTAATATCTAATTTTGCAATTACAATTAAAAATATTGATCTATTAGCATATAGAAACAGTCTATAATAGAGGAATCGAACGTTTTAATTCCAATAACCAATGTTCTATCTAATAATAACAAAGATTATGTTATTAAGTCGTAGACCCTATTGGTGAGATCCGTAGATCTGATTTTATCAGAAACAAATATGGCAACACTGGTTTTAACAAAATAATCTTTTGCTACGTTTACAATGTTATGTATTTAGGCATAAACTGAATTTTATTTTCAATTAACATCCTAGATCGCAGTCATATCGCATTTCCCTCCAAAACGGAGGCGTATTCATATTTGCGTTAGTCTCTAAACACGACTTACTTTAACAAAAGTGCCCAACGAAATTTCCGTAAGCCGACAACCGCATTTTCTGGATTGAAACATTGATTTACCACACGCACGCGCGCGCGCGCACACACACACACACACACACACACACACACACACACACACAGAGAGAGAGAGAGAGAGAGAGAGAGAGAGAGAGAGAGAGAGACACACACACTCTCTCTCACACACGCACAGGCGCGCGCGCGCACGTTGAAAACGGGTTGCCGAAATATTTCGAGAATATTAAAGGACAGCTAAGGAATATCCGGTGACAGTACACGTAAATGGATCCGAGATAGGTTCAATAAACTATCTCGCACATATTTCCTTAACCTCGAGTCACAATAACACTAAGTGAAACTCATTCAGCGCTAGGTAATAATTTATCCGCGCAACTACAACACCGAGCCATAAAAATCAGTAGTGACAGTTGGACGGTCGGAGATGGGACAGCGTTACTTTGACTGAGGGCTCTTAATATCCGATACTATATGACTGAGGGCTCTTAATATCCGATACTATATGACTGAGGGCTCTTAATATCCGATACTATATGACTGAGGGCTCTTAATATCCGATACTATATGACTGAGGGCTCTTAATATCCGATACTATATGACTGAGGGCTCTTAATATCCGATACTATATGACTGAGGGCTCTTAATATCCGATACTATATGACTGAGGGCTCTTAATATCCGATACTATATGACTGAGGGCTCTTAATATCCGATACTAGCCTATACGTCTGACCGACCACAAAACCTAAACACTTTCGTTAATTATTTACCCAACAAATAGCGATTCTGATTCAACTGCTTTCAGATATTTCAACTTTATTTCTATTCTAAACCAGTTATTGGGGTCGTTAAAACTGTTTTGTCAGCTCGTCAAACATCCTGTATTTGATGAAAGGTTTTATTAAAAGTATTACAGAAAAAGCAAACACGTTTATTAGCTAACAACCGTATTTGCGCATTCCCAATGAGAATTGAAACAACCATTATGGCATGTCTCACATCAGTGACCTTGAAATAAACGGCGATCCTAAGCTCTAGATCACTTGTTCAGGGGTCGTTAAAGTTTTATACATATCTTAGTCCAATCTGATTCAAACTTTGCACAAATATAGGTGTTCGTAATGGCTTGAACAAGTTCGTTTATCAGTAAAATTCGTTTAACAGTTTCAAAATGGTGATAATTTAAATCTTACAATTTTTTTGTCTTAAATATTTTTGAAAATCTGATTTCACCATCATGTCAGCGACGCAGCAGTGTGTCGCGACTATTTTGAATAAAATCTTATGAGCAAGGAAATCGAGTTCAACAAACTCGATTATTATAATCATTATAATCGATTATTATTATAGTTTTATTATAAAATCAACTAACACGATTATTGTCGTAATATTTCTTACGTTTTACAGCTGTTACTATATAGCTGTTACTAAGAAATGTAAAAGTATGATTTTATCCTGACAATTTAATTACATTTTAGCGTGCTCTGACAGACAGTTCTTTCTTGTTCATTAAATGGATCGGTTGACAAAGTTTCTTTTTTCTTACTGAAGATAGCGCTGAAAAACGTTTTATTCAAATCGTTTTGTAACATTTTCGATCTCGTTTTAGAAAGCAACATAAAATATTTCATTAGCTTTCCGCTGCAGACGGCCACCGAACTAAAATTGTTATTACGGGAAATATTTGAGGTTATACCGACATAGAGGTCGGCTTACAGGGAACGCAATTAACCGAAACCAACAAACGGCCAAGCAAGGGTGTCGGTGCCAAAGAGTCGGACTCCGCCGCCCTGCAATTTGTAAGACTTTGTGGTTAACCCCGACCCTCGGTCGAAAAAAAACATCCAGAATCATTCCTTTCAGGTGGAATCGTTAAGAATTGACACTGTCCCTTAATTTGTGCTTCGGATGTCCCTCATTATTGGAGATTGGTTTTTCTGATCGCGTCCTTCATTTTCTTTACGATTTCGTGTGGTCATTTCGCGTGCACTCGGGCGAAGTGAATTACGCAGAAGACGAAGTAGCGACGTGCCCAGTTTACCTAGAAGTTATTATTTTTTTGGCAAATACGCGGAATCGGTCGTTGTTTGTTTCGCCGGAAGTCAAAGAACTGAGGTACTCGACTGCGCTGACTCATCAACGACAGAAAATAATGTCTGTCACGTGAATTGAGGAAATTGACGTAATTTCTATAATGGAGGAGACTTTAATGCCCTAGAACAGGAGATCTAACAGGTGGTCTGCGAGAAAGTCTTAATGGTTAGAATAAAACAGAGAAAAAATATCTCCTTATTTTACTAAATTACTCATTAAATATTTGATACAAACACAATAGTTTGCTGTTATGTAGAAATTGTTGCTATTATTTCAATGTTAAGAATAATTCTTTTTAGATATCAAATTTAAGCTAAAATTAAATGAGAAGTGGCAATGAACGTTAATATATGTCAAGCAATGCATCTCAAATTTCAACTCACGCATACAGCACATAAATAACTTGCTCAATTTAACTTAATAGTAAGTAGGCCCTATCTGTTACTTTTTGTGAAAGAACAATGCACAAACTTTCTCGCATTAAAATATTAGGCACAAATAAAATTCGAAAAACGTACTTTAATCTATACGTAAATGTAAACCTGAATGTAAACAGCAATGAAACATCTAAAAAGTCTAATTTCACAAAATTGCCTTGACTAAAATATCAGTTAAGGTGAAATTTAAATCACCTTTCGGTTTCGAGAAAGGGCACAAAACGCATGTAATTAAGTAATTTATTATTTGATTGTTAAGTGTGAATGTAAACGTCCTAAAAGTACAGCAACCATCAAAAAAAGCGTGCTCGATATTAACGGCTAAAGTCCACTAATTATTTGACAACGAATGCTGCAAGCGGCAAGGACAGGAAGTTTGAGAAAGCAATACTAATATCTACTTAACTGTAGTTGAACACTTCGCTGCAAGATGCCACCAGCATCGAGCGCTCACAAAGCTCTCTTAAGGGTTATCATTACAGCATGTTTCTATTCAATGGCTAAAACGACCAGGAAGCTTCGACGATCAGAAAATTAAATTTGTACTTCTACATTTTCTGCGGTCTTATTCAAAATTTGCTAAACACTTACTTTTTTTTTATGTTTTGTTTCGGAATAATTCCAAGAACCATTTAATTTTGTAATTGTAAAAACCTTATTTTGTATAGAATTAAATATTTATACAAGCATAAACCAATTGCTACTAAAATAGGTTATGAGACTGTTTTCAAACCTCAAAGTGAACGTTTTATCAACTTGTACATCCGAGAAAAATGTGTGTCGAAATACCGTGACCACTTCAAAATTTTAAAAGTATATCAACGCAACAATATAACTTCACATTTTACATCTAAAAATTCCCTCAGTTCCATTAATAAATACCGTGGCGTTTAAAAGCACAAATTAGTATTGGCGGAAACGTTTTATGGACCAATAAAGGGCGAGGTATGTTCACTTGTAGGGAAAATAAGGGTGCGCCGTACCCCGCCTTTCCTCTGCCGACATAGACCTCACACAGGGGTGGATTCCCTCGCCCTCTATTTGCCTTGTCGGTAAGGAATTCAGCAAAGCAGTAAAAGTTTTGGAATAAGAGAAAGTTCAACCTGTTATTGTAGTGTAAGAGAATGTTTTATTGTGTAAAACTTAAGGTCATTAACTCTTCAATGTCATTCTAGTTTCTCTTACACGCGTAATATAAAACAAATTAAGTTCTCTTATAACTTTTGGAATGATGTTTTTTGTAATAAAACGCCGACTGTATGAATCACGTAAATAAAGAAAAGAAGCAAATGAAATCTACTGCACTTTGTCCAACACATCTTCACACTTCGTACATTAACAAGTGAACAGTGAAAACTTTAATTTTCAAAAATATGGCTAGTTTATTTATGATTTCATAAAACCATTTTGACTAAGTACTGAAGTTCGTTTCAAAAGTTGGGAGAATTTGAAACGGGCGTTAAAGAAGTTTCTTATTCATTTACACTGATAGACAGGCAACAATCAAACCATTTTCGGGTCCTATAATTCGGTCCAAGCTGGTCTGGGAGTGTCGGGAGAACATCAATGGTCTGTCCCTGGGACACCGGGATTCCGGGTTGAAGGTAACAAGACAGACTGGGATCTGCACCTAAGTTTATCAAAACTTGTGGAGCTGTCTTTATGGATTTCTTTGTTTGGCCGGGTCTGCTATCAATAGGTGCATTAACAAACTACACCAGGCAAGATGGGATAGCCTTCATGGGCATCTCTTAAGTAAAGAACCTCAAGGAGGATTTAAACGATAGCAGATATCTTGAGCAGAGTAAAACAAAAGAATCATTGGCTCAAGAACTGTGAACTGTGGGCGCTGTGAACTGAGGCCACACATACACAGAGGTGTGTACCACGGAGGAACCATGTGTAGGTTATGCAGTAGAGGACAAAACTGCAGGACATGATTCATGATTGTGAAGCTCTTGCTAAGGGTTTTGGTTTCCAGGACGTTAGGGACCTCCAGGAGGATAAACTAGTCAGTGGATTGTTGCACTTTACTAAGTCCATCAATATGACGAAATAGTACTTAAGAGGTTTATTTGATCGCTGTGCCTGGGGTTGTATAATCAATTCTTCTAGTTTCTAACCTAATCTGATCGGTTCAAAAGCTCTTCACTTCTCTATGGGACTTTGAAGCTACACTAAACAGAGAATTTGAGTTCAGTTATTGAAGAATTTTTATTAAAAATGAGACCTTCAAGCTTCCAATATGGAAATTTTCAGCATCTGGACTTCGAAATGAGCATTGATTCTGTTTCCTAGATCACTTTTTGAGGGTGTCGTTAAAATTTATATATATATATATATATATATATATATATATATATATATATATATATATATATATGCGTTACGATTCTGCGTTGTTTAGCACCCTCGTAATTTCGGCCCGATTCGGTTCAAACATGAAATAAAAATTATTTCGGTAATAGCTTGGACCGCTTCTTCACATAGAAAGATCAGTGTAACAGTTTCAAAATGGCGGCAATTTAAAATCTTTAATTTTTAATTTTACTTTTTTTTGGCAATCCGATTTCACCATCGTAATCGGCGTTTAAATTAGCGTTTTAAATTTTCGAATTTCATTGGCAAAATACATAAATGAATCTCTAACTGTGATCAGGGAACATTTTCGTGTTTCCGATGCAATTTGAAAATTTCAGATGTTAATTAATGCCGATTTTGTTATTTTGATACAAAATCAAATTTAAAAAATACAGTTTTAAATAGGCTTACATCACGTCAACTTAAAACGTTCTGGAGTTTCTTAATGTTTTACACTGAGCAGATCCACAACCATGTCCATATACAGGGTATTTTCCTAGTAAAAAACGCACCAATTTTAACAAAACGCACGTGACTTTTACAAGTTGTGAAGTAAGGTAATTTAACATTAACTTAAAAAGTTATTTTTGGCTATTCATTCGTAAATCTTTAATACTTAGACAGGAATGTTTGGTCGTACTAAATTCAGTTTGTACAATCCGGCGTAACATTGCCAGGCAGTGAGAGAAGACGATAATGTCAAGATTCCGTGTGATGTTTGATTTTAGGTTCTCTGTGATGAAGAATAGACTAACAGTTTTCCACATAATTAGGCGCGGGTTAACAACCGCCTAATGATCGCCTAGCCTCAGCTCCCGGCCTTCCTTTCACCCCCCCCCCCAAAACTGCTTTCTTTTGTCCGGTTCCAAAAAGCAAACCCCGGCTACGATAAGTAAATTTAAAATAAACTTACGTAACTGCGATCAGGATTGGAAATCGTACCTGCGAACAAAAAACAATAATTAATTTTTGTAATGTAGTGTTTGTGATTTGAAATAAGATACTGACTTACAAGTTTACCATATTTAAAACAATAATGATAACAGTTTTGTTTTTAGTAATATAAAATTATACATGAACAGTTTATATAAAAAATAATTGTATAAAATAAATACTGATACAAAACATGTGTACGGTGCAAAAGAAATACATTACTTAAAAAAGTGATCAATGAACAGAGCTATCATCAAAAACCAGTTTAGGTTGTCAAAATCGATTCATTTTTTTCGAATTTCAGCCGTATGCGATTAGTGAACCAAATTTGAAATCAACGAACTTTACTGTACAAAAATCGATATTGAGTGATTTCCACAGAGATAAAATTTTATTTCCGTTTTAATTCCGAAATAAAATTAATTTTAGTCAAAATCATTTCAGCCGATTTCGATAAAACCAATTTTCGTTAACTCAACGATAAAATTCGTGTGAGAAATTTGCATTTTCTGTCAATTTATAGACTCACGTGCTTGGATTGTCCGAAGTGGTCCCCGCAGGGGGTGCACACTAGATGCACCTATTGATAGGATTTAGACGTCCCTCGCGGTACCCGACTTACACTTACAACACTTACGACTTTAACACTTTACATTCACACTTACATTTAGGGAGGCGATAATAGTCTCAATGTGCTTTTCGCCTTAAAATAACAATAATAAATGTACGAAGTGGTTTAGGTAGTAGGTTCCAGATTTTATGTCTTTCCCTTACCGTTAATACCTTTCTCACGTCATCGTCAATCTAACAGACATAATGTATGACTTTTGAGCAAAAGGAAGAACATAAGACGCATTATATGTAGGAAATTACTAAATATACACTTACAGGTATACACACTGCAAAAACATATATTTAGTAATAGTACTTTAAAACGAAACAATTGGTATCGTAATATTGATTTTTTTTTGTACTACTACCATTTTAAAAAACATGAAATAAAAATTATATGTAGGAAATTACTAAATATACACTTACAGGTATACACACTGCAAAAACATATATTTAGTAATAGTACTTTAAAACGATACAATTGGTATCGTAATATTAATTTTTTTTTTTGTACTACTACCATTTTAAAAAACATGAAATAAAAATTATATGTAGGAAATTACTAAATATACACTTACAGGTATACACACTGCAAAAAGATATTTAGTAATAGTACTTTAAAACGAAACAATTGGTATCGTAATATTAATTTTTTTTCTGTACTACTACCATTTTTAAAAACATGAAATAAAAATTATATGTAGGAAATTACTAAATATACACTTACAGGTATACACAATGCAAAAACATATATTTAGTAATAGTACTTTAAAACGAAACAATTGGTATCGTAATATTAATTTTTTTTTGTACTACTACCATTTTTAAAAACATGAAATAAAAATTATATGTAGGAAATTACTAAATATACACTTACAGGTATACACACTGCAAAAACATATATTTAGTAATAGTACTTTAAAACGAAACAATTGGTATCGTAATATTAATTTTTTTGTACTACTACCATTTTTAAAAACATGAAATAAAAATTATATGTAGGAAATTACTAAATATACACTTACAGGTATACACACTGCAAAAACATATTTAGTAATAGTACTTTAAAACGAAACAACTGGTATCGTAATATTAATTTTTTTGTACTACTACCATTTTTAAAAACATGAAATAAAAAAAAACTAATAACGCGATTCTAGAACGTACTTCATGAAATAATAAAAATCACGAAAAGCGGACAATACTGTTCTCAAGAAATCGAGGAACGATAGCGCCGGTTGTCCTCACAAGGGATGAACCTTTAACCGTTTCACTTAAACAATACAATGCACCAGAGTTCACCCGAACAATAGCAGACGGTGCCAAACAATAAACTGCGGACTTAATTGCATTCAGTAACTTCCTAGGCATGTTTATACCCGTAGGATCTTTGCTACTATATGTTTTCTGTTTTTAATTAGATTTGCTCCGATGTCGTTTTGAAATAGTATGAGTCTAGTATGAGACAATGCGTTTACCCGGTTGCTTTATCGGTAAGCATTGACAATAGGTTAAGAGGAGCCCGTGGGTGGGCCAGGACCCTGAGGAGAGGACAAAGGCGCCGCGTCGCTTTAACACCGCTCCACGTACCACACCCTGGTACAAATTTGTACGTGTGTGATAATTGAAGGAAACGGCCAAAGCTACTGGATTATTTCAGGTGTTTGTTTTGGATGCGATAATTGGTATTGTACATACTTCGTTATATGACACGCCGGTATGGGACTTTAATGCTGACAAAGTTGTTTTTAGAATCAAACTGCAGGCTCTTTAATGCTGACAAAATTGTTCTTAGAATCAAACTGCAAAGGTTTTACAGCTGAAAAAATGGTTTTAAAAATCAAAATGTAGGTGTTTTAATGTTGAAATAATGGTTTTTAGGAACAAACTTCAAGTGCTTTAATGCTGACAAAATGGTTTTTAGAATCAAACTGCAAGGAATGCTGATACAATGTTTTTAGAATAAAATTGTAGGTGCTATAAAGCTGACAAATTAGTTTTTAGAATCAAAATTTAGGTATTTTAATGTTAACAAAATGTTTTTTTTTTTATTAAACAGCAAGGGCTTTAATGTTGATAAAAATGGTTTTAGAATAAAATTGCAGGAACTTTAATGCTGGGAAATGATTTTATAATCAAACTACAGTCGCTTTAATTCTGACAAATTTAGTCGCTTTTATGATGATAAAATAGTTTTAGATCAAACTGCAGTTGTTTTAATACAGTGAAAATATTTTTTTTTTAATTAAACCGTAATGGTTTTAATACTGAAAAAAATGCTTACAGGAATCTAACTACAGTAACTTTAATGCAGACAAAATAATGTTTACAATCAAACAGCGACAGTTTTAATTTTGACGTAATGGTTTAGAACCAAACTATAAACATACTGTGTTGTAAATGCTGACAAAATGGTTCGCAGACTACAAATGCTGTAGCTTTAATGCTGACGTAATGGTTTAGAACCAAACTATAAACCTACTGTGGTGTAAATGCTGACAAAATGGTTCGCAGACTCCAAATGCTTAATGCTGACGTAATGGTTTAGAACCAGTCTATCAATCTACAATAGTGTTAATACTGACAAAATGGTATTAAGGATTAAACCAGTTATTTAATGAAGACAAACCATTACGGCTTATCAATCGTAAAGATTCAATTTTAAAAACAATTTTTTTCGGTTAATCTTCTTTCCTGTATCTTTCAAGAATAGTAGAAGAATTTTGATGAAGTCCTTATATTTTCATTAAACTACGAAAATTTCGAGTTGTTACATTAAATCAAAACACCATCGATTCAGTTTCCCAAGCACAAACAACAAAATCCCCAAGCCGGTGTAGTCTAGACGACCGCCCACAACACTTTTCTAACCTTGATTATACTACATTAGACCAAGTTTAGTGTAAATGCTTAATGGGTGACTTATGGATCACAGGTGGTCAGTGTGTAATAGACCGAACCTCCTGGAGGGTTACAAGCGATCCGAGTTTCTCGTGATTTACCTCTCGGATAACTTCTGCTATTGTAACGTGCTGCGGCGGACTTCCTTGATTTGTGCTGTGCACAATTAGCAGTGTGCAACGTCCGTCCGTCGTAACATCGGCAGGTTTTTGTTCCAACGCTGAAAGACGCCAACAGATCGGTATGCGTTAGGTCAGGAAACAAACGAAGGTTTTGATATTCAAGGCCGTAATATGGCGGGCAAATGCAAAAATTCATTTAGAAAACAGTGGAAAATGGCGGCAGATGTGAAAATGTGTGTAGATGATGAAGTAAGGCATAAAGTTATAATCTTACGCTGTAGTTAGTTTCGAAAAAAACTTTAAAAGCCAAAGCTCAGAAGTTTGAGAGGTCCTCAAATCAGTCTCGCTAGAGTTAAATCAGTTCAATCCAAAGTTTTTGATCTCGGGGAATTAATACAACAATTTACTCCATAATGGAGGGAAATTTATTATGGAGCGGAAATGTGGTGAGTTATGCAAGAGGTAAAAGTCAAACGGGAACTCAGTCTAATGAAAACGACTAACAGTAAAAAAAGGCACGACAACTTTACGCAGGAAACGAGAACGAAGACGACTCTGCTGTGAACGGGTGTCTCTTTGTGAGATTTTAGAGTTTTTACGTCGTTATCTCGAGAAAGTAGTTTTTTGTACGTTCGGAGAGAATTTGATTTTAAGGAAAACAATCCAGAGAAAAAAACTGTCGAGGAGTTACCGACAGAAGCGAAGCTTTTGTTAATGATATCTTTGCTGAATATATAACTAGTTTGAAGATATGTTTACAAATATCTTCTTTTGTTTAAATAAATAAATACGTGAACCTACCTTAGATATTATTTACTGTAGTTATAGTAAAAGATCAGCTGTTTTATGTTAAGTCGTAACGATCAGCTGATTACACTGAACAGCTGACAGGATGTAATACGTTTCCAAATTAAGTTGTTAAAAACTATTAATATTAACAACAGTTATTATAAACGTTTATATTAATTTCGAATGTATTTATAAACTGTTACAACGTGCGCGACAGAAAGTTCTGGGAGATTTCCTCCAAGTTGTTTAAACTCTTCGATGTTTACTGTCGCGCACGGACATAATTTTTAATTAATTTCTTGTTTTCTGTAAATCAAAGTACAGATAGTGCTTATTGTAAATAAATTACATAGTCCATACATTTCTAAAAGTGCTCACTTCTATTTCTGTTAGTAAAACCCAGATTAATGAATCAAGGAAGTTTAAAGTTCCTTTCCAACAAGTTGTTACTTTCGTAGCAAAGTTTATATTTAATTGTAGGCTACAAAGCAGAAGGGATTTAAATGTGTGTGTGTGTGTGTGTGTGTGTGTGTGTGTGTGTGTGTGTGTGTGTCGTACTGGGCTTTCACCCCGAGAACCAGGGTTCGATTCCCGGCCAGGGCTTGGCATTTTCATACGCTATAAATCATCCCATCGTCTGCATTAGCCCGTGTGCAATAGTGTGCAAAAAAAAACAATGTACATATTCTTTTTAGTATCTCCCAAGATTAACCATGGTGTTACGATTTCAGCGATATATATCATCTGTATGTAGTTTATATCTATTTAGGCCTACAAATGAAAAACAAAATCATTTAAAAGCAACACTGATACGACGGTTTTGAAATATTAAAACACCACAACACCTATTTTAAAACTCGCTTGTGTAATTTTTTAATGATCTCGTATTTGTGTTTATCAATAGTCAATTTGGCTATTTCGCTATTTGTTTAAAATTTGAACAGTTTTTTTTAAATATTTAGATTGATTTTTTTTGTAGGATATAAGTAAGCTGTTTACAGAACGATTAAAAAAAATGTAATGCAAAAACTTCATGCAACCTTTTTCTTTAAAATGGGAAAACGAATTTGTTAAGTCGTTCTCTCCGAAGGCACTCAATCAGACCACCCGTTAAATTCACTGTATATTCTTTCTTCAGCCCAGTTGTAAATACTTAAACAACGTCACTATCTACGTTCTACTGGCGTACAGCTCTCCAATTAAAACAAAACTGAAACATAAAACAATCGTAAGACACGCTGCGAGTATATCAGACCATGGCTAAGGATTCATTCGCTACGAGCGCCATCTTGAAAATTACTTATGAAAGACAAGAACGAGTGCCGGGGATATTCATTTTAAGTCACATATACCATCTTTATGTAAGCCAACTCGGGTCGTACTATTAACAATAATTGAAAAGCCGTCAGCGTAGCAGTAGTTTGCGAATATAAATGACCGCCAATCCGCAGAAGTGTGCGCGGAGGTACGGTTAATGAATAATGCGAACAAGGGCATTTCCTATTCAACGAGGCATGTTAAGTAAACTGAGACCGCGGTGTAAATTATTACGATATATTATTATTACCGGCTCCCTAGGTCGTCCTGCATCCACGGCGTACATTTGGCAACACCGCCTACGCTATAAAGTATTGAAAGTGTCTTGAATTTGCGCAGTTTTAGTATCAGGTTTTTACTAACTACCGGCACCGTGTAATCGAGGAATTAAGAGTAAATTTTTGGGAAAATATTTTACGAGTGTTTGCTCGTGACAAAAGTGTAAGTATGACAAAGTGACAAAAGTGATTAGTATGAGTCTAGTCGTAGGCCATTTTACTTTCTTGAGCACCATCAAAAGGTGCACATGAAAATCTTTGGCATGCACTTCAATTGTAAAAAATGTGAAACAGCTCGGGTTTTATACAAATTATGGTTTTAAAAATCACTTAAGTTGCTAATATCAACACTCCAATCCACGATATTTTGGACTTTAAAAGTACCACTTGATGGTGATGTCACTTCCGGGCTGGAGACTTTCATTAATCTAAGCAGTAAAGATCTAAGGCAGGTTAATACTTAGTGATTGAAGATAAATGATAACCTATAACTTCAAACTATATCTGCAGATCTCTGGTTTTACTTAGAAGTGGTTGGTTTACCAGAAATAACGTAAGTGAAAAACTAAATGAGGTATGAGCACCTGGAAACCTATCCGGAGTGTACCACAATACAAAATGTTTAAACGAAGCGTTAATTTTTTACGAAGTATTTCTTACGCTTTTAATTTCCCTGAATAGCCTATATTTACACATTTGTACCTTTCCTTTTAAAAATAAAACATTAAACACACTTTCTTTAATACTTTTCTTTGGTTTGTCACAAAACACTTCCAACCCGTTTTACCACTCACCACGTCGTGAGACGTCACCGTCTGTTTTACCAAATTTAATTTTACCTTAAATTCGTTATTACAGATTTTATTTTTCCCAGCGAACGAAATTCTGAGACCCAAGGGTGCAGCCCCCCAGCGAGGTACCATCAAAAGACAAAGGACATGCCAGTTTGTAGTCCATTACAGTCCTGGACGCTGGATTTGATTGTAATAACACACCTGTGGGTACCACTGCTCGTTTTCCGTCATTAGCCGGGCCCTTGCCAGCCCACTCCCGTCTACCCAATACACTTTTTTGCTTATTAGTTGTCATTCCAACTATACCTTGCTTCCTTTCATCCCCTCTACAAATTTCGTTAAAACAAATTATATATTACGTTCAATTTCTTGATTAACCGGTCGGCAGATTAGATAGCTGTTGTGTTAATACATTTACAATATGTAATCTCTCAACTGAATCACGAAATTATCAATCAAATACAATTAATTTGGTTGAACAAATAATGGCCTATAATATCCGTGATGAGTTGTGAGAAGAAAATGTTAAAATCTTTTTTCGCGCTGCGATTTTAATAACATAGTTGTTGTTTCAGAAATTGTGCAACGTAGTTGTTGCTGCGATAATTGTTTCAGAAAGCCGAAGACTATTACTGGAAAGCCAGTAAGAAGAAGAAGAATAAGAACTAAAATTGATGCATTTAATTATTTTACGCGGTCCTCAGATGGCCAAAATACACAACTCTTTTTTCTAAAACCTTATATACAAGTACAGTTTAGGATAAGCATGCACAAACAACCTTTACCTAGTGGCTATTATCAATAACAGAGTATGAATTTAAAAAGGTAACTTGGCCATGTCCGAGCTCAAGAAAAAGTCAACTCAATCGTTCTAGCACTGAGGTAAATTTTGTTATTTACGTGAAAGAATCTTCTTTTCAATAATAAATCGAAAAACAAAACAAAAAATAACCCCGCACTATTTTTTTAAAAAAATATCCTTATTAATAACTCCAATGAAACATATTTTTGTTTCGACAATGATTTGTTTCCCCAGTATTTCAGTCTGATTTACTTACGTTAATTTATTAATTTTTCCAGGATATGTTCAAATCCTTATCGGTTAAATGTTTACTGTCGCATAATTATACAAAGATAGATCGAACAAAAATTAATTTTTCTGAATCGAAAATACTGAAAAGTAAAACTTGTCAAACACATTTTTATGGAAAATGAAAGAAATGAACATTTCCTTTCACTATTATAATTTATACGGCTTTCGTTATATGTTCGTACTTCCCCAAAGCACGTACAACAATATCGTGGAACATTACTGAATTGCCTGCCATCTAACGAACCAGGCATTAAAGTCTTTTGCAGGAGTATTAATTAAAAAATATATTAACTGGTATTAAAAAAAGAACGAATGAAAACCGCTAGAAAAAAATATACGTTAGGGTCAGCGTTCCTCAAGGTTCCGATCTGGTTGTAATTTCATTTGTCCTTCCCTGCTCAAGGATACACAATGTCATTGCGCCGCGGGATCGGATCGGTGCTCCCCTTTGTCAAATTACTTGCCAGTTTATTACCCTAAAGTATAGGCTGGAGAGGAAACAGACATGGCTAACATAATTACATTGTACATCTTAAACATTCGAGTGACAGGATTAAGTCAGTACATGTTTACAGTAGACTAGTGGTGTAATGATAGAGGTGTTCTTTTAGAATAATTTGAAAAAAAACACACAACCAGTAAAATAACTTTTCACTTTGTTTTCAGTCCGACCGACGGTCAGGGTTTGCCTTGAATGGTGATCGTAAAATGTGACTGAATTTAGTGCACCGTCTTCAGTAATTATTTTTCTTGTGTAATGTGTTCACGATAAACAAAAACAAATTTATTTCTTCGCTACTCTATGGAAAACATTACAAGTTTAAAAAATCGATTTTATTAAATATTCGATATCAATTTTCCTACGCGGATGTATAAGTGGACATAAGTCTTAAGATCCTACTATTCCGATTGGTTGAAACTTTATATGTAGGCTACGTGATTCTCCACCTTCCAACGGGAGCTTTTTAAAATGAACTCAAAATTACGATTAGTTTAATAACCGACAATTGTCACAAAAATTTCTGAAGTGATGCCCTTAAAATACCAAATATACTGTCGGTATCTTTCTTTTATTAACGCCATTTTCAGTAGTGTAAAAAAGGCCATCGTGGTACATACAGAATCAGACCTTGAAATGAGTACCCATCCTGACCTCTAGATAAATTTTTGAGGGTGTCGTTAAAGTGTGTGTGTGTGTGTGTGTGTGTGTGTGTGTGTGTGTGTGTGTGTGTGTGTGTGTGTGTGTGTGTGTGTGTGTGTCCGAATCATTTCATACTTGGAAAAAAATCGACTATCTTTTTAGTGTGGACAAGATCGTTAACCAGCAAAATTAGTTCAACAATTTCAAAATGGCGGTTATTTCAAATCTTTATACATTCGTAATTTTTTTCTCTTGAATTTTGTAAAAAAAATCCAATTTCACGATCATAAAATCAGCGTTAAAAACTTTTTAATTTATTCGAATGTTCGTGTTTTCAATGCAATTTGGCAGATTAAAATGCTAATATATAAAGATTTTAATGTTTAATGGTAAAATTGGAATTCCAAAAAAAGGTAAGATAAAGAAAAATACTTCCGAAACTTCCCTTTTTATCGCGTCAGCGGGACATCCGCGTGCCGTGAATTTTATTTAAAATTTTTTTCCTAATCCGTAACTTACTTTTATTTCAAATATTGTTCACTGTGACGAGATAGGCCTAACGGAACTATTAGGTTATCACGTTTTGTTTTAATGCAGTAGTCATCTCGCAGGAACTTTTAGCAATTGCTTTTGGTTTTTCGGAAATGTATGTGCAGTTTGTTTGTTCTTTTAATTGTTACCCTTCGTTTTTGAGCTTCAAATATGCATTAATTATATTTTTAATTATTAAATCTAATGTCCGACTGAATTTATTTAAAACACACAAAAAAGAAATACTTTCTGTATGATGTAATAACTACAGATTAAACAGTAGAAAATTGGCAACGGTGTATCATATGAAACTACATTCATGAGGTTTCTAAAGCAGCACTAAACACGACGCTGAGGGACGCAGGAAGGAGGGAAAACGTAAGGTGCAAGTCAAACGTGGAAAGCATTAGCCGTAAATAAATTGATAAATGGAAGAAGAATGGAATTTGATCAACACATACGAAGGATAGCAGTCAATACAATAATGCGTACTGCAAGAAGAAAGTCACCGAACGGAAAGAGATGGGGCGTCGGTTTACAAAACCGGAAAACAAATAAGCATGCAATGTGCTAACTGGAATGGGAAGAACAAATACGTAAGATGTCGAGGATAAAATATTTATAGAATGTTTGAAAACACAAAAAACATTCAATGAGTCAATGACCACGTACAGCTTCAGTATAAATGAGTTTCTTTCACCAAGTTCATTACACCGGCTGAGCATGCGCAACGATATTTTCCTACCTTCGCGCAGAAAATCTAAATACGATCTTCGCATTAAGGGGCAAGACCGCCACCGTCTAACCGTACTCGACGTACAGCCTTCACAGATAAGCTGTTAGAAAACCGAAAACACAGCGAATAAATCAAGTTTCGGCCTGCCATATGCCATCCTCAGTGCGTTCAACTTCAGCTAATTGATTCCGTGTGGGAATCGAACGAACCGGGTAAATAAATCCCAGTAAATGCGCTAATCAATAATCAATATTCAGCGAGGCAACAGCTCATGCGCAGTATGAATGGTCTTATATTACTGTACTAACTTACATAAAAACATGGCACATTATTGAAGCACATTTATCATGCTGCCGTGTTGGATTAGCTTTAGAATTTCAGATGTTTATGGCCGACCTTAAGTTCTGTAAAGGATTATCTCTCACACAGTACAAGAGCGTGATTATAGGTTTATAGTCAGGGCCTATCGATTACAGGCTATTAACAGTTTTGTGTTTTTGTTTATTTCACACTGTATACAGTTTGTAGGAAGATGCAATTTTTTGGTTATTTTATAATTTCTCAAATTTTCGTTTTTAAACTTTTACAGAAAAGAAACAATATCAAAAGTAAAATCGGCATTTTTTTCTCGAACATCCCCAACAACCCAAACAGAACGTATTTCGTAAGTCCTTGCATTCTTAAAAATCCAGCTCGGAAGCTATCAACAAACAGAATAATTTTTCAAAATAGGAATTCGTTCATATTTTGCTTATATGTGAAAATTAATAATTCAAATAGCAGCCCTACAATAAAAATACGGTTACAAACCGACGCCTGCCCCCCAAATTTAACCTAATCTTGAACCGTTTTTATTTCAAATTTGCTGCTCTGACGTAGGCAGAACACTGTGATATTGTCAGGAAATAAATATAATAATTTTTTAGAAACCAGGACAATACTTTATCGGTAGCTTTTCTGAAGCAAGTGAGACAGTATGTGCATTGTTTTTTGCATTATTCAACAATAACAAAAGTATTTTCTTAGAATAAATGCATTAGAGTACAGATGGCATAGTGTAATATCTGAAAAAACCAACAACAGATACATTTGTTCACACACCCTTTTAGAAATAAATGCATCTTAACTAAAAAAGAAAGTATTCATTTTGATCTTCTACATTTCAAGTATTTTTTGCTTTATATTTTCCAAATGTACAATATGAATAAATAAAAACAATGTATATTATTATATTGTCTTCAACAATTTAGAAATTGTGGAGTGTATTTATAAATAATCACCCCAAGCAGTTATATTGCTGATGTGGAAAAAAATAATTTTCACCAATCAAATTGATTCTTGTAGTATGTAACTAAGACAAAATTGACTCGTTACCCAGCTAATTCTAAATATACCTTTGAGATTTTGAAAAAGTGTAACTGTTTATTTTAAATATTACAAAAATCTGCTTCCGTCTTAGCATTAAAGTCTCCGATATCATTTAAAATTGCACTGCAAATAACTTTGGTTTGATACACATTTTTTACAGAGTACTGAATAAGGGTAAGAAAAATTAAACCTATTTACTACCCTTGGAAACATTGCGTAGTATAACTAAAGAGCACTACATAGTTTTGTGTTAACCAGTAGAAATATGAAAGTTCAGTTCACTTATGCTACGTCCTCTCTGTTCTCTTTATGATGTTAAGTTTTGGATGGCGAAGAAACTATTTATATTCGAGATGTGGTTATACCCGTACGGAAGAATTTTTAAAATCTTTTGGGAAGTACGTGTGATCAAGGTCGACGTTTTAATAAAAACGAAAAAAACCTGTGAAACAATAGCCACTATGAAATGCCGAAATCATTGAGAACACGCTAAATGAAACCAGATGCGATCCAACAAGGAAAGATACTTGGAAAGAGTTCAGGATAAATAACGTGATCAAAAAATCTCAGTACTTGGATCAATAAATACTCTTCGGAACCTTGCGTATTGCAGTCTGTAAAGTGCAAATTGTCAAGGTAATTGACAAAATTCGTAACAGATAATCACACTAATAAGGACTGTATAAAAAAAATTCACTACGAAATTTTACAAAAATTCACCACTAAACCAGAAATTAGGTTGCCAATATTTACAAAACGTATCCAGTTTATTCGAACTTTGAACATGTTTTACTTCCACTTAAAACATTACGTAAACATGACGTTAGCAAATTCTGATTATCCCTTAAAGATTTTGAAATAGTGTAACTTCTTATCCTAAATATTACATGAAAATCTATTATCACCGTCTTACCCAGCGTTAAAGTCTCCTTAAATTAGCATTTAAAATTGCACTGCAAGTACGAGATTGAGCTTGACGACTGTTTGTAAATAACTTCAGTTCAACACACAATCGTCTACTACAGACATTTGCATATGAGTTTATTAAATCGTTGGGATAAAAATAATTGAAACTATTTACGACTCTTGAACGAACCCTCGACTTGTTTCGATAAAAGCGCTTCAGACGTCTTGCGGATAGTCTTTAAAGTGGGAATGTTATGATAATCCCCAAAAATCCATAACGGATAATAGGCACACCAATACGGTATAACAGAATTGCTTCAAAAAAATTCTTGACCAAATTCGACAATAAAAATTCACAATTAAACCATACTGGTAGTATTTAGAAAACGCCTACAGTTTATCAGAACGTAGAACATGTTTTATTTCCAGCTGAAACATTACGTAAGCAACCATTGCTAAACACACTAATTAAATTAGGCCTCGCCATTTACTGTTAATGTTATAATTAAAATAAAAAGCACGAATTGTGTTAATTGTTTATAATTGCTGTTATAGCGTTCGTACACTATTAGATTAGTGCAATTATGTGTGATAACAATGGTGGGGCATGATACAATTACAAACTGGATTCACAATTCTATTGCTTAAATATGGGAATGGTATTTGTATTGAAAGTGTACATACTGGAGGCTTTCGAGGCCGCAAGCCCGATTTAACAGTGTCCAGACAAACACACAGTGACAGCGGAACTGCGAAACAGCCTCGTCAGTCGTCCTCGCAGCAATAAACGCGTCGTTTCATTCAAAAGTTGAAAATTTACGATCGGATGGATTGCGCATCCCCCCAGCCCATAACTCATAGCTCGTATTTACATATCAAATAATATACACTCCATTAGCGCGTACTTACTGTCGTGGTGCGCGTATTTCAAATTTTCAATTTAGCGTTTTGGATTTTGTTGAAACTGACTGTCGCGTGATGTTTATTTTGTCCCTATAATACACGTAAAAAATGCGAAACTCAAAGTTTTTTTCAAATGATCAATTATTTTCACTTTTCTTTTGAACCGTATTTTAATTTTAACTTAAACCGTTTCGTGTTGTGAGACTTTAACGTCCACAATTTGACCTTTAGCTCGTGACAGATTTTGAGTAATTGAGACGAATCGTTTAGTTTGTTATCAAGAGTTCTTAAGACGTGTTTGTATTAGGGAGATCGTGGTAAATATTTTGTTGGCTACATTTCTTGATACAATTTTTACAAGCACCCTCTTTTTCCACTCGAATTTTCAAATTTCTGATTCAAAATTGTTAATTACAGTTTTGTATTTGGTTCTAAAGTAATGATAAAATTCAGAATCATTGTTGACAAATTTGGAATTTTCAAGAGAAATGCATCACAGTTTGCAGGAAAGTTGAAAAATTAATAACTTAGTTCAATTGTGTGACTGAAATGTTTGCTAAAATTCTTCCTCGCGGGGGTAGAGTCCGCAAATTTCCGGGTTCGGAATATTTGCAGAGAAATGCCAGACCCTTAACGGTAATTCATAGCGTCCGCAAATTTCCGGGTTCGGAATATTTGCAGAGAAATGCCAGACCCTTAACGGTAATTCATAGCGTCCGCAAATTTCCGGGTTCGGAATATTTGCAGAGAAATGCCAGACCCTTAACGGTAATTCATAGCGTCCGCAAATTTCCGGGTTCGGAATATTTGCAGAGAAATGCCAGACCCTTAACGGTAATTCATAGCGTCCGCAAATTTCCGGGTTCGGAATATTTGCAGAGAAATGCCAGACCCTTAACGGTAATTCATAGCGTCCGCAAATTTCCGGGTTCGGAATATTTGCAGAGAAATGCCAGACCCTTGCCGGTAATTCATAGCGTCCGCAAATTTCCGGGTTCGAAATATTTGCAGAGAAATGCCAGACCCTTAACGGTAATTCATAGCGTCCGCAAATTTCCGGGTTCGGAATATTTGCAGAGAAATGCCAGACCCTTAACGGTAATTCATAGCGTCCGCAAATTTCCGGGTTCGAAATATTTGCAGAGAAATGCCAGACCCTTGCCGGTAAATTCATAGCGTCCGCAAATTTCCGGGTTCGAAATATTTGCAGAGAAATGCCAGACCCTTAACGGTAATTCATAGCGTCCGCAAATTTCCGGGTTCGGAATATTTGCAGAGAAATGCCAGACCCTTAACGGTAATTCATAGCGTCTTACTGTAAGAGAAGAATCATCCAAGAAGATTCATGGGACATCCAAGAAAGAGACGGAACGTCGTTTATAAACCGGGAAAACAAAAAGCAGGCAATGTGCTGATTGGAACGGAAAGAAAAGAAGATATAAGACATCAAGGTCAGAACATTTGTAGAATGTTTGAAAGTACAAAATAATTTCATTGAGTCAATGACCACTGAAATCTTTCTTTAGAGGTAGACAAATTTAAAAATAAGATAATGACACACACGAATGTTGGTGATCAGTATTTCTTTGTGTGGAGAAAGATTAGTTCTATTTGTCTACAAACAGAGAGTTTTAAATATTTGGGAAAGACACAGGATAGAACAAATCAATCAGAAGACTCTACCAGCATTCAAGGAAGTGTTTTTTCCGGAGTAACTTATTATTTTGACCTTCCAGTTATGAATCTTCGAGTACGAAAGCACATGAAAGGTTATGCATGTTTGAATTGTGGTGTTACCAGCAATCTCTACGCAATCCCATGATTTAAGTGGTAACAAAAGAGAGATAGAACGTTTAGTTTAACAGAAACTATCGTGAAAAACGTAGTCAGTGGATTAGCTGCGTGCATGGTAGTGTGTCGCCGTTCTTGAAGGATGCATTAGAAACGGTCGTTACAACCGAATCAAAAAACCGACTAAAAAAATAAGAAATCTTGCAGGATTGTTACGTTTTGCAACTACGAGACAGCTGAGAGAAAAAGAAGTGGAAAAACGGAATTCTGGGAAAATGAAAATAAAATGGCAGTTTTCCATTAAAACCGAGAAACAGTTTTACCGGAGCACAAGGAAAATCAGTTTAATTTAACAGACTTACTGTGCAATACGACTGTCTATAGCTAAAAGAATATTTTGAAAAATTATATTTAGAAACAGATAAGAAATGAGTACAAAAATATATCAGATAACAACTGAACGTATACACAATGAATGGACAACAATTAAAAAAGAGTAAATAAACACCGATTAAAAAGTAAAAAGAGACAAGTGAAACGGTACCACTTTGTTAGCTTACTGATAAATCAGAGAAGACCATAAACACGTCCAGTAACCTTATAGCCTCCCCACCCACTCCTTCAATAAGGAAATTAAAAGACTCCAGATAAAGGAAACATGTATATCCGAGTCGGTATGTCCTTCGTGAAAACAAAACAAAACGCCGCCGGGTACCATTTAAATTCTCTAATGACAAAATCATTATCGTCTTCAACAAACACTATTGTAATACATTAAAAGCTTTTTCATATCCGCCATCTTGTTTTTAGCACTGTGGCTTATTTTAAAATAATGATTATGTATAAAAAAAAGAGAATGGTAGGAGAGAAAGAGGGGTTCATGTTCTTAGTACAATTACCTGCATAAAGCTAGGCCTCATTATGATTATTATTATGTGCCCAACCAGTAGCCGGAAGGCGGAGCCAGCTCACAAACAGCCAATGGGAACCAGGCCACGCCCATTCAAAATAAAAGCATCGCTTGTTTCCTGCGTACGTATTACAATATAATCAACGGAATCATTTTTATATGTCGGAAGAAATTCCGGTCGTTGCCGCGGAATGAAAACATCGCGTAAATTTCTGCGCGCGTGCACGCGAGCGCGCTTCTACGCTAATTTAGAATCAATTAGTCAATTCGAACATCAATACCGTAATGAAATTTTAACGACTTATCCTGGACAATTAAGATGTGCCGGAGCAGCTGTGGCACGCTAACTTTTTACCCCGTTTCCGCCCGGGGCAGTGGGAACAGTTAACCCCGCTGAGTGTGGGTTACAGCCGGTAAAACAGTTTCGAAACGTAACGTAGCCTACTGCAAGATGTTCGAGCCTAGTTCGAGGAAATATATTTGAAACATTTTTAACGTTAATAAATATGAATTCACTATCCTAGATTTCCAATAAAACGATATATTAAATTCAGCCAAACTTGCTTTAACATCATTACTGGATAGTGTATATTTCTACGTAGTTCATTTTCAGTTAGACTGAATCAATGGCAATAGTTTTGAAAATTATAGCTTAAAAATTATGGTAAACAAATATATCTTTATTAACAGTTTTGAAGCTATTAAAAATTCAGTTTTGACAGATATTTTCTAAAAATAATAAACTAACTAAAAAAAATCAATAAATTTCCTAAAACTATATCAGACGGAAACGCTAATAATTTTGTAAGAGTTTTTATTTGAAAGTTTTTCCTTTCGACAATGAAAGCAAACTTAGTAAAAATTGTTTATTTAAAAATCATCAATTTCTTTAAACGGTTTTCATTTAGTGGCCAAAAAATAAATTTTAATTGCCCTTTATCAATGACCGTTATAAATTTTTCGTCGAAAAACAAATCATGTAAAACGATATTAGGCTATATTGTACTTTTCAAATCGATAATTAAATAACTTATGTCTTCCGATGATATTAAATTATGAGTTGAGCATTATAATTATAATTTTGTTATTATTTCAACGTTGTTTTGCACACTTTTCAAGTTTCCTTACAGAAGCAAAACAAATTACTGTCTTTAAAGCTATTACGTACGTAAATGCAATCTTAGACAGCATTACAAACCCTCCAACAAACACCTTTTCGATACGTCAACATACTCTTGTTTTCAAATCGAAACATACTCTCAGAAAGTCTTTCAAATTGATTCCCGAAGCGATATTATTGTTTTGAAATCGATATATTCCTCCAGACTCGAGAGCCAGGCGAATCCAATCGTCAGAAGTCGACATTACAGAAACAAACACACTCCCGTAACATTCCTTATGTTGTCTATAGCAACAATAAGAAAAAAGCCATTAAAAGAAACCTGGAAAGTACCGAGATTAGTAGGTACTGGCAAGGTAATGGCCGGGGTGGAATTAAGCAGGTACCGCTGTGGTTGCCAGGTCCCTGCTCGCTAATGGCGGAGACTCAGGCGTAAGGTTCACAGCATTCTTGCGGTTTGACAATTTGTTTTGCGCGCTTGCTCTACACGCTGCCGAGTTCGGGTTTGTGAGCTACTGTGTATCGATAACTTATTTATCGGTCGCTCTATTTAAGTCTTAACGAATTTAACAATATAATACACAATGATCAAAAACTAAAAAAAACGTGTGTTATTTTTGAACGCATTCGTTTCTATGCAGGCATTAAAGTCTCCAAACCTAGGCTATTATTATGTGAACGAAAAATAATTACAGAAATATGTGCGTAATTTTTATTCTTATGTTCTTTAAACTGAAAACAAAATGAAGCATAAATACATGGTGTCGAAATTATACATGGAATGTAATTATACGTTGCAATAAAGGGTGTCTGTAAGACACATTTTCAATTTGGACATATACTACTTTACGGGGCAATTTACACGTAATTATATTTAATTAGAAATTTCATTTTCGGTGGTTATAGACGGAAACGGTTTAAGCTGAAGTAAAGCCTTACAGAATGTAATCTAAGCTCGCTCACACAACCATTTCGTGGACTTTCAAGTCACTGAAAAACACCAAAGAAATTGAATTTGAGTACTTATTTCATTACTTGTACTGTGTTGAGTAATTGCGCTGAGTTTGAAGAAAATACGTCAAAAAATATTTCCCTAAAACAAAACTAAATTTAATTTTGGAAAATTCCTTCTTAACAAGTCTCTGTTCCCCGCAGGGGGTGCAGACTAGCTGCACCTATTGAGAGGATTTAGACGTCCCTCGCGGTACCCGAGTCTAACACACCCACTTACAACACTACACTTGCAACATTAACACTTTACACTCACACTTACATATAGGGAAGCGATAATAACCTCAATGTGATTTTCGGCTTAAATTAGCAACAAAAAACAAAAACAAGTCACTGCCATTATAAGTAAAACTACTGAACGAATTTCGTATGTAAATCTTTATCGTTTTTAAGCAGTCTGCATTTTACAAACAATTTCGAGAGAACTTAATTACGGTTTATAAATAGCTAGAACAAAAATTATATACGAATTCTGTAATAACACTTTGTTTTTACAACGAATGTTACGTATGTGCACGTTATCCTCTTCACGCCAGATACGTACATCGCTTTATTTATGGTGTATTTAAAGAGAGCGAAGTTCTTATTTTGCGAAAAAACAAATAAACCACTAATTTCTTACTTAACAACCGCGATAACCGTAAATACTTTTGTAACACGGTAGTACAGTTTCCGAAAAAAACTTATTTAACAGAAACAACTTAACATAACCTAAACATTAAAATTACCAACGAACCAATTGAAGCCAACTAAGTAAGCTAATAGTTAGAAGAATAAATTGTGTTTTTTTTAAAATCAATTTGCAAAACCGTATCGTAATTTCTAAATAGTTTAACGCAAACCAACCTATCAATTGAACATAACATTCCGCGCAGTATCAGTGTATACGTACGGTCAGGGGCATAGGCCCTATAGTGTAGACCGGTAGCTGCCCGAGCTTAATCTGATTGTAAGATGGTAGCCGAGCCTATTAGCATAACATAACCTCAATGTTTTGACAGCTTAACGCTGTGTTACTGATGACAGCTACGTTTGTCCGGCCTGTGACATTGTACTGTTCTAAGAAACAGTTTGTAACAAACTTTGTTTTGCCATATTTAATATTCTAATAGTTCTTAGTGTTGAACGATTTTGTTGTACGGACTCCTCAGTTTACATTTTTGACTTCACTGGTATTGGTAAACTACACCGAATAATACCAATAAATTTGGTTTAAAATGCACTAATTTGTAGAAAAACTAGTAAAATAAAAATAGTTTATAATCAGCATCCACACAGCATTTTATTAAATTTATACACGCACGCGCGCGCGCGATTCCTGAAAGGAATTTTTAACAGTTAATCTGTTATCAAAACTTTAAAGCAATTGACAGTAAAATGACTGCATTGCACAGAAAATTAAAACATAAAAAATTATTAGTATACTGTATTCATACCCGTTTGGTATACCTTCATATACGTTTTTATTAATTAAGGGGACGTGTACAGTGTACAGTGTACAGTGTACGTCTCCTTAATGGCTGAAATTTGTTGATTGCACACATAATGGACTGTACATAGCAAAGCGGCCGGGTATTTACGCAACCAGTTGTACCTAGTCAAACTAAAGAGCTGTTAAAACAATGTTTTTTAGGCACTAAGGTCAAAGAAAGGTCAAATGTCTGTCGCAGCCTGTGAAATTCTTTAATGGTTGACACTACAAGCCCAGTCTGCGATGATCCATTAGGGTCTCGGTTTATTTTATACTCTTTCCGTTCTTGTGGAATAGGCCTGAACTTACTGCCACGTCCTGGCCGCGGTCGTTACCAATTCCGGAAATTACAATTTGTTTTAAAGCTTCCTATAAGATGGTTTTTTAAGTTTTTCAAAATTGGGGTGTCGAAGTAAAACATTATTAGCCTAATAAATCTTGTAAACATAAATACGGCAACTTTTACCAAGCTTAATTTTTCATGAGGCGTCGAAACAAAAACCAACATCCAAATGGCCGCCTGTACGGAAGTACATTATTTTTCATGAACACTGTAACTCGGAATTTGTTTAAATATGAATGAGTTTTCTACAGAACCATTCGTTCCACTATGAAGTGTAGATAGCTCCGATAAGATACAAACTAATTCAAGGGTCGCTGTTTTTTTTTTCTAAATTCAATTTCACAATAAACCGGTACAGTTACAATCTAACAGGTCCAACGTCAGTCACATTAGTTCAAATATTTTACCCTAAGTGATATACAGAATCATAACATAAACTTTATTATGTTTAGTTCTCGGTGTTTGTTTAACATAACATGCGTTGTTAATATAAAGGGTTGATTTTTGGTTACCTAAAACATATACTCGTTATTTTTAAATTGATATCCTGTTTAAAATTTGTATGTTAATTACTTTATCTTCATTATGAGGACAGTGTTCTGAACACTAAGTACCTTTTAATATTGATAAAATTAAGATTTTGATAAAAAAGGGGATTTCTCAAAAAAGAGGTATGCATACATACCTCTTAATATTAAATCGAAAAATATTAATTACAGGTGTGAAGAAAATGTAATTTAAAATTCCGTGTTTCTTAGCCGATAAGATATTTATGGGAAATTGTTCGTGAAACAACAATGCGTTTTAAAAAGAAAAAACGTATCTAAAAGTTATCCTGATTGGAATTTTTACGAACAATTTCCCATAAATGTCTTATCGGCTAAGAAACACGGAATTTTATTTTGAATATCGCACGGAAAAATATTTTCAATATAAAATTCCAAAAATTCTTGAGCAAAATTCCTGTAAAATGTACGAATAAATTGTCGAAGAACTTCGAGGAAAATTTCAACAACGTATTGTTGCGAGAGAACACAAATCGATTATTTTCGATAATCCATTATTACGTTTAAAAACCGACTTTAACCTGTACGTTTGTGTTCTGTTTGGTTTGAATAAAATTTAGCATTTTAGTTTTCTCTTACGGTTGAAGTAATATTCGAATCGAAGTAATATTGAAGGCCTCTTTGACGAAATGCGATTTTGATTTGCAGTTAAAATTCTTAGGCGTGTCCAGGAGGGTTTTTGGGGTTGCAGCCATCCCAGGGATAAAAAAAATTGAAGGTTATTCACACATTTTCTAACAGTCCAAAGTTTAGTTAAGTTTCTGCGTCATTATTTGTCCCGCAACAAACCACAAATCTAATAATAAGCAACTATTGAATGGCTGCACTATTATACTATTAAATATTACTAAAGTTTAGATTGTACATAATTAAGGAAATGTACGAGACTTCTTCACCGAAATTATAAAGTCGAACAGGTAAACACAGCGTAGGACCTGCGCTGAATAATTTTAGTGAAGGTCACCAATAATTTACATTGTAATAATTACTGACTAAGAATGGATAATGCTGAATGCTGAATATCCATTGATAAATCAGCATTTTCGCAGACGAAGTTCTAGACGAATTGGCAAAATCAATTCGCCGATTGCAGTTTAGGTATGACATTGTGTTTGTGGTGGACATTGTCCTTAAATTATTTATTGTTTAAAACTACTTGACAAATAATTTTGTTGTTACAGGTCGAGGCCTTTTACTATGAATTAAAATTAAAAAAATGTATACAATAGAGTTTCCTTGCCAAACAAATAACATTTTCTTATTCAAAAACTTAAATATAAGTTTTATTTCTTAACATAATAAATTAAAATTTCAGAATTGTAATTAGATTTGTCAGTTCAGTATTATTTTCACCCAAAGTTGAAGTGTACATAAGTCTTACGTAAGTGTAGTGCATACAAAAATAATGTTGATGTTCAATAAAATGGGGTTTTCAAGTCAAATTGAAAAACCGTAACTCTTGCGACTGGATAAGCTAAACGTATTTTAAAAACATCCTCATGTCTTACTAATTACTAAAATTATAGACGTTTTGATAAAAAACAAACAAGAATAAAGTTGCCCTCAGAATTCTTTAAATCTTGCCACTTTGCGTCGTTTGGGGAAACATCCAGTGGAGGACCCCGGTACTAGTAATCCCCTCCCTGTTTAACCATCTAGATTCGGCTATAGTACAGTACATATGTTCTAAAAAAATCGATTCAGAAAAAATTTTAGGGTTTTAATTTTATCAATATTTTGTTGAAAGTATCCCAACACTTTTAAATAAAAACAACGGTCCCAAAATATGGGCAAACAAAATGGCAAATTTCGTCTGTATTCCTTTACTCAGCAATGAGACAAGGCTCGAACGAACAAACGTCTAAGTAAAAATCATAATTGTTTACGTCAAAACCACTGTTCCGCCGAGTAAGATAAATGTCCACTCCCCCGATGAGCTACCGTTCAGAAAACACCCAAAACACGACCAAAATTGGCTAAACACCGAATTTTGAGCGCTTGCCAACGTCGGGTCAAGCGTTAATTGCAGCGGCTGTTGGGTAATTAATTGTTGGAACTGTGTGTGGCATTCGTTATCGGACGTTTAATGAACCACCGGCCACCGGTGGGAGAGGAGTGGTCGTCCAGGGTACGTTCGAGGTACAGTGTGCGTTGTTGGACGTAGGCAGGCAATCGGTGTGCACGCCCAGACCCGAACGGATTTACTATATAAAGAAATACAGGTTTAGTTTTAGCCAAGTTAAATATAAAAAACGTTTTACTTTGTAATTTATCAAAGTTTTCAAACAAATATTGATAAACTAAAAAACCTGAATCGGCTTTTTAGAGCACACGTTCCGTGCGTATTTAAAATTTAACCATTAATAATCATTTGTTAAGTGGTTTCAAGGCGATAAATATTACTTCAACTGATCTAATGTATGAGGAAAATAAATTGCTAAATTTTATTGAAACCTGTCAATCAAATAAGAACAAACAGACAAACGTCCTGCTTAAGTTGGTTTTAAAAGTTAAGAATGGAATATCAAAAACGTGACTGTTATAACAATGCGTACACGAAGTTTTCCTTGAAATTATTTATAAAATTCAACAATTTATTCGTATATGTTTCAGGAAATGTTTTTTTAATATTTGAAAATTAATATTCAAAATATTGTTCAAGGTTTTTTAAAAAGAAAAAAGTATCTAAAAGTTATCATGGTTGGAATTTTTACAAACGTTTGCTTGTAATATCGTGTAGGCTAGAAACAAAGTTATATTAAAATTCCGTTAGAAATTTTTTTTCTCGATTTATAATTAATATTTGATTTCAGACAAATTTGTTAAAACCACCTATAGGCCTATGTAATACGTACAAAAATACGAATGAACTTTTTCACGTTCAATTAATTTATAAAGGAAACAAACAAAAATACAAACAGATGAACGTTTGTATAAATAAAATTCGGTGTTTAGCCAATTTTGGTCGTGTTTTGGGTGTTTTCTGAACGGTAGCTCATCGGGGGAGTGGACATTTATCTTACTCGGCGGAACAGTGGTTTTGACGTAAACAATTATGATTTTTACTTAGATCATGAACGTTTGTTCGTTTGACACGTTCATTGAAAACTCAGGAGCTGATCGATATCTGAATTAAAACTAAATTCAAAACAAACAAAACTACAATAATTAAAAGACTAAATCCGGGGGGGAGCATGTCAAAATTTACTCTGATTTTTTACGATTTACTCCAGACCGGTATATTAATTTTATTTCACAATCAGCATGCTTAGTTATTATCAATTTCAGGAAGTCTGAGAAAAAATCGATTTAAGGAAAGTATTCAATTTCGATTTCTTTTTCGTTCTCCTGAATCGATATTTTATAGCTTATATGTTCCATGCGAATTAAGCAGCTACATTTCGACTACTAATTAAAATCGTTACTTTTTAAATAGCTTTAAAACAGAATGTTTTAACTATTATGCAGGCCTATGAGGCAAGTAACACGCTTAATTTAAAACCAGTCAAAGTACCAGATAAAAGTCAGTTTTTGCACCCACTGAATCTAAAAATTTATTACAAAAAAAAATGAAATCGTTATTATCATCGAAATTCGAAAATGAGATTACTTCGATATTTTTACGATTACGGCGGAAAGGAATATCGAGATTAATATTCAGAAAATCGTGCAAGTAGTTTTAAATTGAAAACATTATCTACAAGTTAGCATAGTTTTTACAAATATTTTCAGTAATATCCTTTCGGTTTATTTACTGTACAAACTTTATTACCAATAAACATTTTTATCAAAAATTATTCATAATCTGTAGATATTACACGGTGTTTTAAGTTTAATAATGGAAGTTATGGCTAGTTTATATTTTCCCTCGGGAAAAAAATGCCCGCTTAAAAAATGTCACTTCAAAAACTACCCCTAAATGTTGTAACGTAACCTGCTCGCCCGAAAACGCGTGCGTCTTGCCCTTCAGCTGATTACATCTATAACAAATAACTGCTAAACCAAGATCAGTTTTTAATCTACAATAAAACAAACGCCCCAAAATTAAACAGCCCGAACTTTACAACTATATTAAGCCTAACGACACCTGTTGGCTAAATGGAAGCATCGTCCCATGTTATCAGTCTAATGTCAGGGCCAGGCAGGAAGCGGACCGAGTGTATAGAGCCACCCCTAACACAAAACTGGGGTAAATTACTGCTGAAGGGATGTTAGTGGATTAGTACAAGGTCGAGGTAGTGTTTTGTAAACTATGCAGTATCACCTGCAGCTAAAACATATGTTTTCTTTCTTTTGTTGGCGGCAGTGTTGTTTGCGCGAAACTTTGACGTTTTGTGTTTTCGTGACGAAACGTAAAACACATTGGGGCCGTTATTTTAGAGATGTTTCACGTTCACGTGACTATACAGTAGTCTCCTTGTTGCGGATCTCTTTATAACGGAAAATGTACCTATCCCTTTTCATTACTACAATAAAAATATGTATTGTGACTTTCTGTATTGAGGCCAACAAAATACCAGATATCTCTCTGTAGCGGCGAAACACGTGCACACTTCCTACTCTATTTCTCAGTATGCCGACACGATAACAAGTGTTCCGTGCGTCGACTAAATCGAGTGTTTTGTGACTAGTACATTTCACACAAGTAGTATATTTTTTTAATACAGTATATTAGCGTCTAAACGGAAAATGTTATCGTCTGATGTACAGGTAAGAGTTTTGCGCGAGTTAGAGAAATGTGCGAGCAAGTACACGGTTGCCGAAATTTTAATTTTGCTAGTTCTTTTGTTGGTACGATATTGAAAAATAAAAATGAAAAATAATCGCCTATAATGAAGGAAATAGTTTCCAGAATTCCAGAATTTGAATCTACGTAGTTTCGGCAGTAGTTATTGCGTTTTCCTCACAATTACATTATTTCATTCGCACAGTGTTACTTAATAAATATTGCCTTTAAAGACAGCACGGTATATTGTTTTATTTCAATAACCTTTGCACTCAATACTTCACGTTTAACACGTTTTACAAATAAAAACACGTTAATTATTTATTTAACGTGCTCTCTCTCTCTCTCTCTCTCTCTCTCTCTCTCTCTCCATAGCCGCCTCGGTGGCCTAGTTGATAGCGTACTAGGCTTTCACCCCGAGGACTCGGGTTCGATTCCCGGCCAGGGCTTGGCATTTTCATACGCTATAAATCATCCCATCGTCTGCATTAGCCTAAGTGTGCACAATAAATGGACGTTAAACAAAAACAAAAAAAATCTCTCTCTCTCTCTCTCTCCCTCCCCCTCCTCCTCTCTCTCTTTCTTTCCATAGCTGGCATATCTTTATAACGGCGAAAACTAACGTTCCCTTCAGTGCCGATATAGAGAGATTTTACTGTAATATTCTTTTACAAAATAACACTCCATTACAACAAGCATTTCGATTTCTTTTAAAATGACGAATAGTGTTAGATTACGTATTAATTTCCTCTTATTTGGAAAAACAAGTGACGTGACGTAACGTACAAATACAAAACACACATTTCCAACCATTAGCCAAACATTTTCTCAAATTGAAAAAGAAACATTGGTCAATAATTTGTTCACCTTTAGAATGACAACAAAGCAGTCGATAAAAACACCGAGAAAGAAAATATCTCTTCTGTGATGTAAGCTATATTTAATTTGTTGCCAGTGTTATAGCGAAGCAATGTTGGCAGCAATGAATCAAGAATCTACGAGTTGAATTACGTTTGCTGATTGGCACTACTGCAGAAAGGCGTGACGTATGAATTAAGAAATTGATTAAAAAGTCCTTGTATGCAATATCTAGTGTAACCGTTGATGTTTCTTGATACACTTGTAGAAGGCTTAAATTGCGAGGCTCAGTTTCAAAATGGTGGAACGTCTTAAGAACGATAACGAATAATCTGTTCAAAGTTAAATTTAGCGGTGTATCAAGAAACGAAATAAAGTCCCTTGGTTAGCACTCCTACTCAAAAGAAATGCTACAAATATACCGTACTGACTGGCAACCTGGCAGCGTATACTGAAGTCCACGAAGGCTTAAACGAAGTAAATGTTATACGGTGGAAATATTTCTGGAAGAAGCAAACCAATAATTTCTGTTAAAGATAAATTTACGTGAAGATAAAAAGAACGACTAAAGAAGTTTCTTGATTGGCATTAGGGTCTATTATTAAAATAAGTTGTTCAAATTTATGTAACGCATTGAGTAGACTAACCGGCAGTGTTGTTGATGTCCTTGTACGGGAGTTCAGTTTCAATATGGCAGAGGGTCTCCTTACCGAAGAACTATCGATTTCATTTGTAGTTTAACGCGGCAATGAATCAAGAAAAGACAAGCGAAATAATTAAAGTTTGTTTGATTAGCGCTCCAGCTGGAAAGAAGATGTAACTAGGGTAGCCGGCAGTGTCCGAGGACATTCTTGTATGTGGTCTAAAAGCTATCCGACGCCAACTCTCCTGTAATTGCCAGTGAATCATTTTACTAGAAAGATTTCTGTAGGCAATCTTATTCCTACCGCTCCTTATTCTTCACACGTACAAAACTGGTTTTCTCGTGTAAGTGCGACAGAGACGCAGACAAACACTTAAACCTCTCTCTCTCTCTCCTCTCTCTCTCTCTCTCTCTCTCACTCTCTCTTCACTATTAAGGAACAAGAAGGAAAACAGTAAATAGAATTGAAGCCTGGACGAATGCTTACATGCGTTACCTAAGTTGTTGGCTGATTAATGGGGCTGTAAGCACAATCAAAGTCATTCCTCAGTCAACGCTACCAAGTCCGTGGATATATATATACATAATCTGATTTGAATATAAATAACAGGCAACCCTAACCGGCGATTAGCTTTCGGAAAACGGATTTAATTTGTGAGTTAATATTTTATGGACCGCTTAACATTCGGTTTATTGGATTGTAAATAATCGGTACACGCAGCTGTCTCGCTTACTTGTGACGTGTTTTCAAAACGTAACAGCACTGAACGGTAAACTGAAACAACAATCAAACTGATAATACTTTAAACGAATTCGTAACCCAATAAAATCCGTTAGAAAATAACGGCGGTTCAAAATTAAAATAATCCCGTCACGCAGCTGTCTCGCTAAAGCTGTAGAAGAGAATTTTGAAAAGTATCCTTTACCTTGCCCTTTTCTGATTTTACCACCTTAATGAGCATTAAATTTTGCATGCATTAACATTTTAAATTTTCAAATTAAATTTACATTAAAAAATGAGCCCCGACCGTTGTAAAAATATTTCCAAGGATTTTGAAAATTGAAAATGCTAATCTGTGCAGTTTTTAACGCTGATCACGATAGTAAAATTGCATTTTCAAAAATAAATACGCGACAAAAAAGCTACGGATTTTTAATTATTTGAAATGGTCGCCATTTCGTAACTGTTGAACGAATCTGTCCAACCTATTTCCAAAAGCGATTTTTTTTCGTTTGAATAAAATCGGACCAAAATTGCGAACATGAGGATGCTAAAACACACACACACACACACACAAACACACACACTTTAACGATCCCTCAAACAGTGACTTAAAGGTGCTCGGTATCTGTGTCTTCCCATGACGACTGCTCCAATAGCTTCATTTTTCCAACGGAAATTAGATTATAACTTCATTTATATTAATTACGTCAAATTTTGAAGATTTGGCTGCCCATTGGAAAGGAGTCTTTAGCGAAAATACAACGGATATAAAAATCGTATTTTTAAATAACATCAGTCAGAAAACGAACTGTCGGAGTAGAAGCCAAAAACCAAGACCATGAACTGTTCATCGATCCTGATCTGTTGAGCTTTAATGAAAATGTTATAATAAATATAGACATAAATAAATTTTAACAACGTGAGTTTAACAAATCGTGTTTAGCAGCTAAAAATATGTGCTCATTTCATGGTACATGGTCACAGTTACCTTTAGCCGCCTCGGTGGCCTAGTTGATAGCGTACTAGGCTTTCACCCCGAGGACCCGGGTTCGATTCCCGGCTAGGGCTTGGCATTTTCATACGCTATAAATCATTCCATCGTCTGCATTAGTCCAAGTGTGCACAATAGTCGGACGTAAAAAAAAAAAAAAAAAAGTTTTATCAAATAGATTATTTTCCCATGGAAAGTCCCTAATAACAGAAAATTTAAAAGACAATTTTAATTGTAGATTGAGTTTTATTATATTTTATGAATCGCTACATGTTTTTACATTCTGTGTATTTGACTGTACAAAGCGATTTTTTTGATTCACAGGGCGTTCCGAAAATCTAAACTATTAATATTTTATGTTTCCTACTTTCAAAATGACTTTCTATAATATCTATGAGTGCTCATCAATGTTGTTTATTTTTCAACAAATAATCACGTTTAAGAATACATTTTAACAACCGGTTTCTAAAACAGTCATTAACTTATTTAATCTATTATTAAAGTTAATCTTTAATGAAATCATCAAGTTCAGTTTCTAGAACAACCATTAACTGCTAATGCAAGATTAATCTATTATTCCAAATATCCGTCAATTAATTATTTTAATTGTTCATTAATAAATATTACTATTCCATTTTACAAAATTGTATTTGTGATTTTTATTGTACTCATTAATTTTATTTTAATTATGACAACAAACTTTGTTAAGGTTAGTATTGCGTATGATTTAATTTGTTTAAATTTTATTCGTTATTATTTTAGTGTTTTTCCTCCAAATTATTTACTGACAGTAACAATTGATTTTAGGTCTTATTTGCATTGAGTTCAAGGTTATCACAAAATACGGTGACGGTAGTTCAGATGAACAGCTAGCAGAAGTAATTGGGTTGTTTAAGTATTACAACTTTATTTTTTGGATAAAGAATTCAAAATTTAGGTTCAATAAAGAAGGCACTTTTAACATTTTAAGTATACTTTCAAAGTATCTCTCCAACACTGCTTCTAAGTGTTCCGTTTTACTCAAACAATTAACAGCCTACAGTACTCCAAAACGTATAGCACAATGTAACTATGGAAACAAAAAAGTAAACAGTCAACATAACCTAAAAATTACAATATTCGATGATCATACGTTTGAAAGCAGCCATTTTTCTCCAATTAATTTTTCTTTGAAGTTAATGAAAGCTAATTGGCGATTAGGTCATTTTTGATTAAATATTTTAAATAAACAGATTTTTAAATTTATTTAACCATTATGTTAATCTAGAATGTATTAGGCCTATTAAAGCATTAAAAAAAAGTTTTAGAAACAGCACTAATTCTTATAAAAGTGCTACTTATTTTTATGTTATTAATATAGCTTTTGTTTTGTTTTTTTTTTCTCTTAAGGTCTATAAGAAGTTCAAATGTAAAAAATTTGCAGATCGTTATCTGGACACAGCGACGAAAACTGACCGATTTTTATGAAACTGTTGTTTGCTAACATATCGGGACAATAAATATTACCAAAATCTTATAATAGCATTTGTTTTTGTAACAACAAGCCCCAACGCTTACCGTACAAACGTCCACGCAATGCATTTCAAAGTACTGTATCTCCTACCGACCACTCTCGTTTTGCTTGTTTTGTACCAACATTACAACAAATAAAACCGTACTGGGTGACCAGTACAAACGTTACAATGCTAAACATAGTTGTTAAGCAGTGATGCTAAAAGTGTACAAAAACAAGGAATTCCCACCCACAATTCATGTCCATTTAGAAATAGCAAGGCTTACTAATTATATGCGATCAGATTAGATAAGATTAATTCCAATATGAATTAACAAGAAGGCGACCGAAGAAGTACAGCGCGATCGGTGTTAATTAATAAAATACAAAGTGAAATATGACGTCACGGGATGTGTTCTGACATACTGCGCCGTGCTTTACCGTTATACGTGTATCAGTTTGAATGCACGCGACCGGTAAAACATTCCCGTTTTATTAATGAACTTCATCTCATATGGTGAGTCCCTACATGAGCATGAGCACCGATCCTGGCCTTACTTTAAATAACGAGCCGTATGAAATAATATGTATAAGGAAAAGCAAATCATTCATTCCGTATGAATAACGATTATGTTATGTTTAAGAGTAAATACTTCAGTCTAGAAGTAAAATGATAAACCGAAAAAACTTTCACGTAAGCGTGATTCCATGTAACACATGAGAATGAATCAATATTTAAATATATTATCCATTTTTATAGTATCTAAGGTTGTTGTTTGAGGTTAGTTTTTCTATTGGTTGTCTGTCGGTTTCGTGTTAATTGTATTTATATTTTATACGTGTATTTACTGCGAGAAAGTTATGTGTTGTTCAAGTGGTGAGGAGAATAATTTACAAATCGCTAAGAGTGAAATGCATTTCACGGAATAGAAGTGGCATACCCTTCATACCGCCTTGGTAAAGTAGGCAAACTTACCCAATCGGTCGCTTATTAGGCTATACTAACACGTAAATGCTTTCGACACTGTAGATTGTGCCAAACCAAATTCCTCCAACCTTTTTGATTTCCAAAATCACATAACAGCGTAAACATATTTCCATTCCTTGTGACGAAGAGAGACCCTCACCTTGAGTCTCTTCACTAGTGCCTAAAAACCACTCCACATTCTCTTCTTCGAACCTATATAAGCTCTTAAAATCTCCAGCAAGTGGAAGAGAACTTGATTTATAATGTATAACACTTTGCGCACGAACTAACTCTGCCATGGGAACAAGCAAAATTAAATATAACCATTTACTTCACAGGTTAACCTCCTGCTGACTAGATTCTTCATTGCCAAAGGATTCGCTTCTCAATTAGAGTAAATGGTCGGTTTTATTCATAAATACAGACAAAGCAATTTAATTAACAAAAGACAAATTTGCTTTAACTGTGAAAGTAAAACGTTTTGATTGATACTTATATCCTCATCAATTGGAAAATTCGCTTCAGATTTTGTGAATTAAAGGATTTGCTTCTTTTTATTAATAAGGCTCATTATGTTAACACTTCAACGTTCGTAATATTGGTCCGATTTTATTTAAACTTTTAACGAAAATCGATTTTGGTAATAGATTCGATGACGGTCGTTCAGAAACTTGGAAAAAAATAACGCTTTAATCCCACACATTTAAGAAAACCTGCACACAATCTTGCTCCACGTTAAATCAACAGTTTAAATTTTCAAATTTTCCTAGAATTGAACCTGAACTCCGCTTCGTTTGGAGAGTGTTGCACATGTATTTCAGAACGCTTATAAGATTTTATCGCACTTCTAATGAAAACAACCTATTCTAATAACCTCTACGGTACGACGAGACTGAACTTCCCCCTCAAACACGATTTAGGGTTTAATAGCTTGGTTTAACGTTTACTTAAAATACACATCTTTAAGCAACAGAGGTAGAATGTAAGCGTAGAAAAAATATTCCTTTCGTACCTCGGCTTGGTTTAACGTTTACTTAAAATACACATCATTAAGCAACAGAGGTTGTAAGCGTTATTCCTTTCGTACGTTTACTTAAAAAATACACATCATTAAGCAACAGAGGTAGAATGTAAGCGTAGAAAAAATATTCCTTTCGTACCTCGGTTTAATAGCTTGGTTTAACGTTTACTTAAAATACACATCTTTAAGCAACAGAGGTAGAATGTAAGCGTAGAAAAAATATTCCTTTCGTACCTCGGTTTAATAGCTTGGTTTAACGTTTACTTAAAATACACATCATTAAGCAACAGAGGAATGTAAGCGTAGCAAAAATATTCCTTTCGTACCTCGGACCAGTTCGGTACGGTTTGTTAAAAATGGGTCAAAGTACGACCTTTCTTTTACAATTGACGGCACAGAAACGGTCTATCCCGCATAATAGAACTTCGTATACTTTTAAATTAAGGTGACTGTTTTTGTTTTTGTAGACTACGCATGTAGGTTATGTACAAACCTATAGTTGTCTGATAAGTAATTTAATTATACAGTAACTTATTTAATGTGTTTTATAATTCCTTGTATTAAATAAAGGTCAACGCTTAAGATTGCCTTTTGTCTGTTTATTTTACAAAAGAATTTATTTTATTTTATTACGTTTCAAAATAGTACAGATGGCAGTTTGTTATTTTTTATATTTTGCTGGTACAGCCGAGTCGCGATTAACCGCCACCCTTTTAATCTTCTGGTTAACCCAATTAACCGGCGGGTTAAGTCGCTATCTGACATTATTTGTAAGAAATAATAAAAGCAACCTCAAAAGAAACACTGTAACCGGACGAATTATTTGTATCACTAATGGCTACCCTAAGCAAACATTGATAATGGAAAAGTAAACGATCCCATCACCTAATGGAATGCAAGAATGTTTCTATTAAAACAAACGCGCATTATTTACGATAATACCATTCAGCGTATAAGTCGTAACGTACGAATCATATAAGACGCGCGCGGTGCTCTCGCGTACGTTACTTAAAAAGGTTAAGTACGGTTAATTTACTGTATTAAAGACCTACGTACGACAATTTGTATAATACATAATTCGAGTTAAAAAGAAAGTTTAAGAGGTTTACTACATTTTCTTGAAGTACGGACTTAAGCAGAAAAGTTGTAGTAATATTTTCGCTTACATTTGTTTTGTTTTACGCGCGCCGCTTGTCGATACCTGCTCGGTATTGACTAAACACCTTTCCTTCTCTGAAATGGAAATGGTGTTTGGCTTAGTTGCTCCCGTTGTGCCCGAGTATAGAGGCGTCGACGTCGCATCGTGGCTTGGCTTTCGTCTCAAGACGTGGGAACGCCGCGATAATTACTCTCGGCTTAATGTCCGTGCACAGGTCGTGTCGTGCACTGTCGCCTCATCAAATAATAAAAACAACTGTTTTTAATGTTGATGGTTTCTTTCGCCGATTTGCGCGGTGACCGTGGCCGATTTGCATGTCTTCCTGCATCGGGTCATGCGAAGCACCTTTTGAAAAAACCGTTTATTGCCTGTGATGAAGAACGATACGGACAAATGACACTTACTTCAACGTTCGAAATTTCCAGTACTTAGTTGGCTTTTCTTTTGGAAATAACCTGTTAGAGCTGCCTTAATGTTAAGAGCCAGAAACCTGCATCTTCCGCCTTACCAGAGCTACTACTGGAAGTAAAAACCGAGCAAGTTCTAAAAAGTCTCACGAAGGACATAGAATTAAACTAGTTCGCCTAGGGACTGGGAAGTGCACAAAAATGTCCAAAAGAGGCAACAACAGCTTCCATTATAATAAAAAATGCTTCAGGAATGTGATTATGATATGTGCACCGATCTAACATTTAGAACACGTTTTGAAGGATCGTTTACATTTTTATTTATATCTATAAATACGAGTTATGTGGTCTAACAATACCACAGGACCGCTTTTTTTAATAATGAAAAATAATTTTCAAGTAACAAGAATCAGACTTTCTAAAAATCAGTTCAACAATTTTCATAAAAAGTATATTGTAAGTACCAAAACAAAACGTACGGCACTATTTTTACAAACAAACTTCGGGTCGAAAGCTATTGACAAAAAAGAAGAAATAATCAAATATGCTATATTCGGTGTTAGAAATTTGAAATTTAAGAACTAATATAAAATATCCAGTAGAGGATTTGTTAATCGAAAAAAACTGAAACAAATCCTAACCGAAGTCGATTTTTTAAAACCCGTTCATTTCTTTTATATAAAACTTGTACTCCAACATGAGTTGCTAATCTTCAAATATAACAAAAACTTTATCGAAATCCAGTAAATATTTTATGGAATCAAACCAATGTTATTGTTTGTTTTTAAAAGAATTTTTGGTAAACAACTTAATGTGAGAAGTTGCTGTACTATTTACTTCTACCAGCACACGGCACCTCACGAGTTGGAACATCCGATAAAATTTGAGGAAAAGTCCAATAGGACGCTGCTACTTTGTATCATTGTAACTGCCAGTATCTGCTGATGTGTAACTGGCTAATGACTTCCTACACTTAACGTAAGTCAATCCTCGTTCAGGATAAAAACCCGTGTTCCTTAACCACTGTTCCAGTAGTAGATCCAGCTGGATGTGCCATCGAAGCCCTCCTTCGATACAGTATCGACGTGTGTTTGTTTTCGTCAAGCGCCTTGCGACCCCACTGGGGCATTTCACATCTCCGCAAATGTTTAACCGCCCATCTATGTTGTCACAGACAAGGTAATTCGAGAATCGATTGCTACCTACATCGATAACGGTACGGTATATCGGAGCACTGAAAACCAAGTGCGGAGTCAGGTTACGAGTCCGGGGATATGCTGAAAGTTGCCGGAATTGTGGCAACGAAGGCCCGGAAACCCATTACAAATGTCGTAGCTAGCCGGCTATGTTATACTTAAATATAATCAGCGAAACTTGATAATAAAACTAACCTTAAAAAATCCTACATATTGGAAGTAGAGAATGTAAACTGTCCATTACCTGAAACAAACAAAAATATATACATTAAAAACTAAGACAGGAATTAATAATGGCTTAAATACGTATTTACGTTTGATACAAAAACCCCTACTTTGTTTTGGACAAGAAATACGTCCACTGTTACTTTCGTAATCGTTTTTGTTTAAATTCTTAAAGTGGAAAATCATTATTTGCATTTTTTTAAATGGAATTTTAAATTTAATTTTCCATACACTTACACAGATGAATATGGCTATTTAATAAAACTATAAATCAAAAAAATGACAATTGTGAAAAACGCATCAATTATTTTTGTCTTAAAAGCGATATCTGGAAGAGCAAGATGAAGGCGGTGGGACTACAAGTTCTACAATTATTTTAAAGTACACATTCTTAAATCTCGCGATTACGTTGATAAGGGCATTAACATTTTTCTAAATGTGATAAGAAGCCTGTCCAGAGATCGTGAACATTACTTGTTATGAAATAATCACGTAATTATTCAATCTTCACTATGTTTAAACAGAAGTGAAAACCGTTAATCGTGCAGACTAAATAAAACACACCTTAGAACTTAGTTTGTCTTGTTGTACATACGTGTATAAACACGTTCAATCAGCTGTTTTTAACCATTATTAACACTTTACGTCAGATCGATCCTCACCGATTCAGAAATTTTAAACACCTTTCTAACATTCACTCATCTTTCTTCCACTTCACCAATTTATAGCACAGACAATACTCGTCTCCCAGATCTTCGTTGGTCTACCAACATCTCTGCTTCCAGTAGGTTTATAATCCCTTATTAATTTCGGCAATCTATCTTTGTCCGTTCTATCGATGTGCTCGCTCCATTCACGGCTGTACTCCTTCAATCTTTCTTTAAAATTATAAATATTTAAACTTTACCGCATACCTCATTCTCTGTCCAGTATCCAGTGGCTCTTACAAAATGTCGTCACAGATGCATCTTTCAGTAAAGGAATTCACGTTTTACTATACCATAAAATCAGTACCAGCTTCCTTTGATTGATTTTCCAATCCAATCTTTACTTTCTCGTTGTTCCGTCTTCTTTTCTCAATTACAAACTTTAAATCATTTCGCTAAAAGAACAATCATTGCAAGTCGACGAACAAACGCAATTTATTTTAAATACGAGCACTTTAATTGTTCCGTCTGAAAGCCCTTTTTAAACACGTTCCATATTTACAGAGCGTTTCCAACACCCGCTGTTTCGACCGAAATTACAATCGCCGTTTTATTCGATCGATCTTTATCGATTGGTTACGTTCTACAAATCGCCAAGCCACTTACGATCGATCAGATTTCGTTCGTCGTGGAATTAAAAAATTCGCCCATGCGGAGCGCCGGGCGATCATGATGTAAAAATTCTCGGAGAAAATGAACGTAGGTGGAAACCGGACGCGCGAAGAGCAGAGGAGCGTTACATTAGAAATTGTTATCATATAATAAGAAACGCCATTATTCCTCAAGTTCACTACGTGCTCCATTAAGCCAGGCTCTACTAATAAATACCATTCTTCGGTTATATTTCGCCTAACATCACGAAACATAATAATAATCAAGGCTTGCAGAGCATTTCCTTAAGATTACTCGTAATAGCCCATCCGCGAGGTTCGACCATTATTATTAATTTTATAGAAAAAAAGCAGAGAAACATTCCAAAGTTAAATTAGTTTTTGAAAATTAAAACGATTATCACAAACGGTGATCTGTAATCGTTGCGTTTCGTCCACATATACAACATATTATAAATGTTGTTGCTTTTTTTTTTATTAAAAAGAAAAAATCTACGTGAATCAGCCTATTGTAGGATGGAGTCACGTCCCCGCCAAGAGACTTAATCGCCTCTAAATCCCCGCCTTAGATAATCACGCTGTTGCGGGCTTCCAAAGAATTAATTCATCTCCGATTTGCAATCATTTCAAATAATTTCCTGCCCCTCGGATTGGAATCCTTTTCATTTTGAGACAGAAATCAATTTTATAGCCTTTAATAATATGCGTCAATAACGTTCCGTTCTAGTTTGGATAATGTAAAACAATTTTAGTTTCAATTCAATGTGGACGCGCCTAATCGGCCATTTAAACAGTAAATTGCCTTTGGTAACGGTGAAGGGAGGATCTATGCGCGGGACAACGTCTACGTGATTTCGGCGGGCCGTTAACCTCTGATAATAGACTAAAGTTTTGACTGTTCCACGAGCGACTGATTATTTCTATATAAAGATTAGAAATCGTCAACTAATAATAGCAACAAGTTAAATTCTAAACTTAGCGTGTCCTTTTTGAAGTACCTATAAAACATTATGTAATTGATTTTTGTTTCGTTCTTTATTCGGAGATTTTAATAGTGGAGTAGCGAAGACGTTAGAAGTTGTTTATTTGATGTTGTACCAAGAACGCCATACAATGTTTTCAAAATAAAGTGTTAATGAACAGCGATATAAACAGGGGTCTCTGGGAGAGAAACTCGTAAATGATGGCATCCAGAGATTTTCAATATGCAGAAAAATCAGACTTTTCAATAAAATCTCAACTACAGCATGAAAATGTTAAAGTATTTTTATTGTTTCACAACGTAAATATGGTACGAAGGCTGTTACTAATATTATTGTTCAGAATGTTTATAGTACAGAAGACTAGAGTATATTTCACGTTTAAAATAAAAGTTATTGTGGATCTATTATGTAAACGTCTGTAGTTTAGAATAAAGAAAAATTATCATTATTTTAGACTAAATTGTGTGGGAAAATATAATTTAACCTTATCCAAGCAGAATAAAAATATCCGTAAAAATTATAACTAAAGTAATATCAATTTTTTTCTAACTTTGACACAGTATATTTAAATTTCAAGATACTATCTGCAAGTTTGAAAGGTTCGGCAATTTCAAAATTTCCAAAGCTTCAGTTGTCGGTTACCCACGATCTAAAGCCCACTACAATTTGACCGGAAAACTTAATGCATTTAAATGAAACTACATCTTGTTAGTAAGGCTGTTGTGGAGAAATGTTGACATTGCGGATAAGTAATTGAGTTTTGTGGACGTTGATTGATGGTTGCGGGCACAGAGGTGTTGCCGGGGTTCAAATTTAAATTGGATAACGGCACGGTTGACCTCCGGACAAATCATTCTTATATTAATATCTGATAACGATCTTCCACCTCGGTACATCACACCAGCGTTTAATCCTGACATAACATTTGCCGATTCGATTAAATGTCAGTAAAACAAGTTTGTCGGTTTCGCTGTCGACAAGTGAAATTTTGATGTTAGCAACGATGGTCGCTGTCAGATATGAGCGATCAATATTTGATAAGATTTGTCCGATCTTGAAAAAATTTAAAACCACTATAAGCGTGCTTTCTTAAATTAAAAATTTTCTTTGCCAATTATATCTTCAATAATTCCACACACTAATCTCAGCTCCACAGGCGTCATATGATGTAAGAGTTAAATGCCAAAAAGAACATTCATTAATGAAAACCTTCTTTTCCATACCAGCGTTAAAGCCTTCATAAGTTGGTATTTTTTAGCAAATTATAAAAGCATATTACTATCTTGTAGATTTTTGTTACAGTAAATAAGTTAGTAGATAATAAATTATTTTCAACTTATATCAAATGATATTTGCTGGCTGTAGTTCTATAGTCAATATTTAAATACAGTATTTAAGAATTTTCTTAATAAATCTTGTTAAGTTACACAAAAATAGCTAAAATCTAAAAAAACAAAAATGTACCAACACCTGTAATGTAGAAAATGGACTAAAAGATAAAAGAAAACATTGCAAAAGAACTTAAACCGAGCTAATAACTGAGCCCTATTCAAATACTACTAGTTTAAGAATGGTAGCAATATCATAACTTTATACTTTTCTATACCACCGTTAAAGTCTCCAATACTACATTACGAAAATTATTCTCTCAACTTTTAAATCCACATTATAACGCACTGCTTGGCAACCTCGCGTTGTATTTTCACATGCCTAGACTTAAAAGAACTTCCACAATGTATGCTTACGGCCGGCTGCTAACATCATTATGGTAACAATTTCCAAACGTTACCAGTAATGATTTGACCCCTCCCCTTCTCCTGATAATGACTTATTAATGATCCATGAGTACTTGGGCTCTGCCGTGTTTTTAATGGGCTATTGAACGCTTCTCTCGATACACATCTGGGTTCCCCTTGCTGCTGATGTTTCAACGCCGAAAACTAATTGGTCCCGTAAGACGTGCTCTCGATTTTTAATATTTTTATGGGCGTGATTTTGATGAAATCGATGAAATTTTGTGAAGCGAATTAGACAGGTTGGCAGGTTCAAGTTAGAAGTGCAGTCGAAAATAAAATTACTTCATTTTTTATAAAAGTGGTAGATGAGTTTAATACTGAAGATGGGATGGACAGGATGGATTTGCAAATGCTATCCCGTAATGCCGTAATGAAAGACAAATTTGAACTTCAACTGATTATTTATTACGAATGGTTTTTTAGTTTATTATTCAATTAAAAATAATATTTAATAATAATGATTACTTCAATGGCTAACACACCAGGATTATTACCAACATAAATCAACATCTACTAGGCCATTATTTTTTTAAGTTTCTACTAATCCCTTAAGTTCAAAAGACTTCTGTCTGTGTTCAGTACACGTGTAACTCAACCAAACGTCACTCGGAACCTGAACGCTAGAGTAGTACCAACTTTCCCATGACAAAAAATCCCGCACCAAGTTACTGAACCCGTCGGATTCCTAAGTGTATAGATATTATATTTTCGTCGTTTCGATAAGAACTGAGTGTTCCCCCAAAGTAGTTTCCACGGAAACGATCTCGCGATCGTCTGGTCCACTTCGGCCTAATCGTCCGGATTATTCGAAACGGTGAAAAATTATGCATAATGAGTTTCTATTTACATGACAACCGGGTCTCTCTTGTGTTCATTTTTCTTCCTGTTGTTTCTGATATCCAAGATGGCGGTAAACTAATTGAACAAGGTCGTCGGACACGGGGTCGTTGTCTGAAAGTTTTTAGTAAAATATGCCGAAGATTCGCGCCATCTTCTTTCCGCCGAAATGACGTAATTTCAGATAATCTCTTGTGGCTATTTCCGAGGTATAAAATTGTCATTAGGAGGCGGGTTTGTTTTTTTCGTAATGTCACGTTGTTTCTGCTCAGTCCATAATCTATTTTATTGTTAGCTGTCGTAAGCACACCTACAGTTCGTTCCTTTACACGTATAGTCCATTTCAATATTTGATAAAACATTTTGAATGACACAAGCGAAACAGTGACATCTCGAAGCGGGCACATTTCTGTCTCCGAAATCAACACGCTTCGCACTTCATCGGTGACCGTTTCACGAACACTCGAACCGAATTTTGATAACTCTGCTTAGATATGTGTAATAATTTTGTTGAAACAAACCTGTTGTGAAACACTTACACTTTCTTTTAAAGTTTGGTTAAATCTTAATTTAGTCCACGTTTAAAAATTGTGCATTAAACTTAAGTGTTTTAAAAAATACACGTTTTTTTAACAGTTAGTAGCAAAACTACACGGAGGCATACAACTTTTAATTTATTGTACTTTTATTAAAAGTACACTAATTTTCAATGTTTTTTTTTTTTTTATACAAATTTGATTTAGATGACTATTTTGAGCGAAAACCCCTTTAAAAAATAAATAAGAATCTAACTTTCTTGTCGTTTAAGCTGTTTTGATAATTTATTTTCAGAAATTTAGTTCCTTAATATAGTTCACTACTAGACAAAATTCTGTTATTGAAGCAAAACAAATTATCCTTTTTAATTTAATTGGATATTTTGTTCGAAAACACGACACACGATTTTTATTTCTGGTTCAATAACAGAATTTTGTTCTTTTTACTCTTACAAATTACAATTACGTGTATTCTATTTTATTAAATAATTATGTATTAATTGCGTTAATTGTTATATTAATTACGATTCTTTTTGGAAAACACGTTACATTAACGCTGTTAGTTATTAACAACATAACCTGAAACTTATTATAACCAATCAGCTGTTCAATGAAATCAGCCGATCGTTACGAATTAAAATAAAACAATTGATATTTTAATACAACTACCAAAATTAAATTAACGATTCATTTCATACATTTACATCAGTCAAACTTCTACGTTGTTTCAGTGGTGTTAGTGCGGATCACACGCGCAATTTCCACGGTTCGATCCCGGGCAGAAACACAGGAAATGTTTAACTATAATTAATTTAACATGAGACTTGCGTCGCCCAAAATATACTATTTTATACATTTCGCATCACACGACGCGCAAAAGCTAACACCACAACCAGGGCTAAAACGTGATAAATGTTTAAAAAAATCAGTCCGGAACCTATCTATCAAAACCCGGAAAATCGGTCTGATTTGTCGAAAACAGAATGTGCTCAAATGTGGTCGTATATAAAGGTGCACTACTTAAACCAGTGTAGCAAATATAATCCCTTATATACATATATATTTTAACGTCCGACTACTATTGTGCACACTTGGGGCTAATGCAGACGATGGGATAACTTATAGCGTATGAAACTGCCAAGCCCTGACCGGGAATCGAACCCGGGTCCTCGGGGTGAAAGCCTAGTACGCTATCAACTAGGCCACAGAGACGGCTCATAATCCCTTATAAATGTTCAGTTCGGAAGTAGAACGAAAAAACTAAATACACACTAGCCACAATCTCTTAAACCGTATTATCAAATTGGCACACGGCAAAAGAACCGTTTGGGTTTGTTTATCTTCCGAATTTGATTTTTTTGCGAACTAGCTACGTTTTGTTTGAATGCTTGGTGCTCCATCTCTTTCTAATTAGGAATCCCTAGCGGACAAGTATTTCTCTGCCTTCGTTCGAGCCTTCGCGAGGAGTGTGTTAAGTTTGCATTCGTGAAAGTTTTCGAGACCAGTAAGGGCATCTTCTATCGCTTTAGATGGTAACGAAATATTGACTTTTTAGAGAAGGCAAGAATATTCAACACTAGAGATCTGTCAAAGAACGGACGACCAGGTTCTAATCTAATATGTTTCGTTAGTACTTTTTTTTGTTTAACGTTCACACTTTATTCCAGTGAGGACGAGGGATCAGGAGGAATTCCTTTTATATTCTTCTTCTTTTCTGCTAGGATTATTGTCACCATGTTCATTATAATAATCTGCCTTCCCTAGCTTCGTCAATTCTACTTTCGTTGACGCGTTTCGGAGAACCTCCATCTTCAAAAACTATATACTCCAGAGTATCTGCTAGGGAAGGCAGATTATTATACTGAACATAGATCAGGAGGAGGTTAACGGGAGCAACTGCGGCTCGAACTAAGAACCTTTAGGTGCGCAGTAGACTGACCGATGCTTTAGCCTATTCGCCCACCGGGCCACTAGTAAAGTGCATTAACGTTAGGTTATGTAAGGACTAAAGGCTTCATTCAAAAGAAAGGTGTGCTCTAAACTCACAGAAGCTGGTACTTAAGTGTTTACATTAAAAAATTAACTTAAGTTTTACACATTAAAGTAACTATTTACATGTAATTTTTTGTCATTTAAAAACGTAAGAAACACTGAATGTCTCATTTCAATTCTTTTCCTTAACCTGTATGAATAAAAACGAAGAAAATGCTTCAAGGAAGAGGTTTTTGTTTTAAATAAAGTTTAGAGTCAAAGCATTTCTTTCATTCCATATGAATAATGATTACGTTTTCCTTAAGAGTGAATCCTTGATCAACTGAAAAAACTATCATATAAGCCTATATACATGAGAGTCAGCTGATTCACATAAAATATTATCAATTTTTGTAATATCTAGGTTTGTTGTTTAAGGTAACTTTTTCTAAATATGCTCTACCAGTTGTCCGTTGGTATCGTGTTCATTGCATGTGTTTGCATGTATTTCCTACTTTAAATACACGTATAAGTATACGTGTATTTAAAGTAGGAAAGTTATGTCTTATTAAAGTGGCGAAGAGAAGAAAATGATCACTAACGCCTATAATAATGCATTTCGTGTAGTAACCCAACGGTTGTACGTCAGTACTGGTAATAACTTCTAAATGTTTTTAACACTGTAGATTGGGCCACAACGATACTTACCGATACTTTTTTGATATCCAGAAACAGTTAAAAATTCACATATTTTACATTTTGTGATAAAGAGAGTCTCGAGTCTGTTCTATTAGTGCCTAGATACCTGTTTGTTGACCGCTCCACTTTCTCTACTTGGAACCTGTGTAAGCTGTTAAAATCTCCAGTAAGTGGAGAAGAACATGATTTATAATGTTTAACATTTTGCGCAGAACTAACTCTGCCATGACAGCAAGGAAAATTCAACACAAACATTTACTTCACAAGATAATTTCCTACTGACTGCATTCATCGTTGTTATGTATTTGTTTCTCTTTTAGATAGATGATCGGTTTTATTCATAACCATTTTTTTTTCTTTTAGCCCTCAATGGAGCATATTTAGTCAATTTTGGTTTTTTTGGGCTTTCAACTTTGGTTCTTTTAGGTTTTTGAAATTCTCCCAATACTTTTTCAGTCTTATAGATCTCTATTCCTCCGAATAAAAGGCAACTCTTTTTTGTTCCTTCTTTAAATTTTAATCTAGTGTTTCTATCCCTAAGGATTGGTTTTTCCCTTCCTTCTTTCAGACGTTCCTCTGTTATCCCTAATTCTTTTAGGTCCTGTTCCACTTCCTTAAGCCACTCATTCTTTACTTTCATCTTGACTTGGTAATTTAGGAGTTTCTTCGTCAGTCTTTCTTCTGGTAGCCTTATTAGATGTCTATAAAAAGCCAGTCTCCTCTTTCTAATATCATCTAACAGATGTTCATTATCCTGATAGATGGCTGAACTTGGCAGCAGTCTGTATGTTCCTTCTACCATGTGTTTTTTGTTCATAATAGTTCTCAATATTTTCCTTTCCACTTTTTAAAGCTCCTGTGTTCTGTTTCGGCTTCTTAGATTAAATAAAGTTTCCGCGGCATGTCACTTCCGGTCTTGTTACCGTATTATAATGTCTGATTTTCGACTTTATGGAAAGCGACTTTTTCTTATACGTTCCCCAAGTTAACTTTAGGGCCTTCTTTAATTTGTTCGTTTTATTTTTTATTGCCAGTTTTTCGGCTATGTTTCTAGTGATATTTTCTCCCAAATACTTTCTCCAAAATTATCCACTATCTTTATTCGTTCGTCTTCTATTTTTATAGACTTTTGTTCCGACTTTTTAGTCGGCATTATTTCCATCTTTTCGAAGGATATCTGTAAGCCGACCTTTCCTGCTATGTTTTTTAGCGATTTGATTTGCTGTTCCGTTTCTTCCCAACTATTTGAGAGGAGTGCTAGATCGTCTGCAAAGGCCAGGCAGTTAAGTCTGATTCTTGTCCCTATTTTTATCTGTCCAGTACTCTTCATAACCATTTACTGCAGATATTTTTTTTTAAATTTTATTTTAAGGAGAAAAGCACATTGAGGATATTATCGCCTCCCTAAATGTCAGTATGAGTGTGAAGTGTTAAAGTCGTAAGTGCAAGTGTGTGTTAGACTCGGGTACCGCGAGGGACGTCTAAATCCTCTCAATAGGTGCAGCTAGTCTGCACCCCTGCGGGGTACTGCAGATAAAGCAAATGTATCAGCAAAACGATTTTACTCTGAAGCGAAAAGTTTTAATTGATATTTTTATTCGTATCAATACGCTTGTGATCTTGTGAATTAAAGTTTTTGCTTCTTTTTATTCATAAGGCTCAATACTTCGTTGCCCAAATAACCGAAACGACCTGACCAGAGTGACATCCTCTCTTGTGCCCAAAGCACATCGCCCCTACTAACAACTCTGTCCAGGCATACGTTACAACATTTCCTATCTCGTACTGCACAAGCAAATGACCATTAAACATACGCATATAGTTGCTTTGTGTTACGAGGAAGCGAAGTTCCATTTCACTAAAAGAGTACCACACAACGAGAAGGTCTTCGTGGAACGAGACTTGTCGAGGACAGCCGAACATAAATCAATCAACGACAGACTTTTAATTATATTCAATAATAATAAACTTTAGCGTCTGGCATAAACTAGACGCCTTTCTTCGATTGTGTGAAAAAGTTATCTCGGCCGAATATGGCTAACTGCGAAGTAGAGGCGAACACAAAAAAGCACTTCTTTAAAGGCGCAAAATGAAAATTAAAAACGGTGAAGTTTTTTATCTTACACTTTTTTTGAAAATCTGCTTTCACCGCCTCAAACATCTGAAACTGTTTAAATCACATGGCATTATGAAAGTAAAGCCTGACCACCGTCAGGTTCAATTTGGTAATTTGGACGAAACTCGAAAATTTAAAATGCTAATATATGCGAATTCAAACGCTTATTACTATAGTGAAATCGAATTTTTAAAAAAGTGACAAAAGAGAGAGATTTTTTAAAGACAAACTTAAGAAAAAGAAAAAAGGAAAATCGAACTTGTCTAAGCTATTACCGCAATCGATTTTTTTGCCAATTTTGTGTCAAATCGGACCAAATTTGAGATCTTAATACACACACAATATAATTTTCTATTCAATGAGCAATTAATAAAAATTTAAATGGGGTGTCTCGGTTAATCTGTTGTCCAGCCTTCTTCCCATACATAAATTATAAAAAAGTGATTAACTGAATTTAAGTATTTAGTGAATTTCATTGAAAATTTATTTTAAAATTTGGCCCAAACAGCGTTAGTAGTACAAACCCCCCTTTCTTATTTTTGTGTTCAAACACAACAATTTTTTTTTAATGTATTTTTACTCCCTTCCACTTTTTAAAATTAAAAATGTCTAACCTTAACTTAACCTAACATAATGTGATCTAACTTAACATAACCTGACCGGACCTAACCTAACCTTAACTTAACCTAACATAATGTGATCTAACTTAACATAACCTGACCAGAACTAACCTAACCTAACCTTAACTAACCTATTAACTTTTTATAAAAAAACTGAAAAAAATAACAGTACTATTTTCCTTAACGGTTTACACATTGAACGACCAACTCTATTATTGTTAGTTATTATTATAATTATTATTACTCTTGAAAATATTATTTACAAATTATCGATCGTTCATAATTTTGGAAAAAAAGATTCATTAAAAATTTCCAATCGCTTAGAGCATACAGTATTGTAAAAAGATAGATTGTAGATTCCCAATCGTTTTTATGTTTAATTTGTACGCCAGCAAAAAGCGCATTATTGTCCCGTATATTTTAAACGAAACCAAAATTTAATGCTCTTAATCTCAAATTCATTAGCCTAAACGAACCACGTCTGGGCGAAGCATGCCATACAGCAATAACATTACACTGTTGCGAGATAGGTAATCTAAATAACAACAGTAAAGTGTTGTGACGCGCGCGTGTTAACGCTCACTCGCGTAGGTGCAGCAGTCAACAGATTGTATTTACATAGGCAGAACACTCCGGCTTTGAGACCCCGAGCAAACACTCAACTCAAGACCCGGGGTACCTAAACTATTTAATTGCCCCACTCTGCTGTATGGTCCCATTCACTTAGGTTACAATAATAATAGATCCGTCCCAAGTGCCTTGCAACAGGTGCTATCGGTCTGCAAGCGTTGTATAAACATGGCGAATTCACGTCCAGTGTCGCATGATTAGAGACGTATCGATTCTATCGAAAGGACCGGAGCACGCTTCTTTGCGGGCATACTGCGCAACTACTATGAGTCTGCTTTTTCTGCGATATGGTTCAGAGTTTAGGGCATATTAAACTATCATAGAAACGTCAAATTTCTTTGATAAACCAACCTTTTTATCAAACTCTGATGAACTTTGGCAAAGATTTTCAAAATGCGTGGGTATAACCTCAAAATTTTTATCATTTCCTATTTGTGTCAAATAATTCCTTTCGTTTCTTCCGTTGCATACAATTTAAAATGATGGTAAAATTGTCGTGACCTTTTGAATCAGTAAAAACATTAATTCTACGATAAGAAAAAAATAAGTGTTTGTGGAATATCCGCACTAATGCTTACAAAAAAGTAAAATACTAATTTTTAAAAAAGTTGGTTATTTGAATCACTATCTTCCACATGCAATTCTTTAACAGTGGCATTTACACCTAGTACCTTTTTTCCTTTGTGTCCATGGTCGGACCCAAACTCATTTTTTCGTTTTCCTCTCTTTTTATTCAGTAGCGCCACAACAAGATAAGCACTTAATGCAGCAATATAACAAGTCCACATTATTCGATCCATTACAGCCAATGCACTTGAGTAAACATAACCTCAAAATATATCTAGTTAATAACCCAGCTGATTACAGAAATTTGACGAATGCAATATGTTTTCCTTGATACAACTATGATAAATATTTGATCACGACATAACGTCAAACTTTCATTAAATATTTAACAAATATATTTGATAATGTAATGTGCCTCTTAGTGATAGTCGAGGCATTGGCAATCTCTTTATGCTTCAAGTAAAACACAATTTTAATTAAACAACTGCGCAAACAATACACAAATTACATTATATACAAAACTACCTCAGTTTGGTTAGTTTTGTTTTGTTAATCTGTACAAGGAGGTTACCGTCACCCACTTCGTACCGAAGTCATACTAGTTGCACGGTATTCTTAGACAATTTCAGGTATTAGGATAACAATTAGCCGCAACAACGTGTTGAAGATCCCGAGGAATACATAACTTAGATACGCCTTATCAAAAATTATTCGAACAAGAATTTAGACGGAAAAATATGTGTTCTATAAGGAAAAGGAAATATATATGAGACGCTGTTTATACAATATAATGTTTTGGAACACATAACATAAAGTTCTGTCTGAATGGACCACTGAAACTATAACAATATTCTATGGCAGTAAGATATCTATAAAAAAATCGTAAAATCAACCAATCGGATTTTCTCAAAATTTACTTATAAACAATTCATATCTAAGTCGATGTACCGAGTTATAAAAAACTTTTAACTATAAAATATTTTTTCGGAATTAGCCACGTTGGAAAATGACCTCGATCCAATATAAAATTCAATATTTTATCACTTAAATTATTTAATCATAATACGCCACATTACAAACTGTACAAATTAAGCGCTCAGATTTCATTTAACGTAAGGGAAAACAGCGAAACTGTTCTAGTGGTTGGGATCGGTACACTGTCCCGAGTGTGGGTTTTACTAAGATGACTCTTCCGTGGAAAATAGCGTCCAGAAAACTGTTTTGAAAATCAGGTGCTGAAATTATTAAAAATATTTCAGATTTTATTTAAAAATCGTCTGTCCGGGAAAACATTTTCTCCCCTTGAATATCCAAAACATTTCTGAAATATTTTGGCGCCCACAGGATTTAGAAGAAACTGCGATTCACACAAGTTTTCTAATTAGATAACTCTAAAGTAATAAAAAGGTAAACAATTACTAAAATACTCCTAGACAAGTTATGATTATTTCCCCTTGAGTCACAAAACTGAAATCGAAATTACTTAACAACTTTGTACTTTAGACAGTTTACTGAATCAAGACAACTGCTCAGAAAAAGAAAAATTAAACCCAGTTGCTAAAACGAATACAACCGGATTTTCCTTATAAACCGATCGCCTATCCGGAAAATAACCTTCTCTCTTGCATATCCATAAATTTCTGAAATTTCCCTACAAATAATTCAAATTGTTTTTAATTAATTCGGTTCCAATTGCATTACTCTAAAGTTTTTTTTTAGGAAATTATCCTGAACTTATGCCCGGTATCCTTTCAAAAATTTCTTCAATACGATCTAAAGTTTTTTTTGGCCGATTTCAGCATCCCGAGTGATTGAAAAGTTTTATGAAATAAATTTAGCTCTTTCCTTCCTGAAATCCGAAGTTTGCAACATTTATTCTTGGTGTCTGTTTCGTCAAGCACCCTTATTGCATATTAAGAAGTGGGGAATTAATTTGTATACCTCTTTCGTCTTATATTTTCCTTTCCTTTAAAGTTCGAACCACTGTTATTTCTGAAGACCACCTCGGCAAAGTACCGACAAATCCTTTTCTGACCAAGTACCCGAACAAACTCTGTCCTGTTTTATCGCAGCGCTCAAGACAACCTCGGCAAAGTACCGACAAATCCTTTTCTGACCAAGTACCCGAACAAACTCTGCCCTGTTTTATCGCAGCGCTCAAGACAACCTCGGCAAAGTACCGACAAATCCTTTTCTGACCAAGTACCCGAACAAACTCTGCCCTGTTTTATCGCAGCGCTCAAGAACAACCCCTCGGCAAAGTACCGACAAATCCTTTTCTGACCAAGTACCCGAACAAACTCTGCCCTGTTTTATCGCAGCGCTCAAGACAACCTCGGCAAAGTACCGACAAATCCTTTTCTGACCAAGTACCCGAACAAACTCTGTCCTGTTTTATCGCAGCGCTCAAGACAACCTCGGCAAAGTACCGACAAATCCTTTTCTGACCAAGTACCCGAACAAACTCTGTCCTGTTTTATCGCAGCGCTCAAGACAACCTCGGCAAAGTACCGACAAATCCTTTTCTGACCAAGTACCCGAACAAACTCTGCCCTGTTTTATCGCAGCGCTCAAGACAACCTCGGCAAAGTACCGACAAATCCTTTTCTGACCAAGTACCCGAACAAACTCTGCCCTGTTTTATCGCAGCGCTCAAGACAACCTCGGCAAAGTACCGACAAATCCTTTTCTGACCAAGTACCCGAACAAACTCTGCCCTGTTTTATCGCAGCGCTCAAGACAACCTCGGCAAAGTACCGACAAATCCTTTTCTGACCAAGTACCCGAACAAACTCTGCCCTGTTTTATCGCAGCGCTCAAGACAACTCGGCAAAGACCGACAAATCCTTTTCTGACCAAGTACCCGAACAAACTCTGCTTTTATCTGACCAACCTCTCGGCAAAGTACCGACGAATCCTTTTCTGACCAAGTACCCGAACAAACTCTGCCCTGTTTTATCGCAGCGCTCAAGACAACCTCGGCAAAGTACCGACAAATCCTTTTCTGACCAAGTACCCGAACAAACTCTGTCCTGTTTTATCGCAGCGCTCAAGACAACCTCGGCAAAGTACCGACAAATCCTTTTCTGACCAAGTACCCGAACAAACTCTGCCCTGTTTTATCGCAGCGCTCAAGACAACCTCGGCAAAGTACCGACAAATCCTTTTCTGACCAAGTACCCGAACAAACTCTGCCCTGTTTTATCGCAGCGCTCAAGACAACCTCGGCAAAGTACCGACAAATCCTTTTCTGACCAAGTACCCGAACAAACTCTGTCCTGTTTTATCGCAGCGCTCAAGACAACCTCGGCAAAGTACCGACAAATCCTTTTCTGACCAAGTACCCGAACAAACTGACCAAGTACCTCGAACAAACTCTGTCCTGTTTTATCGCAGCGCTCAAGACAACCTCGGCAAAGTACCGACAAATCCTTTTCTGACCAAGTACCCGAACAAACTCTGTCCTGTTTTATCGCAGCGCTCACTAATTAACATTAATCTCGCCATCGCAGGCCTACCCAACTTTCTCTCGCGTTGCATCAGTGTTCCCATATTAATATCCCCTTACCGCTAATTGATAAAGAATCTGTTCCCTTCACTTTCACCCTATGACAGACAGAGACCTCTGCACGCGGTTTCAATAAACACAGAAAACGTCAATTACTTAAAACCCGGTGCATAATAAACTGATCCGAGCCGAGCTTATGCAAGCGATGCGTTTCGAAAGGTATTTAATTAAGCGAACGTGCGCATGCGCACTCCACATGCAAATATATAAATTCTGAAAACGAGATTAATGGGAGCCATGCCGATCGGGAAACTCGATTGATGGAATCCGCCAATCAGTATCGATTATTGCGATCGACCTTGACGGACTTTATGACACATATTCGACAGGTCGAGCTAAGGATAACTCAATCAAGGTGTCTCGCACACCGGGGCCGGTCGTATCCTTAATTAAAATATTGACAACTTTTAAATAACGAATGTGATTAATTGTGTATGATTTTTATTCTGTTTCCTGTCCTGAGATCATTTTTCAAAATCTCTAAACGGCATTTTACCCGCGCTCGTTAAATTAAAAAAATATCTCGTTTTGAAACGCATTAACTTTCCGTTCGGTAGCAGGAACTTATTTTTAGCCGAGTTGTTTGAAAGCCGATCACAGGTGTTACAAGTTGGGCTTGTTTCATTCATTCAGTTATAATGTCGATGCGATGGAAATGCAATGGAAATTAAAATGTTAACACTGAACGTATATGACTAAAGTGTAATTATTATTTTCAAAAAGTTATTATTATTATTTACTATTACAACTAGAAAAAATTATCAAGGACAACACTTGATATCTAACAATACAATACAGTCACTCTATGTTGGGTATAATTCCTTTGAAACAACCCAGAATTCACTACAACAGTTCAAATTATTTAACCCTTTTTAGCCTTTGTTGTTTAAAAGTTATATCTTCTTACTGTCACAAAAACAAAAATATTGTTACAGTGACAAAAAAGAACTTGAAATAAGCGCCGGTAAGGGTAAAACCTGTGTGTGTGTGTGTGTGTGTGTGTGTGTGTGTGTGTGTGTGTGTGTGTGTGCGCGCACGCGCGCGCGCGTGTGTGTGTGTGTGTGTGTGTGTGTGTGTGCGTGCGCGTGTGTGAGTGCGTGCGTGTGTGTGTGTGTGCGCGCGTGCGTGTGTGCGCGCTCGTGCGCGTGCGCGTGTGTGCAAGTGTGTGTGTGCGCGCGCGTGTGTGTGCGTTAGTGTAAGTGTGTGTGTGTGTGTGTGCGCGCGCGTGTGCGTTAGTGTAAGTGTGTGTGTGCGTGTGTGTGTGTGCGCGCGCGCGCGCGCGCGTGCGTGTGTGTGTGTACGTGCGCGCGTGCGCGTGTGTGTGTACGTGCGCGCGTGCGTGTGTGTGTGCGTGTTTATGTAAGCACGCTCACGTTCGAAATTTCAGTCCGATTTAATTCAAGTTTGGCGCAAAAATCGATTTTGGTAATCGATTTTGGGAAAGGTTCGATAACAAGAAAAATTCATCAGTTTCAAAATAACGGTAATTTCGAATTCTTAAAAATCCAAAACGGTCTTGTTTTAATTTTTGTGTGAAAATCAGATTTCACCATCTGCTTAAATTACGACTTCGTGTTTGCAAAAACCGTTGAAATTAGGAAATTAAATTTCTCGGCAGTCGAGGTTTACTTTCGTATTTTCGTTGTAACATAAAAGTTTAAAATGCTAAACTGTTAATATATCCAGAGTTTAACGCTTATGATAGTAATCAGAATTTCAAAAAAGGGCGATATAAGGGAAACATAATCTTGGAAATCCACTTCCACCCAGCGAGGCAGCTGCGTGCCATGATTATTCGAACATATACGTGTCTATAATTCTTTCTACATTTTTGGTTAACAATGTTTTGAACGAATGTAGATTATGGGCACTGCGGAACGAGATATGTTCGTGCGAATACCCAAAGGTCGTTAATTTCTGCAGCCCCTAAAGGCGACAAAAAAAAGGTAGTAAAGGTTCAGACCTTTGAAATATTTCGGCGTACATCGGAACCGTTACATGCACCGATTTCAGCAGAAACACGTCATCCAGTTGCGTGATCCTGCCTCCCCTTCCCTGTCCTTATATATCGTCCTCATGTAGGTCAACTATAAACCATTAAACCTGTATATAAACATCAAACAATATGGCTTGCGCTCCGGCACGGTATTCATCCTCCGTTGCCAACTTTCCAACAGAAAATTTCCCGTCCGACCGCCTTTCTCTCGCTGCCTCCTACGGAGGGTTACCTTGGCTCAGGATTTACAACAGGTGCTGGAGACACACACACACGCTCCGGTAACGCCAATTAAATGCTAATATTTTAGTTAGCTGTCAACTGTACCATTCATTACAGTGAGTGGATCATTTCGTCATTTGCTTAAATGTTTTACAGGGAAAGTGTGAAAGGAAGACACGGGTTTTTAAGAATCTGGGTCGACGGTGTTACTTGTATTGATTTTACTTGTATGCGGTGGGGGAGCTGCAATAAAACAAAATGTGAAAAACATTGCACAAACTTTCTCTAAAATTGTGCTAAAGACGTACAGGTTGTCATTTCATCAAGAACATCAGTTCAAGTGTTCTATAAATAGGCCTAAATAAATTCCAACATTACTGTTTACACAACTGACCCGAACTCTTTTAATTCAAATTTTGATAACCGTTTTTTTTTTTTTTTTCATTTTACTAGTTCACGGATCACATAATTAGTTTAGACGCAGATTTTTAGAGGTAAAAGCCATATTTGAGTAAAATTCAATCGAAATAGTTAAAACCTCTTCTGAGAAAATCTAATTCTGTTTCAAAAAGATTGATAAAGACTATTTTTTTAAACGTAACAAATAGCCACTCAAACTATAACTCATCAAACTCATCAATAACTCATCAAGCACTCAAACTATAACTCAAAACATACCGTATATATGTCAACTTTATAATCTAAAGTTATACATGTCTTTCCTCTTTAAGTTAAATACAAAGTGTTTAAAAACGTCTCTGACGTTTTAAATTATAATTTGTCTTAATTTATTTATACTCTGCCTTGTTGGGTAAGATACGATAAAAAGAAATTAATAAAAAACCAATACGAAGATGACACTATATACATCAGAACCGATCGTAAGTTATTTAAACGTTCTCACAAGTAATATTAAAAAAAATAAAACGCGAAACAAATAAACAATCTGACAAATTTCTAAAAAAAACTTCCACTTATAGAAGACACATTTTATTTAATCGTTAGTTACTCAACTACTTTAAATCAAACTGCAAATAAATTTAGCACACCGGAGATGCGCACTTGGTCGCTACGCGGTGATTGATGCTTACGATAAATTCGCGTGGTACGATTGGCACACCTGGTTAACGCTATCGCGTTTATTTAATAAATAAAATCACAACTAGAATAGTTAATGAAGAATTAATTCGCAGGTGTGTTTCCTCAAGGTTTTCCGTCGATAATTGCTTTTTTACGGCTAAGTGAAAAAAGCCGCCATAAATAAGTCTGAACTGTGTAACGAGCTTGGTTGAAACTAGCGCTGGTAGCGGAACGACTGTCAACTATATTTAGTGGTTGCGTTTGTGGATTCGGAAACCAGGCACGTGAAACCTCGGGGTACGACTGGGGATTTATTATGTGTAGAAAATGGTTTATTGTAAAAATATAACCTTACTTGAGAAATTTCAGTAGTACATTTCCTTTGACAAATGAGCTACTGAATCTTGCACAATATTAAGGTCACGAAATTATAACCCAACACGACGTACGACCATAGAAGCGTACTGAGTAAATGGTAAAATTTGAATTTTTAAAAGACGTAACAAATAAATTGTCACTTAAAAAAGTTACCTATTTAAAGATTTTTGATGGCCGCCGTTTTGAAACGCATGAATGGTTTTTGCGCCAAGGTGTGACTTCCGCGTATCGAGGTATTCCTCGCTTAGCCTATCGAAATCGGACGAAAATTTGCGAACTGTTTACAAACGTTCGCTACAATAATACTCTATACGTACCGGAAACGAATTATTTATACGTGTTGAAAAACGGAAGAGGGGATTTGTGTTTTTGACTGTGTCTTATCAACGGAAGTCTGTTAGTATCTCCCATCATTCCAGATCGACCAATATTAACTAGTAGTTCAAAGAACAGTATACTTTGCAGTATATTCTTAATTAATATACAAAGCGCTTGTAACTTTTCCCCAATTTGTAACCGTAATATTTACGTAAGATATTACTGGACCAGGTTAATTGGAAATTGTTTACTCTTTCTACAAGAAGCGGTCACAATTATAACTTCAGCCAATATTACAGAAAATAACCAGCAACTACATTTTCAACGTGTATTCAGAGCCCGCCATCTTGAAATGGAAGTGAATGGGAAAAAATCTTACGCATACGTCTTTCTTCGGGCTTCATACAAGGAAACATCGCACTTTCAAAACAATCGGTCGATACGTTGATTAAAACTGTGAATATTCGTCAGAGAGGCCATCTTGAAACAATAGTAAGTCGGAAAAAATCTTACACATAATCGTACGGGTTTTATACAACGTACCTTCGTACTAAATTTTAACACAATCGGTAAAAGCGTTTGTGCCAAAACTGCGTACACTTGTCATCGTTAAATCAGAGTCAAGGTTCTTGAAACAGAAGTAATGTTACACAACTCATTTTGGCTGTACAAAGTACCTTATTATCGCATTTCAAACACAATCGGTCAATACGTCTGGCTAAAACTGCGTGCACTCGTTTTTGTCACTCAAAAGGCAGCCATATTGAAACAGAATTGAATGAGAAAAATCTTACGTCAGGTTTTATAACGTACCTTTGTATCGAATTTTTAATCAATCGATCAAGACGTCTTGCCAAAACTGCGTAACAGACTAACACATTAACCAAACGCCGAACGGTCGAGTTGAAACAGAAGACCCCCTTCGCTCGGTCGATAATATCCGCTCTCCCGTTACGGATCGATGCTATTCTTGCCCACAAGAAGCACTCAGTTCCAGAAGAGTTTGTCCAACTCTGCACCCTCCTACGATCCTAACCCTTGCTTCTATAGCGGTCTTCCTCTTCTTTTCACTCCGCTAATAATTGATTCATTCCTCCGTTGAACCCTCACGGCGTTCATACTTACCAAAAAGGCGCGACCACAGTAATCGATTCATCTTCAGAATCTGTCAGCCATATTGAATCTATTCCCTATTAACGAGACGGATTACTCCTCTATTTGTTAAGATATGATTACGTTTAATATCTCTATTTTATAGTTTGTCCAACTCTGCACCCTCCTACGATCCTAACCCTTGCTTCTATAGCGGTCTTCCTCTTCTTTTCACTCCGCTAATAATTGATTCATTCCTCCGTTGAACCCTCACGACGTTCATACTTACCAAAAAGGCGCGACCACAGTAATCGATTCGTCTTCAGAATCTGTCAGCCATATTGAATCTATTCCCTATTAACGAGACGGATTACTCCTCTATTTGTTAAGATATGATTACGTTTAATATCTCTATTTTATAGTTTGTCCAACTCTGCACCCTCCTACGATCCTAACCCTTGCTTCTATAGCGGTCTTCCTCTTCTTTTCACTCCGCTAATAATTGATTCATTCCTCCGTTGAACCCTCACGGCGTTCATACTTACCAAAAAGGCGCGACCACAGTAATCGATTCGTCTTCAGAATCTGTCAGCCATATTGAATCTATTCCTATTAACGAGACGGATTACTCCTCTATTTGTTAAGCCGCTAATAATTGATTCATTCCTCCGTTGAACCCTCACGGCGTTCATACTTACCAAAAAGGCGCGTCCACAGTAATCGATTCGTCTTCAGAGACGGATTACTCCTCTATTTGTTAAGATATGATTACGTTTAATACCTCTATTTTATAGGTCTTGTTTGTGGGGATGAGGTCCGTTTATTACATTGTGTATATATTATATTTTTTGCTTCTGGATCTATAAAAGTAAAATATATATACAAAGTGTAATAATCTGTCAACATTCCAACATGAACGATCTTTAAAATGAGACATCAAACATTATTGTGTCTTAACAAATAACGGCGTATCGATAATTAACATTAGTAGTGCGGCGAATAGATTCGATTCAATATGGACAAGGTTCATCGAGCCTTAATGAAGTTAACAATCTCATTTTGTGACAGCTGTCCCACGTGACTCTGTGGGTGGTGTGAATAAAAACTTAGCAACTACTTAAAGTTAAAGTTACTGTTAGCGATTGCCAGAATTGATGTCAATACCCTTCTGCTAGTGCTAGAAAGTCAATGATGAAAATAAAGAGCAATCGCTTGTTGTTTTGAGTCATTATTGACACAAACCAAATGAATTCTGGTGTCTGACTGTGACCAGCGGACATTTCAGAGCTTCTGGAACGTACATTGACGAGTTTTGTAAATTCCTGCTGTCATGGACAGAACCCGGCCACTGTGCATCAATGCTTGTAAAACTTTCTCTTGCATTACACGCACCTTGGACGTTAACACTGCAGGAACCCTTCATGTTAACGTAATCATCACCGTGCACAGCTGGTTTGACAATGGGTACACCAGTGCAGTTCATTCCACGTCTGCTTCTTCAATTTTCCTTTCACTAGGGAATACCACCCACTCCTTACGTTTACTAAAACCTTTTTCAAAACGAAGGATACAGTTTTTGTTGATCTACTTTCGCCAGTGTCCTTAGCAATGCCGCTTTGGTAACCCGAGTCTTTCAAAAAGCACACAAATATCAACTTTTGTTTAGGTGTCAAAGCTTTACCTCTAGCTTCTGAGTACTCGCCCAAAAAGTAATCTGCCATCCATTCGACACTGTTTTCTGTAAAGCGGTATCACTCCTTAAACCTATCTTACACACACCCAGCACCATTTAAAACGTGTAAATGCGGCCATTTTACACACGTATGGTCACTTTAACAACTATTTAGCAAGTGTGTAGACACGCTTGATAATTAAGTATCAAATGCTAGAACGTTTAAGCAAAAAAGGTAAGTTTTATTCACAAGCATCTGCTAAACAAAGTACCATCTGCTAGCAAATACTAGTCCTTCTAGAAAAATGCTTTTTAAAAGGAGTTTCTGTTACATTTTTGTTCACTGGAAATAAACCTTTTGCTTTAGAAATGCTAGCAAAAGCTTTTGCTAAGTTTTATTTACTCAGTATTCGCTCGAACACTTCCATTTCCCTAACACTTAATGCGAACATTAATTAAGTCTCAATTCTATAAGCAATAAAAAAAGTACATTTGACATAACACCTGCTTAGGTGTTCTGGTATGTCCTTAATCTCATGGATGCTAAATCCTTCAAATATCGCTCCTGAAGTCTCCCCATTTCACTTAGTATCAAATCCTTGTCTGGAAACTTAATGTTTATTTAACCACGAACCCATCTACCATTTCTATTTTCCCAGCTACTCTGTATACGTTATCTTTTAGTCTCTAAACCAATCTCGCAAGAGGCCTTACTTTCCTCAAGTTTCCACTCCATAAGTTACAACTCTTGATATTGTTTTCGTACGTCCACCGATGCAAATCGCCGGATTCGGTCCGAAATTTAGGAAAGCAGATATCGTAAATACCCGAACACGGTAATAAATCGGCCAAATTGTTTTGTGTTCTTTATTGCTCCCCAGTCGCAGGAATACAAAACAATATACATCATTGTTGATACAGATTTATAAATAAAAGCGCGGCCATTGTTGGTCTTGATTCGGGTGCGCCCCGCTGGGCCAACTCCCCTTGAATTTACAATCAGCTGGGCCCCGGCGCGGGCCCACTCGGCAGTTCCATCAATTAAAATGCTTTCGCATACAAACTGGCTTCACGGTTTAAACAAATTGCTTTATGGGACACGCACTGGGCTGTGATCATTGATGCACTTACGGCTGGTGGCACGCAATACTGGCGATTCTAAAATGCCCAGCTGGCAAAATATTTTGTTCGGGGCCCAATCGTATATCGACATGTTGAAAGTTTATAAATATAGATATAGTTACAGGAAAACAAATTTACTTGAAGTAGTGTCGTTAGAGCTGCTGAAGAGGCTACCATCATGGCGAGACCCAGACTCAGGACAATGTGAGACCCGATCCTGATCTATAGAAAACGTTCGATGTATACCTTCTAAGATGCCATATACGATTTTATCAAAACCTCGAGGAAATGTGTCTCCTAGAAACACTTGCGTCAAACAAACGTGTACCAGTAATTCACATTTTCCTCCGTGAAGAAATACATCTATATTTTGTTTACCAACAGATATCGCCAACAACTTGGACACGTCCGTTACCCACACAAAATTATTAAACAGTTTCCAAATGGCGGCGACGACAAATATTATTGAATTCATAACTGTTTTGTTTTCATTCTAGAATAAAAAAACTATTCGCGTATCAAAATGTTTGATTGTGTGACATTATTTTTATTTAACAATTTGTTTTCGTCACAACAGCTAAACAGTTGACAGTGGACTAATGCAAGACTGAAATGAAAAAAACACAATTTTACATTCGTGAACCAAACCCGGATATCGATTAATACTTAGCACTTTAGCTCTCTTTTGCCGCCATTTTAAATGTCCTGTCAAAAAAATATTACTAATTTAAATGTGTTTGTATACGATATTAAATAAAACTTACTTTGTTAATATTAACTGTATACGATTTTACTGGGGCTATCGAGTATTATTAATCCAAAAAAGTAATTTTTGGTTGAATGTCTGTACGTGAACACATCGATTAAGCTAATCGATTCTGATATTAACCTACACCTGATATAGCTATCAAAACTCGGTCAAAACCAAGTTTCACTTCGATTTTGTGATCCCTAGCACACCGTATTTTGTTTCTTTCACAAGCGCCTCTCTTTTCTGAAACAGAAAAACGGACCGCTAAGTGAAAAACGTTCGATAACCGTTGTTATAAGAATTTTGAATCCACGCAACGTGCACAGATCACGTCCAGGGGCGGCCGCGAGTGAGGCCAGTTAATTATTTTGTACGGGGGGCGTGGTACCGGGCAGGATGATGAATTCTCCAGACGTGGCTTCCTCGTCAGTCTATCTACTTTTAGGATCGATTGCTTCCTCGGAAAATTTCTTCCTTTTGCTTTAAAAAAAAATTACATCAATATCTGTTTTTAATCTTAATTGTGTTTTTCTCTCTCCCGAACGCATTTGTTGTAATTAAGTTAAAGATCGTCGGACGAAGGCGAGCGGCGCGAACGAACCTACTCACCTGCACGGGTTTTTAATTCGCTTTTGTTCCGCCATTATTGTTTCGCGTTATTATTGTTATTATGTTTTATCTAATGCGATGGCGGATTAGAGGAAATGGACGCGGTTGCGTTCCTGCAACGAGACCAGATGGAATTCACACGCGCTTCTAAAATAATGTTGCCTGCTCTTATCTTTGAAAATATATTAACCTTTTTTAAAAGAGATCTTATTAAGTATTTTTAATTTACAAGACAGAAATAGCTAGTAAATATCTTAACAGTTAAAAATAGTAGTCTATTATCTACGTATTTTCCGAAACACATGCGGCTAGAACTTCTAAAAGAAACTGAAATGAATCAATGCTACTAAACAAAAACTTTCTTTTGCTACCACTTAAACAAATTTATTTCAGAAACTAAGTCTAGTTAGACGTTAATGACAGAACCAAGCAAGTATCTGTCTGAACTTGAACGTTCGGCATTTGGTATTGTGTCCGTTACGAAGTTTTGGTCAAACGCATAAACAATTGTTTTGAAATTTGATAAAGGTATCTTACATAAAGCCTAAACGACGTGTAAGATTTTCCTCCATTTAATTTTTGTTTCAAGATGGCGGCCTCTTGATTTAACGACAACGACTGTAGCAGTTTCTGGCCAAATGCTTTAACCTATTGTTTTGAAATTTGGTACGAAGATATCTTGAGTAAAGCCCAAATGACGTATGTGCAACATTTTATCCTATTTACTTCCGTTTCAAGATGGCGGCCCCTGATTTAACGACGACGAGTATATGCAATTATAATAAAACGCATTGGCAGATTGTTTTGAAATTTGGTACAATGTTGTACAGAGCCCGGAAGACGATGTGTAATATTTTTTTCCATTTATATCCGTTTCAAAATGGAAGGATCTGATTTAACGTTAAGAGTGTATTTGCTGGCTATTTCTTCTAATATTGGCAGAACGGCAAAACTTACACTAATTTTGATCGCTTCAGGAAGAAAGGGCATAACATTTTCAATAGGTTGGTCCAGTAACCTTTTTTCTCTAAATATTACGGTTACCGGTTAAAATTACGAGAGCTGTCGTGGAGCGATCTGTTATAAATTACGAGATCCCGCCAAGTCTTCTGTTCTTTGAACTAAAAGTTATAGTTTTATTCATTTCACTCCCAAATAGTATTTTCATAAATTTCATTTTGGAACTTAAGAACATAATTCAAGATAAAATTGATCAAAACCGTTAAATCCAATTTTGAAGAAATTCGATTTCAAGGTTTCCAATAAGTATGGTTTCGAATAATAGGAGCACTATCTATATACCAAAATCAACAGAAGTTGGTAAATTAGTTTACTGGTATGCCACAAATGTACGAGCAACTAAGCGAAAAGACTTTTATTCAGCGGGGACTGAACAAATAAATACATCACAATCCCCATTTACTTCACACGTTATAGAGAATAAGTAAACTGCTTGATTTTATAGCCGTTCCTCCACAGTGGCTAAACCAGTGATCTCTTAACTCGCTTGAACTATTAGACTATATTCTAGACTCAAGTGGGAGCTGACTTTATACGTTTCATTTCATTCATCGCGAACAAGCCAAACGCCATTCATTTCTGCAATGCATAGAGAATTAATCAGTTCAGTTTTATTGCTTGTCGCCGCCATTATGCAACACAAAGATACTGTGGGGACTTCAACGCTGCAGTAGGAAGGTTCGTCGGTTGACAAACCATAAAACCGTATCGCTTAAGCCAAGTTAGCCATGCTTTAGTCATAAACACTTGATGACGTGGTGTATATATCAACAAGTCAGGCTTCCGTCTCACACCTTACGGTTCAGCTGTGCGCACTAATTAAACGTTGTCGGGGCCAAAATGGCGGACAAGTATTCCCGGCTCATTTTTAGTACACTTTCAAGGTTTGCACATTATTAAAACCCGGCTGCGCAAAGCTCAGCTCGTGACTTTACGTGACGTTCTTTGTGCAACGATGGCAAATTGTTACACGGCTGCTGAGTGGCTTCGCTTGCAATTCATACGCACCTCACTCTAGCCAGTTAGAACATTCACGAAATCCCAATCTTTAAACTAAGTCTTTTAACACTCACGATACATTTCAAAGTTGTTGCTAAAACATTACTTTTAAGTACGTGGCAAAATAATGAAAAACATAACTTTTACTTCACATAATTTTTTATTTAATTCTCTCAAGAACTTTCTTTTGGTTTTCGTTTTACATTTTTTTAAAATTTCCTTTAAATAAAACTTTTAAAGATTTCGACCTAATTTTAATCATTAATTGTATCACTTTAACCCGTCTAACAAAACCAACCGTACTTTTAGCAACCATCACACTATTTCAGCAACAATTATTTGACCATTAGTTACAACCAATATCACTTTAGCAACAATAATTCTTCCCTTAGCACCCTTGTTTTGGTAATACTCACTCTCACTCAACAATCATCGCTCTCCTCTTAAAAACAATCACTTTTCTTTTAAGTAAAATCGTTTGTTCTTCGACAACAATCGCTCCTTCTTTAACGACAATAATCCGTCTAGTAAGACCAATCATACTCTCAGCAACAATCACATCATTTTAGCAACAATTATTTGTCCACTACTTATAATCAATTCATTCGCTTTAACCAACATCATTCACCAAATCACTCGCTCTAACCAACATCATTCACCAAATCATTCGCACTAGCCAACATCATTCACCAAATCATTCGCTCTAGCCAACATCATTCTCCAGATCATTCGCTCTAGCCAACATCATTCTCCAAATCATTCGCTCTATCTAACGTCATTCTCCATATCACTAGCTCTAGCTAACATCATTCTCCAGATCATTCGCTCTTGCTAACGTCATTCTCCAGATCATTCTCTCTATCTAACGTCATTCTCCAGATCTTTCGCTCTAGTTAACGTCATTCTCTAGATCATTTCTCTAGCCAACATCATTCTCTAGATCATTTGCTCTAGCCAACATCATTCGCCAGATCATTCGCTCTAGCCAACATCATTCTTTAGATCATTTCTCTAGCCAACATCATTCCCTAGATCATTCGCTCTAGTCAACATCATTCTCGAAATCATTCACTTTAGCTAACGTCATTTTCCTTTTAACTACAATCATTAGGCTAGTTATTTTAAGACAACCCGATTAATAGAAACAATCGTTCTCACAGGAACGTTTAAACATTAATAGATTTCCTTTCAGAAAAAACTTATTCTCTCCTTAGTCTCGTCCTTTAGCAATATGCATTCTCCCCTAGCAATCATTGCTATGCCCTTAGAAACAAATGTTCCCCTTTTCAATCGCTCTTCAGCAACAAACATTCTCCTTTTAGCAATAAACACTGTTCCCTTAGCGACAATCATTCTCTTTTTAAGAACAATTATTTTCGGTTACAAAAAAAAATCTACTCTCCCTTTAACAACAATCACGCCTCTTGCAATCCTGTATAAAAGTAACACAGTTCGAGAATCACCGTCATACCCTTTATTGTTGACGGCAACAACTGGAAAGTATTTCGAATGTTCTGTTGGGGTGGAGGTGAGCGTCCACGACGCGTTGACATTTACTAATGATGTGTTAACCTCCCTGCGGCGACTGAAAAATGATCTGGCCGTTCCTTTCAAATAAAACTGTAGAAAACCATTCGTGCACAATAGAACTGCGTGAAAATGGTTCCTTTGTGTAGAAGATTATAAAAATAATCGAACAATTCCGAGTTATGCAACCCCATGTTGTAGTTTTATGGGCGACGCGGTAAAAATATACAACGTTGCCTATTGCACTGCTTACCTCTCATGAGTGGTACTCTAACAGTCTAAGCCTCCGGTAATGCTTAAATCGGAAGTGAGATCACGCGTCACGTCCAGGTTTGCTGATTTTGCAATCTCAGTAAATTCGTATTTGGAATAGAAACATTTTAACTTTAAATATACGTATCGAATTCAAAATAATTCAAGTAACTTAAAAGTTGATTTAACAGCAGAGATTATAGTCTATATCCGATCTGCCTAAAGTATAAAACTTGTAATTCTACCTAAAATAACAAACACTGTTAACTTACTGTTGATGACCTAAGTGGTCGTGCGAGATTTATGTCATGAGTAGGAACAAGGCTGATGTTGAGCAGACAAAGATTGAGTACTGATCAAAGAAGAAAAATATAAGAAACTTGCTGTAATATTTATATCTCTTCAGCGAATTAAAACGAACATTTTCTAGAAGAATTACAACTCAAAACTAAGTATTTCAACGAAACCCCGTAGGATTCTCGAACACGACCAAATCAGCAATAATTACTTAACTGTAACCAACAGACACGTTCTTACAAGTTTATCTATGTTGGTCACACTTCATACCTCAGTAGAAACACTGTAGTAAAGAGAATAAAAGAATTCAACGTTGTCACTTAAGCAGTAACGTTAGCAAATTGAACATTAAAGATTATGTAAGATTATAGCAACGTAAACGTTCCGTAAGTTTTTCACCGTCTGTTGACAGTTCGTTTGCGACAGAGTTTATGACCGCGCTCTCAGTACTGGCAATTAACCGACAGGATCAGTCAATAGCGCTTACAGTGCACCGGGTAATGTGTATTTATGGCAGTTATTTAATCAGCAAGGCGCTATGTCGTCTGTTGAAGAAGTTCAGCAACGATGGTGCTGCGATCTGTTTTTAGAGTGAACTATCGTTTGAACAAATTTATGATTTGGAAATCTAATATTATTTTACGGAAAATAATGTACATGTTGGTAAGTTAGATTCACGATTAGATTTTGTAAAGAAACAATCAGTAAAAAGTGGTTTTTTAAGTTCTATGGTAACTAGTGATGGCAGGGGACAAAAAGTGATTACAATTGTGATCGTGCGCAGAATAATATGGAAAATGTATGATCTATAACAACATAGAATCAGGATATGGGAAGACGTGATAAAAGAGATTTCAAGAAAGAATTAGGATATGGGAAAACGTAATAAAAAGGAGATTCCAAGAGCAGCAGGATATGGGAAGACGTAATTGAAAGGAGATTTTAAAAGATAATCGAGGTATGGAAAGACGTGATAAAAAGGAGATTTCAAGACAGAATCTAAATACGGGAAGACGTGGTAAAAAGGAGATTTCACAAGAGAATCAAAATACGGAAAGACATGACAAAAAGGAGATTTCAAGAGATAATCAACATACGGAAAGACGTGATAAAAAGGAGATTTCATAAGAGAATCAAAATATGGAAAGACGTGATAAAAAGGGAGATTTCACGAGAGAATCAAAATACGGAGACGTGATAAAAAGGAGATTTCAAGACAGAATCTAAATACGGGAAGACGTGGTAAAAAGGAGATTTCACAAGAGAATCAAAATATGGAAAGACGTGATAAAAAGGGAGATTTCACGAAAGAATCAAAATACGGAGACGTGATAAAAAGGCGATTTCAAGGCAGAATCTAAATACGGAAAGACGTGATAAAAATAGATTTTAAGAGAGAATCAGGTTGTGGGAAGATATGATAAAAAGGAGATTTCAAGAGAGAATCAGAATATGGGAAGACATGGGACACGTGGGAAAAATGAGATTTCAAAAGAGAATCAGGATATGGAAGATGTGATAAAATGGAATTTCAGGAATCAGGCGTACATGATAAAAAGATTTCAAAGGAAAATCAGGAAATGGAAAGATGTGGATAAAAAGGAGATTTTTTGGAGAGAATCAGGATATGGAAAGACGTGATAAAAATGAGATTTCAAAAGAGCTCGTATATATATTCTGATGATTGAGTTGAGATGAATATTCACTTATGAAATATTTTCAGGCTAGTTATTCATTATAGCATTGATTAACATTAATTAAAAAGAAGTAATTATTGTATCAATTGCTGAAAAGTAAAAAAAACTATAAGAAATGAAAAAGAAGGGAAAAATTAAATAAAAACGGTGGAAAAAAATCGGTTGAAAGTAAAAGAGGAAGTACTAAATAGACGAAAGCCAAAAACAAAACGAAAATTAAAATCATGACGTAAAATTGAACTTTGAAGACAATGCAGTAGATAATAGTTGTAATACTTTATTGGAATGAATTAAATGATACGGTAAAGCATAGTAAAGCAACACGAATTCGTAGTTATCTTCTTAAAAAATTACATAATCAATGCACCTGAAGCTATCAATGATGATAGCTGGAACCCGAGGGTAGTTATCAATGTCTTCCAAATTCACAGCCACAGCTGTCCGAACAAAGAATGTTCCTAATGGACAGCCGCGGCGACGCTGCTTCCGGCATAGTAGTCACTGATTAGCAGGTTCCTGCGAAGACCCAGCCGCTACCGATACCCCTCCAGACAAGACACCCCTTGTGTTATTTACAGGATTAGTGGACAACAACGTTTTGGAAATGCTACCGAGGACACTGAGTAATACCTTCGGCACCGTTTTACAGATTGTAGTGTGTGATTAACAATTTTATAATTATTTTTATCTGATGCTGTCTGTAAGCTAAACAGCCATTGCAGTTCCGGAACGAACACTTTCTTATTGTCGTTGTTATATTTTGTTTCTAACATATACAGGGTGTATCATGAATAATGCGACAAACTTTTTGGACGTATTCTACAAATAAAATACATTTATAGCTTCGTTAACGCGTTACGCTGGCGAAATATTTCGCCTTGATTTCTACTAATCTGTTTAAATTGATACTGCCATACTGAATGACGTAGAACGCTAAATGAAGGGACAGATTTGGTGGTTACATATGGCTTGTTGCTTAACAGCCTCAGAACTGTTCCTCTAACGTTTAAAATATCCTACGTAAAACACAAAAAATAAATGCATTAAATTTTCAAATAAAATTTATAGTTTTAATTCTGAATAAAAATGTATGCCGGTATGAATAATCTATAAAAAACTCAAATTAATGAATAACAAAATTTTATAAAAAATAAAAACTTGCCAAACTGTAGTTAACTAGATAATCAATGAAACAAAGTTATCAAATAGTACGAAACAAAGGAATTTTCAAGTCATATATCTTATAGATTATCAATTTTACAGTTCTGAGACATATTTTATTAAATTTTTTCGGGACAAAAACCAAATAACACCAAATCTGTCCCTTAATTTACGTCATAAGCCATTCAGTATGGCTTAATTTAAATGGACTAACTTAAATCAGGGCGAAATAATTTGCCAGTCGTAACTCGTTAACCACACGTTTTCAGACCAAGGTTTTCATCAGCTTTTGTCTTTGTTTTCACTTTTAGAACACGTCCAAAAGTCTGTCACTTTGTTTGCGATACAGACTGTACGTTAATAATATTAAAGCAATTAAAGTGTAGCCTATTGTAAATATTTCAATCTAAACTGACCTTTGAGTAACCAGTCTGTCAAGATAAGCCACAGAATCAAACATACCTGCAAAAAAACAAAAAAACAATATATTTATAATGTATTATATTTTTGCTAAAAACAAAATTTAAAGTGTTTATAATCTCCTAGCGCATTACGTATTTCCTGAACACAATAGAAAGTAAATGGACTCTACACTGAAACTAATGAAGAATTAGTTTACATTTTAGAATTAAAAGCCCAAAATATTTTCTTCCTGTAATAAATGATTGACGAGAAACTTTTTCACTAAGGCGATATTAAAAATGTTTTGCTTTTTATACTCAGTTTATCGATAACTGTTCCATCAGTACGTCAAGGATATCGTATCTGACAGGTACCTAGTCATGGCAGGTGAAGGATTCGCCTGAATATCTTCAGAATAAAGAGCTACATCGAAGAAACCATGACAGCGCATTCCAAATTTCACCACTAAGCATTCAGCACACAAGTTGCGCATCTCGTGTCCGATGCCGATGCGGTTACAAAAATTCCGCCGTCCGTCGGAAACTGACTGAGGACTGCTCTCAATTACCAGGACGCGGTCCACGCCCAAATTGGAGCAGTTAAATAGTCCTGATCCTACCGAAGTAATTGCGCATCCTGCAGATATCCGATAACACAACGCATGCCGGTTACGGTTCGTCTTACCCTCCCTAAGGTATAATAAACGAAGACAGAAGACTCGGCGGTTGTACGTGACACGCTCTCTCTCCACCACCGAGGCTTATTTCGTTATTACTATTAATAATAAATAATTACATCTGTTCCGACCCGACCTTGCACACATATATTTCCGTGGGTTAATTAAGACGATCTAAGCACACGTACGTCGAGGAATTTGCGACCACTTCTTTCACAAATAAATTGCCACCGAACCTTGTAATTTGTTATTGTATTTTTTTCTTTTCTACGTTCTGTGCTTCTTCTGATACAAAAAGTCAAATACGAGAGTAATTTCATTTAAATAAGAGCTTGTAAGCTATACTATTACATTTGCATGGGCAATAGATGGGGGAGATTATTCTGGAGAGATGAACGCCGAGGAGACGATGAGATATCTTGCCACGATGGGATTGCGCGCTTGTACACGTTCAAACATGCATGAAGAAGATTGCTGAATGTGCACAAGGTGGCGAGTATATCGGAACGTTAAAATCAACACGTGGATGTGATGTTCTGTAAAGTTTACATAAAAAAGATGAGACTGGAAATACCGTAAACACTAAACAATAATACAAGGAAAGAGTGAACTATGTAGTCATACAAAAATAGTTGATGTTCGTATGAAGTATATTTTTATCACGTCTTCCCATATCCTGATTATCTTTTGAAATCTAATCTTTAACTCGTTTTCCCATATCCTGATTTTGTCTTGATATCTCCGTTTTATCACGTCTTCCCATATCTTGATTCTGTCTTGATATCTCCTTTTTATCACGTCTTCCCATATCTTGATTCTGTCTTGAAATCTCTCTTTTATCACGTCTTCCTACTTCCTGATTGTCTTTTGAAATCTCCTTTTTATCACGTCTTCCCATATCTTGATTCTGTCTTGAAATCTCTCTTTTATCACGTCTTCCCATATCTTGTTTCTGTCTTGAAATCTCTCTTTTATCACGTCTTCCTATTTCCTGATTGTCTTTTGAAATCTCCTTTTTATAACGTCTTCCCATATCTTGATTTTGTCTTGAAATCTCTCTTTTATCACGTCTTCCTACTTCCTGATTGTCTTTTGAAATCTCCTTTTTATCACGTCTTCCCATATCTTGATTCTCTCTTGAAATCTCTCTTTTATCAAGTCCTCCCATTTCCTGGTTGTCTTTTGAAATCTTCTTTTTATCGCGTCTTCCCATATCCTGATTCTATGTTGTTATAGGTCATAAATTTTCCCTACTATTCTGTGCACGACCACAATTATAAACCCTTCTTTGTCCCCTGTTATCACCAGTCCTGTACGTTAACACAGAAGTTAAAAATACACTTTCCGTTTACGAAAGAGTGAACTGCGTAGCCATTACAAAAATATTCGATGTTCGTATGACGTGTACTTTTGGCGAATTTCCTTTGGAAAAATAGCTATTGCAAAGGCCATCATGAGAAGACCAATGATCTGAGGAATCTATAAAGTGTGTGTGTGTGTGTGTGTGTGTGTGTGTGTGTGTGTGTGTGTGTGTGTGTGTGTGTGTGTGTGTTAGCACGCTCACATGAGCAATTTTAGTCCTATTTATTTCTAATTTGGTATAAAAATCTATTATGGTTATAGCTTAGAATAGTTCGTTAACCAGCGCAATCTGTTCAACAGTTTCAAAATGGCGGTTTTTCCAAATCTTAAATAACCGTCTTTTTAAAACTTGTTTGTCTTAATTTTTTAAAATCCAATTCCACCATCGTAATCAGCGTTGAGAAATGATTTAATTCGCATTTTTAAGTTTCAAAACCCGTTGAAATTAAGATTAAGTTTTACGGCGGTCAGGGTTTATTTTCGTATTCCGAACGTAATTTGTAAGTTTAAAGTGGTGATATATGTAGATTTTAATATAATGTTGGTGAAATAAGAATTTCAAAAAGGATAAAATTTTTTCGCTTATATCAGCGATACAGCTTTGCGCTAATAACGGTGGAAACGTATTGCATAAACTTTCTTGCATTCGATTTAGAAATAGTCCAAATATCTTTTCCCATTACCTAGCCTACTTTTCGTTTTTGTTTTAGTATTTAAGCATATTGAAGTTATATTTGCGATAAACTCAGTAAAAACTTTGTTACACTGTGTAGTGAAAAACTCTACTGCACACATTTCTCGGCAAACACTGCAACGACCAAGAAATCTATGTTCCAGACCAATTGTTCCAACATGTTCTTTTACTAGACTTCATCAGAACTGGTCAGTCAGTGTTTTAGTGCAGACACTAAACATTCAGGTTTAGATTGAAGTCGCTACCTTACACCGCCTGTATCAATCAAAATATATATAGTTACTCTATACCACCAACAAAACTTACTACTTATTTTACAGAACTGGCGGATCCATGCAGAACTATAGTAGCTGCAGCCTCTTTTTTTATTGGAAACAATTTTAAGAAATTTGAATTTATTAGTTACGTGATTAAGTAAAATGAACATGACACTACTGGCATAATTTTACTCTTTAGATTAAACGGGGGGGGGTCTCCGAATTCTGCGTGCACAAGTACAATGAGACAGGTTAAAGTTTAACTTATCCTTAAAGAGAAAGACGGGAAGAAGGAATAAGTACAGGTACACATCTGTTAGTGTGGACATGAGTGTGAACAGAGACGTGTATTAAAAGTAGCAATGCAAAATTCATGAATTCACGAAGTTGAAAAAAAGTTAAATTTCGTTATCTGAAGTGATTTATTCATTAAAGCCTTTAACTTAATAAACACATTTTTATAAAATGTACTTTTTTAAATTTTGCTATATTCCGCAGGGCCGCTCCAAAAATAAACTTATGTTTTGGCTACACATAAATATATAAAAGTATATATTTAATAAAAATACATCATAGAAATTTCAAAAGAAACAGCAGAAAAATCAGGATTGCGAATATCATTTGAAAAGACAGAATTCATGAATATTGATGCTAAGGACTCAACATGGATAATGAAGACCAAATATGAAGACATTAGAAGGGTTCAGAAGTTTAAGTATTTGGTCGAGTTTTTGACTCCAAATGTGAAGGAGAAGATAACTATTGCAGACAAGGCAAAGAAGACGGAAATTGCGTTCAGATTGTGCCAGAACAAGTACAAATCAAAAGCCCTGTCTTATCAAGCAAAATTTAAACACTACACCACAGTAGTTCAACCTGAATGTCTGTATGCGGCAGAGACACTGTCTGGAAGGGGACTATCGGAGATCGAAAAGAAGGAAAGAAAATTGTTGAGGAAGACGAGAAGAGTGAGTGATGGTGAGTTCAAGTTCCATATGCGATCAAACAAAGAGCTTTATGAAAGGTTTCAAAAAATCACTATTACAATGAAGAAGAGGAGACTGAAGTTTTATGGGCACATCAGCAGGATGAAACCAGAAAAAATAGCGAAAATAGTGCTGATTTAACAGGAAAGCAGGAAAACACAAATTCAATGGCTCAAGGAAGTCCATCAGGATCTGACTAGATGTGGAATGAGCGCTGAAGAGGTACAAAATAGGGACACGTGTGGGAGGAAGATATCTGCTGCTGAGTTGAAAGACATCTCTGAAGAGAATCCAAGAGGAAAGAGGGGCGAGTGGTGTCGGAGGCGGAACGTCATAGAATGAGCCAGAGAATGAAGAAGTACTGGCGTAGGAGGAAACAGGGGTTAACAAGGAAGAAAGTTGTGTAATTGTAGTCCATACATGGCTGTATAAAATAATAATAAAAAAAACACAAGTGATATATTTTTTAAGATTTTATAAATATTTAGTGTATTACCCTGAAGTAGATTTACCTAAAATAGATGTACTTAGACCCATATGGAATTACTGCAGATGTGCATTAAACTTTTGGGAATTATAATAATATTTTATGAATTCCCGGTTTATCCTTTCAGCCTTTCTTTTAAACTGGCTGTATCAGCGCATGTTTCATAGTAAGAAATTTTAAAACTTTTAAAAAAAGTTTTATAATTAGAAAAAAATGATAATAGAGAAGACACCGAAGCAAAAGTAAAGAGGACATTTCAAATTATACTGTACGCGAAGAGAATGTCAGTGGGGAGTACACAAAAAAGTAAATTTCCTTCTTGGAACGGAGTTAGGACTGTCACCCCAGGCTTAGATACCATCCCACCGTCTGTATGGACAGATGTGGATGCTGATGTTTCAGGTGGTCAACTGTGATAGATGATGAATACGTCAATATAAAATAATTGCTAAACACTTTTCATTTCTTACCGTCGAGCACCTGACTAATTGAAAAATCATCCCTTAACAGCTGCTCTTACTTATTTTACGAAAAACCCCTAAGCAAAACGAGACCAGGAAACGCGTAAAATTCAACGAAAACAGAACATCCCTTGAGCAAATCAACCCCTACTTAAATGAAGACGGGATGTTTTATTCAAAGCAGTAACTAAGGGTTTGATAGAAGGTTATTATCTCTGTCAGGCAATATTAACATGCATTTCGTCACTTTTAAATTATAAACAGAAATGAACACCTTATGCTTAATAACGTTAATTATACAAGTTGTTTTATATCAGCGTAATAACTTTAATTATATCAATCGTTTTATATAAGTATAATAACTCAAAACATTTATAAATATAAACCTAATAAATATTTTCATTGTCTCACAATACGAAGTACAGACAAAGAAAGTAAACGTGAAAAAACACACTTTTTGGTTTTGATTGATCTTTTTGATTTCGGATGTTCGAGTTTAAAAGAATTGGTTCATGATTTACACAGACAATGTCCGCCTGTGAGTCTGTAACCATTACTAAACGAAAGAACGATTTCGATTAAATTTTTGCTTCTAGTGTTAGCTTGTCTCACTTCCAACCACTTTTTGGCAAAACTACTTTATAAAAAACAAAAACCTGTTCTTAATATTTTGATAACGTTTGCTTTTGTAGAAATTAATAACCCAATCATAACTTATTGATCGCTATTACCCTTTAAAAAAAAAACAGTTATGAAACCAAAACATTGAGGTTGTTACCGTACGAAAAACATACAATCTATATTTTTTTGTTTAAACTAGAACTGTTCGAACGATTTCTTCAAAATTTAACAGCTGTCAGTTTCTTTTTTACATTTTCCTTGGAGAAAATCGGAAAAAAGACATCGATATACACTGCTACGAAGAACAACAAGTTGAATTATTTTTTAAATAGATGTAAGTTGAGGAAGAATATGTTTTAAGTTTTTTAAAACACCATTTTTTTATTCACATCGTTCCCGCTGTTGACTTACTTTTCGATAATTCAGCCAAACAGTCCGAAAATAATCGATTTTTATTTTAAACACGCGTAATTATATTTTGATGAAATTCGCGTCATCACGTCAACGACAAAACTGCGCCTTAACAAGTCGAGTGACGTCGCGGTATATAGGAAGAGCTATGTTAATTTCACAGCGATGACGGGAGGGGGAAGGGAAGGCCAGATCAATAATTCATTAGTTGTGTTTGGGAGGACCCAAACTGCCTACGGATTGATTGAAAGGTATTCATGTTTTGGTGGAGAAGGTCTTCCGATGGGATGTCAGACGATGACTCCGCGCGGGTAATTAAGTAAATTTAAATCTTTAATTAAACTGTAAGGCGAAATAACTTTCCGCTTTGCGGTCATGCGTAACGACTTAGTCACAGGTAAATTGTTCCAAATAAGTGCTGTCTTTAATGCAATCACAGAGAAGAAATGTGCCCGACTGTGGCAGAATTTAGTAGATATTTCTCGATTTCATAAAAAAACATACTAAACAAACATTTCACTTTTGAGCTACGGAATGGCCAACATGGTAGTACCCGGGACCTTGAAATGAGCACCTCTTGATCACTTCATGAGAGGTCGTTCAAAATTGTTATACAAAACGTTTGTATAAAAGTGTGTGTATACGTGCGCGCGCGCGCGCGCGTGTGTGTGTGTGTGTGTGTGTGTGTGTGTGTGTGCGTGTGTGTGTGTGTGCGTGCGTGTGTGTGTGTGTGCGTGCGTGTGTGTGTGCGTGTGCGCGCGCGCGGGAGCACTCTCACGTTCCTAATTTTGGTCCGATTTGTTTAAAACTCGGCACAAAAATCGACATTTATAATAGCAAAAAAAGTTCGTTATCCAGTAAAATCTCAAAATCTCAAAAGTTTCAAAATGGTGAAAATTTAATTTGTTTTAAATTCGTAACTAGTGTTGTTTTGAAAATATGACTTTATAATTTATAATTTACAAAATACTTTTGCAATTAAGAAATTTAATTTGTCGGAGGTTCATTTTCAAAATTTCAATATTCTTTTAGAGTATAATACGCAGATTTTAACGCTGATTTTAATTTTTCAAAAAAAGGCAATTTTTTTTTAAATTCGCTTCCGTTACGTAAGCGAAACAGCTGCGTGCAGCGAGTTTAAAAAACAACAATTAAACGATTGTAATATCAACGAACGTGCACAGGAAATTTAGAAAACAATAAATAAACAAAAACGTCTCCTCTTCCCGCAGCCCCTCCGTTATAATTTCGATTTTGATTAATCCGCCGAAATAATTCGGCCAGGTTAGGTGTGGACACTAACGAGACATTCGGATGGTTTCATTGAGAAAATGTGGCCGTTTATCGTGTTGCATGCCGCACGCAACGCGGGCCCAAACCGGCAACAATTAAACATTCATCACAGATCGCCATCACGGCGTAGGCAGGTTTTATCTGTGACTTAGACTCGATTCCAGCAATAACTTTGTACGCTAGTGCTGATTCTGTGATAATGCGCACAACGTTTCACTATTAGTCCGCTCTGCGCTGGGTACAATACAGTACAGTCCCTTGTTCAAAGATAAAACGCTATCGATATGTTTTGCAAATTTGTAAGTGGAAATTGCAGCTAATGCGATAGCATTAATCGAGTTTTGGCTTTGAAATGGCCACACGACCCTGTCCAGCCTTGACGGTTACAACTACGTGTGCGTTTTGATTATTTCACAAACACGGGGACATTTCGTAACGTTTCAACAGGTAAGATTTGCAGAAAAGCTACAACACTATGTATTTCATGAAAAAACACTCATTAATGTAAATATATAATGCAAGAACATTACCCAAACATTTTCATATACAATATCTGTAAGAAATACGATCATCAGAATTTACTCAAATTTTGGTCACATATGAGGAGTCATTTTGTAAATAGGTGTATCGAGTTTGAAGTAAAAGTAATTCACGATCAGAGGGAAAATTATAGAAACAAAAAACCTAACGGCGGTCAGGATTCTATTACGATTTGCTTCAGTACAGTAAATTTTATTATTTACATTAATTAACCACAGTTTTAAGGGTGTTGACCAAACAAGGTGTTGAAATAAACTCTAACATGGATCTCAATGTAGCCGAACTACAACTGCAAACCAGACGTAATTAAAATCCCTTCATTAGTTTATCACACGCGAGCATATCAGATTTTTCATTCAGGAAACTTGCAAAGGATCTAATAAAAATTCAGTATTGATTATTGAAAGTAATATTAATAATAAAACTAAACAGACTAATAACAAAAGACCTGGCATATGGAGAATTTCGTCGTTAAAGTTTCGCAAATGTTTTGTAATTAACTGCATCCAAATTTTCCGTAACGCTGTGGGTAAAGTACGGACAGCTACGATGGTCGCTAATAACAACAACGGATAAAGCACCAAAAGAAGAAGAACCTAATAATATGGATAAACAGATTAGATTAGTTCTTTAGAGGTTATGATGTTTGGTGACCTCTTGCATCGCGGTCAAAGACATTGTACTAAGCCTCTTAGATTCTAATTCACTAGATACACTCAATTAGATTAGGAATCCACTGGTTAACTCTTTCTGCTGGAGGACCTCAGGGTTCTGGAAGCCAGAAACCCTTTGTCTCCTGCTGTCATGAGCCTCACAATCATACATGCCCTGCAGTTTCTTCTTCCTTCCTTTACAGCCTACTTTTTTTTAAGTGAAAACTTCTTTACCCTCGGTACGACATATTTTCTGGTTCAGTGAAATCGAACTGAGAGTAATGGAGTACATGAAACAGCTGATGGTTGAAACAGGTGACCACAACCTACGTACGTTTCTCCGTGGTACACTTCTGTTCTATTCTTATACATCCTCAGTTCCCAGAGTTTCTCTCCCTCTAAGACATCCTAGAGAACTTGTGAACAAATACGTTTAAGAATAACTTTAAAACTGATTCAAAAATAACTGTTAATATTTCGGAAAACGTTACGTATGGGTAACAATATCGGAAATGTGGAACTTTCGATACAATACTGTTAAAAGGGCTTTAAAGTACCATAGCATTAAAGACGTTGTGGCCGATGGTTAGTATACTACTTATATACGAGAGGCACGAATAAATGAACAATGCATAGATACTGCGAAACAATACAGATGGACAAGAAAGAGGTACAAAATAACGAAGCCGAATGAGCAGCAGTAAAATTAATACTGCATCAATTTTCTTACATGTTGTCATTTTTTAAAAAAAGGTTTAATGCCTCTTTTTTTTAAAAAAAAGATTCAAAGATCACACAAAACATATGTGATGCTATTCTCCCGCCAAAAATAATATCCCGAAGCTACCGACAGAAAAACTCTCCAGAATAGTCAGGAAACGTTAATTTTTCTGTTATTACAAAAAAAAAAAAAAATTGAATGTGTCGAGCAGCCAATCAAAACGTGTTTGTTGCTATTCTCCCGCCAAAAATATGATCCTGAAGCAATCGACAGAAAAACTCTCAAGAATAGTAAAAAAATACGTTTTGCGTTAATTTTTTCTGTTGCTTACTTATTTAATGATTCAACATCTCGAGAAGTCAAACAAAACATATGTGGTGTTATTCTCCCGCCAAAAATCTTATCCGAAAGCTACCGACAGAAAAATTCCCAAGAGTAATAAAATAATACATTTTATGTTACTTTGTCAGTTATTTACTTATTTAAATGATTCAACATCTTGAGCAGTCAAACAAAACATATGTGGTGTTATTCACCTCCCCCCCCAAAATCGTATCCCGAAGCTACCGACAGAAAAACTCTCAAGAGTAATAAGAAAATACATTTTACGTTAATTTGTCTGTTATTTACTTATTTAATGATTCAACATCTCGACCAGTCAAACAAAACATATGTGGTGTTATTCTTCCGCCAAAAATCGTATCCCGAAGCTACCGACAGAAAAACTCTCAAGAGTAATAAAAAAATACATTTTACGTTAATTTGTCTGTTATTTACTCATTTAATGATTCAACATCTCGAGCAGTCAAACAAAACATATGTGGTGTTATTCTTCCGCCAAAAATCATATCCCGAAGCTACCGACAGAAAAAACTCTCAAGAGTAATAAAAAAATACATTTTACGTTAATTTGTCTGTTATTTACTCATTTAATGATTCAACATCTCGACCAGTCAAACAAAACATATGTGGTGTTATTCTCCCGCTAAAAATCATATCCCGAAGCTACCGACAGAAAAACTCTCAAGAGAAGTGAAAAAAGTACATTTTAACATCGGAAAAGGGTTTGGACACGTACTGTTCCCACAGTAATTAAGCTATTCACCGCTGAAGTAGTGGTACACCTGCACACAGTATTACCGCTACCATTTTCCACATCAGCCTCGGCAGTTAAAGGTTATTGCCATAAAGTTATTACTAATAAATTGCATTAATTTGTTGTACGCAAAGGTATGCAGGCAATAAATGTTTTATTATTTATATAAAATAACCATTGTAGTTATTAAACCATCGCTTTGCTTTCATCTGCATTTAATTGTTTTATTGCCACCGCGGCGTAATTAAACATGAAATCTAGATTATGTGAAAAAATTTATTATAATCCTGTCGGTTGGAGTGGGGGGGGACGCGTTTTGTTGCGTAGAAGCAGCGATAATGACTGGAAATTAATAGCGTTAATCAAACTGTAATTAGACTTTTTGGTGGATATTATAATAAACTGCTTCCGGCCGGGGTACGGCAGGACTTCCGGGGCTGTACGAACACCCCGTTTTAAGGATATGATAATCCTTAATCCTTTATCAAAGTAAGGTATTTCAGTTTTAAGCCTACAAAATATTGGTTTTACGCAGATATCTGTTCATCGGCATCGTTGGACACTAAACAAATCGGTTAAAATACAATCTTGCGTAGTTTGGGTTATCTAAAATATTTCAAACTTTTTTAAGATCTTCTTTTTGTAAAAGAAATCCTTCTAACGGGAAAAACAAGGTTTTCACAATACTGACGCCAAAGATTTTCGTTAAATACTGAAATTCAGATCTTAACCAAACAAAACACGATCCGTACTGTGTGCTAAATTCCTCAAAATCAGATTTCATTGTTTTATGAAGATTAATCTTCCATACGTGTGAAGATTAACACTAACAACAATGTTCTAAATTACCTACGAAATACAAGATACTCACGGTCAATTGTAAAAAAGAACAAAACGAACCCAGAAAGCCTTCCTGTTTGTTTTGTTTCCCATTTATTTTAGAATCGTAAATGTTTTTGTTTAAAACTTTATTACGCTGTATTGAGTCCTGAATCTACAAATAAAATTTTGAAATCCCGATCAAGTCATTTTGAGAATTGTTTTCCAGTTTTTTCTCTATTAACGCATATTTTCAGTTTCGTAGTGAAACGTTAAAAATGAACCGTGACAGCCGTCAAATAAGATTTGTTTTTTCGATTTACTTACAAATCGAAATTGTTTTACCTCAAATTTGGTCCAGATTTCAATATGAGCCACCAAATATTAATAAAATTTGAAAAAAATCTCATTAATCCATTATGAATAACTCCCACTTTCTCTTTACGGTACTACCGAAACGTACAGGTTTTTTTAAACAAACATTATCTATAAAAGATTCTGTAATGCGTTTGCAGAATTTATTTTTCTTACGATAAACAGTTTGTAAGTAGTTAAGAGGGAAGTTCTTTGTCATTATATTTTTAATGTTACCGGATACCAGAGAATCGGTAAGGAAGACAATCGCACGGCGAAATTTACTCCACTGCAAAAAAATCGTTTTCCAGTGTTAAACAGTTTGTAAGTAGTTAAAAAAATAGTTCTTTATGTTAGTATATTTTCAATTTTTCCTGGCTTCACAATAATCGATAAGGAAGACAATCGCGAGGCGAAATTTACTCCACCGCAAAAAAGTTCGTTTTCCAGTGTTAAACAGTTTGTAAGTGGTTAAAAAAATAGTTCTTTATGTTAGTATATTTTCAATTTTTCCTGACTTTACAAGAATGGGTAAGGAAGACAATCGCGAGGCGAAATTTACTCCACCGCAAAAAAGTTCGTTTTCCAGTGTTAAATAGTTTGTAAGTGGTTAAAAGAACAGTTCTTTATGTTAGTATATTTTCAATTTTTCCTGACTTTACAAGAGTAAGTAAGGAAGACAATCGCGAGGCGAAATTTACTCCACCGCAAAAAAGTTTGTTTTCCATTGTTAAATAGTTTGTAAGTGGTTAAAAGAACAGTTCTTTATGTTACTATATTTTCAATTTTTCCCGGCTTTACAAGAATCGGTAAGGAAGACAATTGCGTGGCGAAATTTACTCCTTCGCAAAAAAGACTTTCGATTTTCAAGTATTCGTTTCGACGGTTTAAACAAGACGCGTTCGACCGTACGTCGCAGTTCACTTGCTTCGAAGCCATTGTGAACAGAGCGACCGATTACAATTCCAGAAGATGTAATGGCATTCCTACTGCTCCTGCAAATTATAGACTAAGGATTAAAATTTCCTAGAACTCGACAGCTCCGGATTGCGCCGTAGCGTGTTTACCATCACGATCCTTTTGTCTGTTAACTTTTAGAGAGGTGTAATTATTCGCTTTTACGTGTTTTTAAATGTATCAGGCAAATATAAAGAATTAAGAGTGTTGGGGTGTAAGAGTCGCGAAATCACTCAAAGTGCAAAACGGGAAATAGAACAAAACGACGGAAGAAAATAAGGACATAAAGATTTGTTTGTAGCAAGTGTAACAGTGTATAGACACCCTCATATGACGATATGTCCACAAAAAATACCCGGTACAGAACTTTTTGTTATAATCAGCTTTACTCCTTAATATCATTTCATCAATTTTAGTGATACATATAAAAATATATTACAATAGAAACAAAATTAAAATAAAAAGATGTTCTCAATTCGAAGTTACGCAAATGTACTCTATCGATTTACTCTTGAACCATACATTTATTACTGATATGAGTTATGAACTGTTCAAAGCGTGATAAACTCATTTTACGACGTTACGCCGGTAGTTTCTGAACTTATTTCAACACTTTTTATATATTTTATCAAAAAAGTGAAATGAACTGATTTAGATGAATTCGATTTTTACCAATTTTGTATAAGGCATGTTATCAAAAAACGGTCAAACTACAGCTATACGCATGCTGACAGAAATCGGTCAATGCCCACATTAATTTTTACTCTATTTTCAAAGTCACCGCGAAGACTGCTTAATGTAACAAGAAAATAAAATCACAATGAAAAAACTCGTTTCAACAGGTAACACTTTGAGGTTTGAAGCTCTTATTAGAGAATTCGCATTGGGAAAGAAAGCTATTGGAACGGCCATAATGGTAAGACCCATACTCGAGAATTTGAAATGAGTACAAATCCTGTACTGTAGACAACTTTTTTGAGGGGTCGTTAATACATATGTAGGTAGTTTGGTGTGTGTGTGTGTGTGTGTGTGTGTGTGTGTGTGTGTGTGTGTGTGTGTGTGTGTGTGTGTGTGTGTGTGTGTGTGTGTGTGTGTGTGTGTGTGTGTGTGTGTGTGTGTGTGTGTGTGTGTGTGTGTGTGTGTGTGTGTGTGTGTGTGTGTGTATCGGCACTCACACGTTCATAACTTTGGCCAGATTTGAGTCAACTTGGCACACAAAAATCGATTATGGTATAATAGCTTGGACAATTCACTGAAACAGTAAAATTCGTTCAACAGTTTCAAAATTACGGAAATTTCAAGTGTTTAAAGAAAACTCATACTTTCTAGTCTTAATTTTTCTTCTAATCCGATTTTATCATCGTAAAAACTGCGTAAATTAGCGTTTTGAATTTTCAAAATCAAACATTTAATCTGACCAGGGTCACGATTAATTTTTGTATTTCCAATGTAACCTGAAAAATGCTACATGCATATTTAAATGCTGATTGTATTGGTGAAATAGGAATTTCAAAAAATGATAAGAAATAAAACTACTTTTGAAAATTTGCTTCTATCACGTAAGCGAGACAGTTGTTTGCCGCTATTATTATCTTTTAGGAAATATGTTTTATGTTGCGAAGGTTTTGTTTTCTACAAACATGTTCACATTATATTAGTAGTAAGAACAAAAGCCTCGATAAAAAAACTTCTGTACGACAAAACCACAATATTAATAAAAATAACTTAGTTTTCTCCGAACAACGTTAAATTTTAAAGTAATCACATTTGTTTGCGAGTTTTAAAGACATGATTGATTACAATTCATACAAAACAACTGATTTTTCTTCAAAAACCATATAGATGTCCGCTCAACACTATCCACTTTCTTGCAGGCATTTAGTAATTCTTTCTCTCTCTTCAGAAGAACAATATCGCCGCATAGCCTAATTAACTGTAGAAGATATTCAGCGTGTCTGTAGCACAGGCTAACCACTTAGTAACTACTAGCAGAAAACATAATTTACAATTAAATTTGTTTGATTCGCGATATTTAGACAGTCGTCGGGTATTTCAAGATGGCGAAACTGAACAATTGAATATGCTGTCAGCGAGGTTAGCTAACCAGCGATGGCATGCATTAAGATCCCATCTCATGTCTGCAGTGCCAGTCAGGCGCATAAATTCTTCCTTCATTCCTGATGGTGTCGAATTTGTTCTTTAAATTGTCACTAGGATCGCGTGCCTTATATTTCCGAACCATTCGCTGACAGTTTAAATTTTATTATTGCGCGTGCATTTTTTGAATTACCCAAAGTCGGTCGAAGTCGCTTCGAGAGTTTTATGCCTTGTTGAATGCACTGACGTTTTAAAGTAACAATCTGCAAAGTTTAAGAAGTTTCGACGAGCTCGGATGTCATCCTCAAACACACGACTGTTTTGTTATTAAGTTTGCCTAAGAATTCTACTTTACACAAAATGTATGGCTGTATGTACTCTACACTCTGTCCAAAGTGCTGTGATAAAGCAAACCTTCTTGCAAGTCGATGACTTTGATTCTTGCAAATCACTGAAGTTCGTAAACAAGTGTTCACAGAAAGTACTTTTCAAAGGAAAGCTTTTCGATTTAGATACACAACACATTCTTTTAAAATCTATTTTCCATCCAAAGGTCATAATTACATTAGTCAGAATTGCATATTGAATTTTCGAAGAAAATGACAATACTATCTGTAAAGCGGCGAGAAGATACAAAGCATTTCCCTCATTTTTTTTTATTTACGCCTATATCACTTTATGTGAGAAGACGAGGGGTCCACGTTAACGTACCGCTTGCGGCAGTAACTCCAGTCTCGAATCTACATTTAACGTTACAACCACGGACATGCCGGCCCCAAGTTACAGAGCAAACAATAGGCCTAATCCTTTGCGTACAAAGCGAGAAGTTATTTGTTACATTATGTCTCTACGTTATATTTACTAACATAAGTATACAGCTTTTTATGCTCAGACCTTTATAATTTTAGTTAAATTAGTAAGCCTACTAACAATGCCCCAATGTTCTTAGAGATATCCTGTTAAAACAGGCCAACAGATTATTAAACAATATTGTTTTGATATTTTCCATAATTTTTGGTTATTTCTTTCTACGGAAGTTCGCCTTCTTCCACCATTCGTCATACTTGTGACGTCAAATATCCAGGGACGTCTACAGAACAGCCGATCATTCAGTTTATTTAAGATATGTTTTATCACAAAAAACAAAATCTTGTTTTATTGTTTATTCTTATATTGATTTAGTCGAATAATACCCTAAAAGTAATTTTTTCAACGTTATAGACCATCCGTATAACCAATGTTTTGACGTTTCTCTTGGTTTCTAATGATTTATCAAGATCACGGAAATTTTGCACTTTCTTACACCAATGACGTCGAGGATTCGGCCCCCATAACTTAATAATCCATTAAAAGTTTTCGTCTACTGTTCTTCCGTTCCAGTTTGTTTATTTCCATTTTAACCTCGACTTGTAGTCTACCTTTTCCAGTGTCCTTTCGACGCAAACGTTTGTACGATCTCATTAGCCTACTTATGAAAAAAATATTCCAGTTGTAGGTGTTACAATTAACTGTGGGTTAGTGAAGATGTGCTTGTCTCGCTAATTGAATCGTATTTTTTTGAGACACGAATCCGTTCTCGACCGATTTCCAAATTCCGATCGAAGTGGTCATAAGGTCGCGCGCGCAGCGTAATTGCGTATTGTTATCGCCAACTACTTTTGAACTGGACGGAAATCTTGGTCAATTATCTTTAGGGATTCCATAGCGTAAACATCAGCAGGGAAGGGGGGTCCGAGAGAGAACCATTAGCTCCGCCCCTTAACGATAAATAATCCACGCTGGTCTTTTAATTATTATTAAACTTGTCCCCGGTGTTTCTCTCTCTCTCTCTCTCTCTCTCTCGCTTTAAAAGTAATTGTTGTATCTGAAAACAATATTAGATAAGGGTGATGAGATAGGCCTACGTTCAAACCCAATCAAAACTCGAACAAATCATTAATTACATCGGTGGGGCCAATAAACTACGAGCTCTCATTTTAATATTGGAAGCCATTTTCTTTTATATATCTATAATTATATACACACACCGAATTTAAGTATAGCTATTTTCCATGTGACCAATATTTTGAAATTGACTCCAATTATGAACTTGGCTTGAATTACAGCGGACAATTAGAGGGGGGGAGGGGGGGTTTAATCAATTTCATAAATACTAGGCTAAATCGATTTCTGTAGAAATAGTATAATGACTCAGCGGCGGTTCTAATTTTGTTTTTGAGTGTTTTATTTTTATTGCTATTATTAGGTACTGGAACCTTTATGTCCCGCTTAATGGCCGCAAAGTCAGATTGCACCTGCAATTTTGTAAAATTAAAAGTAGGTTTTAAACGTTACGAATACGAGACTTTTCAAGGTTAAATATTTTCTAGCCTAAATAATAATAAAATCAATTAAGGATTCTCAAAAAAAATACGATTATTACAGCCTTGCCTGCGTCGAGGGCCAACAGAGGTGGTTACTAAGTAGCCACAGATAGAACGTTACAAATACGAAAGACTTTTCAAGGTTAAATATTTTCTAGCCTAAATAATAATAAAATCAATTAAGGATTCTCAAAAAAAATACGATTATTACAGCCTTGCCTGCGTCGAGGGCCAACATAGGTGGTTACTAAGTAGCCACAGATAGAACGTTACAAATACGAAAAACTTTTCAAGGTTAAATATTTTCTAGGCTAAATAATAATAAAATCAATAAAGGGTTCTCAAAAAAATACGATTATTACAGCCTTGCCTGCATCGTGGGCCAACATAGGTGGTTACTAAGTAGCCACAGATAGAACGTTACAAATACGAAAGACTTTTCAAGGTTAAATATTTTCTAGCCTAAATAATAATAAAATCAATTAGGGATTCTCAAAAAAAATACGACTATTACAGCCTTGCCTGCGTCGAGGGCCAACAGAGGTGGTTACTAAGTAGCCACAGATAGAACGTTACAAATATGAAAGACTTTTCAAGGTTACATATTTTCTAGCCTAAATAATAATAAAATCAATTAGGGATTCTCAAAAAAAATACGACTATTACAGCCTTGCCTGCGTCGAGGGCCAACAGAGGTGGTTACTAAGTAGCCACAGATAGAACGTTACAAATACGAAAGACTTTTCAAGGTTAAATATTTTCTAGCCTAAATAATAATAAAATCAATTAGGGATTCTCAAAAAAAATACGACTATTACAGCCTTGCCTGCGTCGAGGGCCAACAGAGGTGGTTACTAAGTAGCCACAGATAGAACGTTACAAATATGAAAGACTTTTCAAGGTTACATATTTTCTAGCCTAAATAATAATAAAATCAATTAGGGATTCTCAAAAAAAATACGACTATTACAGCCTTGCCTGCGTCGAGGGCCAACATAGGTGGTTACTAAGTAGCCACAGATAGAACGTTACAAATACGAAAGACTTTTCAAGGTTAAATATTTTCTAGCCTAAATAATAATAAAATCAATTAAGGATTCTCAAAAAAAATACGATTATTACAGCCTTGCCTGCGTCGAGGGCCAACATAGGTGGTTACTAAGTAGCCACAGATAGAACGTTACAAATACGAAAGACTCTTCAAGGTTAAATATTTTCTAGCCTAAATAATAATAAAATCAATTAAGGATTCTCAAAAAAATACGATTATTACAGCCTTGCCTGCGTCGAGGGCCAACAGAGGTGGTTACTAAGTAGCCACAGATAGAACGTTACAAATACGAAAGAAAACTTTTCAAGGTTAAATATTTTCTAGCCTAAATAATAATAAAATCAATTAAGGATTCTCAAAAAAATACGATTATTACAGCCTTGCCTGCGTCGAGGGCCAACAGAGGTGGTTACTAAGTAGCCACAGATAGAACGTTACAAATACGAAAGACTTTTCAAGGTTAAATATTTTCTAGCCTAAATAATAATAAAATCAATTAAGGATTCTCAAAAAAATACGATTATTACAGCCTTGCCTGCGTCGAGGGCCAACAGAGGTGGTTACTAAGTAGCCACAGATAGAACGTTACAAATACGAAAGACTTTTCAAGGTTAAATATTTGTTAGCCTAAATAATAATAAAATCAATTAAGGATTCTCAAAAAAAATACGATTATTACAGCCTTGCCTGCGTCGAGGGCCAACAGAGGTGGTTACTAAGTAGCCACAGATAGAACGTTACAAATACGAAAAACTTTTCAAGGTTAAATATTTTTTAGCCTAAATAATAATAAAATCAATTAAGGATTCTCAAAAAAATACGATTATTACAGCTTTGCCTGCGTCGAGGGCCAACAAAGGTGGTTACCAAGCACAGATAGCCTTAGCTATATCTATGATCATACCGATGGGCTGATGACACCGGTCAATTAGGCTATATTACCGAATAATGGAGGCATTAACTTTTTGTAAGGTACCAAAACCGACATTCAAATACAAGTATAACAATTTTTTAATCCTAATTGTTTTGGATCAAAATTTTGAACTAAACTATTTTGCTAAATTTTTGACTAGCCTATTGGTTCAGAAATGTTAAACTTAAGTTCAAAATCCATTACTTTGAACGTTTTTTTCTTTCTTAAAACTTTCTCCAGGCATCATACGTTTCCTAGCTTCCATTTTTCTCTGTCGTTCCACAGATCTTGATCCAATCCTCTCTGTCACTTCCTTATCAATTCCTTCCCTCCAACTAAGTCTCAGTCTTCCTCTGTTTCTGCGACAATGCGGTTTCCATTTTAGAATCTGTTTTAGAAGTCGATTTTTGTCCACGCTTTGGACATGATCAAACCATTGAAGTTGTTTTGTGTTAATAGGATCAAACCATTGGAGTTGTTTTGTGTTAATGTCGTCTACAATGGCGTGCTTCTCATGCACGATTTCACGGATTACTAAATGTTTTATCTTTTCCAGTATCGACCGACCTGCCACTTTTCGCCAATAGTCCATTTCTGTAGCTTTATAAAGACGTTTTTCTATTTTTCGTTTCAGTGGCCATACTTTGCTTCCTAATGAGATTATACTTTTTATTATTGTATATTCTGTTTATTTAGTTTCGCTATCTGTTGATCCCATATGATGCTGTTTAGCATCCTTATTGCTCGTCTTCCCAAGGTGTATCGTTATTTTATCACTGTGTCCAAGAGCCCATCACTCGTAACTTGTAAGTTGTACAACCTTTGATTTGAGCGTTGTGTTCGAGTAAAACATTCCAGTTTTGTCCTCCAATGCACATGTACTCCGTTTTGTTTAGGTTTACCATAAGTCCCCACATTTCTAAAATAATTTCTTTTAATTAGATTTTTCCTAAATTGTGACAAAAGGACACAATCACCTGGCTTGCTTCGCTCGTAGCAGAATATGTATGCAACAATAAACAAGAGAAGAGTTTAAGGTGAACATTAACAGTTAATGGAATACTTAAAGTGTCTTCGTTGACTATAAAGTTTTTTTAAGTAGGGATTTAATAATAAACTTCAATTTTTAATTGCACAAAAATAAATGTTGTTTTTTAAGTTGAGGTTTTCTTGATTATTTTACGCACAATGGCTGCTTACAGAAAATTATGTAGATATTCAAAACAGTAGGCCTATATAACGTTTTAAATCGTTTAAGCGTTAATGTTCAAAACGTTAAATGTTAAATTTAAGCCTAGGATTTATGAAACTTCAATTTTAAATTGAACAAAATGTAAATGTTTTTTTAAAGTTAAGGTTTTTCCGGGATCTATTTTCGACAAATTGTCTGCTTACAGAACGTGATGTAAATATGCGAAATATCATGTAACAAAATATTTAAAAAATTATTTTTTTAAATATTATATAATCGTTTTTGCTATAGAACCATTTAAATAACAAAGAAAAATTCCCGTTCCGCAGTTGTTAAATGGTTTTAATCTTGTGTTTACAAAAAAGAAATGAGTTTTTCCAGTCGGCTGACGCCAGAAGGTCATAATTCATACATGATGAATGAGCGCGTTTTCTCTCTCGGAATTAACTAACCCTATTTTACGGGCGAGCTGAACACGCCCGACGTCCGTTGCGGAGGGGTGTGTTCTACGATTGCCCGCCACCACTTCTAATACGTCGAGCTAACACAAGTTTTAACAAACGTAGGTTAACTTGTTGATAAAAACATTATTTTTGTCCTAGTCTTATCGTATATCCTATGCTTTTATAAACGAAACAATCTAATCAAGTATTTAAAATCGATTTAATAGGCCTAATAACGCCGTAAAATAAAATTTATTAATTTAAACGGGATTTAAAAATTCAAAATGCTCTTATAGGCCCTATGCAGTTTTTTTCGCTGGTTACGATGACGAAATCAGATTTTTTAAAAATAAGGCAAAGAATTTTTAAACATCTGAAATGCTATTTTGAATTTGTTAGGAGAAATTTTGATCGTTAACGATCTTATCCAAACTATAAACTACCAAACTAGTTTGAAATAAATCGGACAGTGAACGTGCTAAACACACACACGCGCGCGCACACACACACACACACACACAGCGGGGTACTCATATCAGGATCCTGGGTTTGGGACTTACCATAAAGGCCTCTCCGATAACTCATTTTCCATTGGAAATTTGTTATAAACAAGGAAATCAATAAAAGATATAAAACGTCATTTTATACAAAATTCCATTGGCTATATTATAATAACAAACGCATTATATTTTGCAGCTCTTCCAAATAGTACAGAGATATTAGTTTCACAAACACAAATGAAACCCCTTTTCACAGACAGTAAGAAGGTCGAAGGATGAAGAAAGTGGGAGTGGGAGAGGAGAGGGGAGTACCTACAGCAAGCTTCCGAACATGCACATAAATATGTTCTTTCCTTATAAATAGCAGCAAAAAATAGTAAATAAAAAGCAAAGTTGGCTACTGTAAGCTGGTTGATCTGCATATCGGCATGGACCCAGAAATACCAACTTCTTTGCTACGCCATCGTTAAAGTCTCCTGGCTTTTGTTAAACATTCTGTGCAAGTTACGTTACCAGCGTGATTTTAATGCTGTTTTTTAAAATTTATATGCAATAAAAGTAAAATATAACAAACTTTTAACTCTTTATTCACTAACGAACGGTATTTTATAATTACTTTTAACAAAATATGGAGTGAAATTATTAAATCCATCAATTTAAATCAAACAAAATACTATTTGGATTTATCTAAATTGAGAATATTTTATTCCATTTAGAACCAGTTGTTAACAGCGCTAATAACACTGAGTAAAAAATTGCCTCTGTTTCAATATGGGCACGAACATAAATATTAATTTCTGTACTTAGGTTCAGCCTCCTCGGTGGCCTAGTTGATAGCGTACTGGGCTTTCACCCTGAGGACCCGGGTTCGATTCCCGGCCAGGCATTTATAGCATTTTCATACGCTATAAATCATCCCATCGTCTGCTAATGCCCAAGTGTGCACAATAGTCGGACGTTAAACACAAAAAAAATGTACTTAGGTTCTAAAAAACGGTTAACGGTTAAAATCGAATATATTAAGATTAGGTTAGGAGTAAATCGAAGGAAAAAAAATCATACCATGAGCGATTATTTCGAGTTACTGAAGAATATAATTTTGGATATTCGTAAAATGTACCGATTTTCGTGAAATCGTATTTGGTTTTTCGTGATAATAAAAAGCTTTAAAAAAAATTTCTGTTTAAGACGGTGAAACTTTTTAAAAAATTTCAAGAAAAAATTAGTCTTGACGATTTTTAAAAAATAATTTTTTTTTTGAAATGTTAGACGGATTTCACTGCGTAACTAAATATTCAAGTTATTACCAAAATCGATTTTTGAGCCAAGTTTGAATAAAAAATTGCGAACATGAGAATACCGACTCCTAAAAAAGAAATGTAGTCAGATCCCGCACTCGTTTCAAGGTCTCGGGTTGGGTTTTTCGTTTGACTCTCCAAAGAACATTTGTCTACCCGTACGCGTTCAAGCTGTACACAACAATAAATTATTTTTCCAATATAAACGGAAATACATACATTACACGAAGGAAATAAAAACAGTTTTCATATAAACGAATCAAACATAAAAACCGCAAACGCTTACGCTGAGCTCGTAAATTTACGTCCGCCATGTTTCCAGCAACGATATATTTAAAACGGCGTATATTAATTTAAATAATTTATCCCCTGCAATCGTGGGTGATAGTGCTGCCATTGTCAGCATAAATAAAAACAAACAACCTTACAATACGAGTGCGCAGCCTATGCGTTGATCCAGGAAACAACGGGCAAACCCTGAGCCGATACCATTATCGCTAGCGTATAAATAAACAAGATATAGCATTGACCTTGATCGGATCTCAAGGGCGAATATAGATCTGTTGGGGGCGGTGCTTCCTCCTTGGATGAGGTAGCGAGGTGAGATATTACTCTTGTTGTTAACTTTGTTGTTTATTGATCGAAGCGGGATATACAATGTTCAGCGAATACCAAAGTTAGCCTCGTAAACTTACGTGTTGTTTTTAGTCATTATTACCAGAATAAAATAAATGGCACGGTAGGGTCCACGGCCTCCACAAGAGGGAGTGCAAGTGCACCTTATAGTCCCGGCATTTGTTTTTAATGTATCATGTTTTAGGGGTTGATTGTGATGGATTTTGCGCATGTTGTGTTGCGAGGAACATGTGTTTGATATATAACAGGATATTTTGCTCGTCGCTATTTTCACAGTAAATTTTCTTTACAAGTAAAACAGTATCTTATTGGAAATTAATGTTTGCATATTGTAGTTGATTTTTCGAATTCAAGGAAAGGTAAGGATGACAATCTCAGTAGTTCTTTGCCCCAAAATATCTACAAACACGAAACGCTCGATAATGCGAAAACTAACAAATTACGTTTCGATTTTTGAAATTAATACTCCACCATCACAACCGGCATTAAAATCTGCAAATATCAGCATTATAACTTTTAAATTATATTGCAAAATACAAAACTGAACCCCGACCGCGCCGTGAAATTTAATTTCTTAATTTCAAAACGCTAATTTATGCAGTTTCTATAATGCTGATTACGGTGGTAGAATTGGTTTTTTTTCGAACAAGTATTAGATAAAAAAACCTATGACGTTTTAATCGTTACACATTACCGCCATTTTGAAACTGCAGAACGGATTTTTATGAGTAACGAATTTGGCCCAATCTATTACAAATATTTAGTTTGTGCGAAGTCTAAAACAAACGGGACAAAAAATACGAACGTAAGAATGTTACCACAAACACTCACGCGCGCGCGAGTGTTCATGTTAAAAACGTTTAACATGAACAATTTGTTGGAAATGCGCTTCCATCACGTCAGCGAGAAAGTGTTCCGCGAATATTCAAATTTGAAGCAACTAACATCAAGCACGAAACATAACAATAAATGCCTTCTCTAGAGCTACCAGTTAAACAAGAAAACCGTTTGGTGAGGAATGGAACACAGATGTCTGAAATATTTTCCTAGTCATGCACATTGAAAAGCAGTTCACGAAAACTGCCCGATAGCGGCTGTCAGAAAATTTTAATCGAATGCGAGAGAAATTTTTGACCGGCTGCATTTTATATTCAAATAAGCCCCGGATATTTTAATTGTTTTATCAGGTGTTTTATTTTGGAATTTTAAAGTAACAATTACGCCAAATTTAGTCAGCTGACGGAACCTGTTAGGAAACTTGTTTCTGTAGTGGCTCTTCCAAATACAGGACGTTGATGAAATGAATAACGCAATATTGCTACTTGTTAATTATTTATAAAATGATAGTGAGTAATAAACGTAACAAAATAAAGTGAAACGTACTTACACAGCACAAATTATTTCGTACTTTCAGACATGTTATAAGATTGTTAATAGCGCTGGTTTTAAATTTAAAAAAACTCGTAATCACAAATTGTCATTTTCGCAAATGATTAAAATTAGTAAAAAATATTTACACTACCTAGGTACTTTAAGGTAATGACACTTTTGTAACTACTCAAAAAATTTTTTTTAATCATCAACGACTCTGTGAATATTTTCACTCCGACTGCAATTTCGGTTCGATTTGATTTATATTCACAAACAACAATTTCGATAATTAGTTCAGTAAAATCAGTTCTGTGGTTTCAAAATGGCGGCCATAACAAATTTTTAAAGTCCAATTTTTGTATTCTACACTTTCATGAAAACCTGACACCATCGTAATCAACTTTGATATCTATAAAAACGAATTCCAGTGAACATTTTTAAAAGCTAATGTATGTAGGTTTTAATGCCGATTATGTTTGTGAAATCGAATTTCAAAAGAGTGTAAAAAAAATATTGTTGAAAATTTGCACGTCAGCGAAAAAATGGCGTCATGAGGCTTTTAATTTTTTTAGCTTTACTTAAAAACTGTAATTCCGTTCACCGACTTTAGTTTTTCAGTCTTCCAGTAAGGCTAATATTTGAGCCACAATCTGATTCTTTTGATTTTCCTCACTTTCCAATTTTTTGTTGTACAGTTTAAAAAGAATTACGTTTACTATTGTTTTGCAACAAATTAAAATTTCTTTTCTCTTTAATTAAAATCGGTGAATACATTTTAGTGTCCAGCATTATGCACTAAGACAACTCATACGGATAACTTACCTAACAAAAGTAAGTTTTTACACAACCCAAAACACTTTACACTTCGTACAACGAGAAAATGATTCCAGACCTAAATTCTGTAAAACGGACATCCTCGCTACATTTCGAGAACACACACAGTCCTGCGTTAACCAAGGAAATTTATGCAAAACGTTCACCTCCGTGAGACGGGATATTCTAAGAAATGATTTCCTCTTCTCGAAGAAATCGATCGAAGCCATCCCCTGTTCGCCTACCTGGGATAGTCAATCAACCCTAATGATTCAGGGTCTAAGGATGCACGCCCTGAGGCAACCGCCCTGTTTAGTATTCTGTTATAGTCAGTCGAGAAAGGTTTCTTAATCGATTCTTCAGAAAATAAAATTAAAAATCACTCTGAGCATTTTCTCTTCTTTGTTGAACTCGCGTTTGTTGCAGGACTTCCAACTGGCTTCGCGAGTGATGCTGTGGTGTTGAAGACCCTTCTTCGGTATAAGACGAAAAACGCATATTCATTTTATTTAAAGAATAATTTTTTGTAACTTTTTCCATACACCTTCAAATAAATTAATTTAACAATTTACTTTTTGTTTTTTTTTCTTTGTTTCTGTGCTTGTTTTATTTCACAAATTTTCATTATTCTTTTTATATTGTTCTTTTTTTCTGCTAGGATTATTATCACTATGTTCAGTACAATGATCTGCCTTCCCTAGCTTCGTCAATTCTACTTTCGTTGACGCGTTTCGGAGAACTTCCATCTTCAAAAACTATATCTATACTCCTATATCAATACTATAAATAAAAGAGTATAGATATAGTTTTTGAAGATGTAGGTTCTCCGAGACGCGTCGACGAAAGTAGAATTGACGAAGCTAGGGAAGGCAGATCATTATACTGAACATAATTTTCATTATTATTGCAATCAATATCGCCAAAGCCATCGTTATTATTATCATTACAATATTAGTATCGTTATCATTATCATTATCATTACAACATTAATATCGTTATCATTATCATTAATATATCAATATCATTATCATTATTATTAGTGTTACTATTATATTTTGCATTTTAATTAAAAGTATTTCGTTTTAGGTATTGAGAACAATGATACTAAATCTGATAGTAAACCAGTAACTTATAGAAGAAAAAGGTAAAATATAAAACTGGATAAGAATAAAATGTCACAAAAACAGTGTAGCCTATATAGTAGAACAACAAAATGTTTAGTAACTTTAGTAGAGATTGTGAATAAAATTAGCACTAAAACCGCATATAACGAAACATGAGATAACGGAATGAATTTTTTAAAATAAAGATTGAGGAAGAAATGAAGATAAGAAATATTGAAAAATACAAAACTGACGCTAAATAGTACTGTATATAGTGGAACATAAAAACCAAACTTGAATATTTTTAATCTAATTTAGTACTTTGTTTAATTACAAGTAACCGTGAAATAAAACACACATTTGTTAAACATGTTTAATGAAAATCGTTTAGATTGATTTATAAAAAATCTTATCAAATAAATCCTTAGAGTAATCACCTTATCAACAATGACAGGATGCAATTCCTTTACACCAAAATTAATAATACACTTTACGGTTCGCGAATTTAAACCACTCTCAATAAATTTAACGGAAAATATCAGATTACGTTCGCAACAATGTTTAAAGCAGATAAGAGAGAAACTGAAACGGTATTGTACCTGGGGTCTAAATAACGAAAGGAAAGAAAACAATAAAGACATGAACTGCTTGGTAGGTCTAAGCACAGATACAATCTTCACTTCAATGACAATACAGGTATGTTTCTATTAATCTATGAAACATTCTGACTTGAGTCGTGTGTCGTTAGGTAGCTTTTTGTAACTCCTTTCTAGTCATTGTACTTGTAGTTAGAATGGTATTGTTATCCTCGCCTGCTGAGCTCCATATTTGCACGCTACGTTCGGAGCTGCAAATATAGCCTACATTGTTTTAACCTTTCGAAAGAACAACCGCTGCTAACAATCGGTGATTTGCTTTCGTAAAATTACGGTTTTAACGACTTAGATAAAAGAATACATGTTTTTAAATAAGAATACAAGTTGTTGTTCATTTAACGCATATTAAAACAGTTACACAAAAAATCGATTCTCTTAACAATTTATAATAATGAAGAAATACCCCCTAAGCGTTTTTAAAGCACTTCTTTGAATTTCAATGGGTTATTTTATTTTTTTTTTCATGTTTGGCATAAGCCAGTAGAAAAATAACACCAATATTTTTTTCTCAAACAACAGTGATGTAAATATTGCTTTTTGAAGTTAAAACTTCTGTAATTATACTGCCAGCCAAAGAATTTTGTTTTTAAACAGGATAAATTGAGGTGGCATGTACGATTTTGGACATCACGGTTACGCAGTTTGTTTTGTTTGGGATGACGTAAGCTGACTTGTCAGATTTTGGCCGTCACGGTTACGCAGTATATTTTTTATTAAATATTTATTTATTTAAAATTACATATATTAGGTTAAGTTCAATAACCAATATTTTAAATATAATTAACACCACTGTACTACATACTCGACCCATCTAAAACAAAACTGTAAAATACAACCTGCGCATAACTATATCCTGTATAGAAGTACGTTCATGAATAACAATTTAAATTAATAATGAACGCCGTTATACTACACACCCAGACCAGTTATTTGGTTCACGTTTTCACGTCTGCCACCGTCCCGAAACGGTGATTTTTTTTTAGCTGACAAATTATTTTAGTAAACTTACAATTATTAACATGAAATGATCGAAGATTATGTAACGTGAAAACAACACGACACAAAAACTGATTGTGGTTGTATGTATTCGTTACTCAGCAGAAGCTAAAGGAATCGCTGGAGTTTTAAAACACCCGATGCGTCTTAGTAATCGGTGTTTCAATCTGCATAAATTAGTATTTCAAATTTTCTTGGAAAATTAACTTTAAGGCGGTCAGTAATCATTTTGGTATTTAGTGTTTTTAACTTTGCTTAGTTAAAAAATATTTCCAAAAACATCTATGGCAGGTTTACGTTTTTTATTATGTAACCAGCATTTTAAAAATAAACAAACCCCAATATCTTAGCAATTACAAAAATGGTTTTTGTGCCAAATTTGCAATAAAAACAGACAAAAATTCCGACACACACACACACACACACACACACACACACACACACACACACACACACACACGCACACACAAACATTCATAACACGAGCTCTACATGCCATCTAATGTTCGCGGATCCAAAAAGCATACACTCATAACATAATACTTTCACAGGTTTGAAAATCACAAAATCCTTTACGACCATAAAGTGTCTACGACCCAGATCGCCTTCCTGACAAAAACGGATTTATAATTTAAATATCGTACACAGCTCGATGTAGGCTAACGTAATTGGCGAATAATTGGCGGTGTGGAGTCTTCCACGGCGCATGCGCATTGCGATGGATTTGATTTATGTATGGCGCAATTTTGAGGTTAGGTCGAGGTGTGAGATATACCTTTCAGCGGCTCCCTGTAATGAGAGGCGTCTCAATTGAGTCTGTAGCTGTGACGGCTGAAAGTAAGCTCTCACAGGGAGCTGAAACTGATCGCAATCCTTTGGAGTCTAAGAAATCTCTATCCTCCATTGTTGTTTTTTTAATATTTTATTGTTATACGAAGTGTATAGGAAGTATAATCTGTGGTTGTATGAAAAATGGATTTTGTTATACACGGTTAGGTAACAGTTTTCAGATTCTCTGGATCCAAAGAATTGGTTTTTAATTTGAACTATAAAGTGGTACGTGTGCCCACTTACCACATTAATATTTTGTTCTTATCTTGAGAACAAATAAATATTTGAGTACTCCAAAAACAAGAACTTCTTTAGTCAAGAGACTCCTTTAAAATTAAATAAAATCTGATTAAGTCAAATAAGGTTAACTGTCAAGAGCTTAACATAACACGGTTTACACTCTCGATTAAAAATTTAAGTTTGTTTATATAAAAAAACATTTCTTTCCGTAACTTGATTCTTTTTAAACGTTATTATTCACAACTTACAAAAATGGTAGTTATGTATTTTTAGTTACTGATATAATTAACTGTGGGTTTTATAACACAGACTTAAGCCGCTATATGACAGTCAAAAAGTCTTTAAAAAACTCTTTTTTAATCTCTGTATATCTGTTTTATGCTTCGTTTTTAAAAATCCAGTAAAAATAAAATATTAAACAATAACCTTCAGTTTACGACTATTTTTCATCACAAACAAGCACATTAAAATTTCACTACAAAACTTCCCGAATAGCACGGAGCAGTTCGGTAAACGGCGAATAAAGAATCCTGAAATATGAAATAAAAAGCATGACAAATCGCGAACCTGGCAAAACAAAGGAAAGAAGGAGCGTCTGCGGTTAATTAAAGACGTCCTCAGCTCAGGGGGTCGCCGTCGCCGTTGCCGTTGCGTGTCCTTCGATGCGATCTCGCTTCACATCCGAAATTTTCACCACCTTGTTAGAGAGGCCCAAACCTGGACTACTTGCGCCAGATCGCATCGACGTCCGCGTACATCGTTAATCTTTCGCCTACTGAATCCTGTCTCAGGATCCGAGTCCTTCCAGATCCTCTTAATGAACCTTCTTCTTAACATTCATTAAATTACCGTTAGACTGCTTTCTTGTTTTTATGCAAAACCGAATCTGTTGTTTGTGGGAAAAAACAAACACGTAGACAATGTTGGAATCGAGGGTAATTTCGGCGTTTAGTTCGGACGGCATTCGGTTCGATACCGTTTTTTACAATACAGTCTTAGTAAGTTAATAGGAATTTATTTTTATAACTGTTTTTTAAACAGAAATGAAATTTATATTTTAAACAGAAAAACAATTATTCTGTTTTGTTTTTTCACTATCTATAAGGTAAGAAAAAAAACTTTATGATTAGATTTAAAGTAGAAAAATATTTGAAATTAAACATGTTTACATATTTTTGGTTAAGTATTTGCCCTTTTGGTTCGTCAACAATTCTACGAAAACGTCTACCTCTAGTTCTAACTATCCGATTTTTATGAAATTTATACCACACATGTAAGAACAAAATCTACACTGTAGTTTAACTGTTTTTAAACCAATGAAATCGATAAAATCATTTAAAATACTTTTATTAGTTTATGATCTCCTAGAATGAATTGTGCAATAATCTAAAGACTTTAATGCTACGCGTGAAAGGCTAAACGAAGTTCATTTACACAAAAGAATATCTTTTAACACTTTTTAAATAACATATATTAATACTATATTACAAATAAGTATGTTTTGTTGAAAATTTTTATTTTTGTCACTTTTTGAACGGTTTTATCAGTTAATTGTAAAGATAAAATGCACAGAAGTTAGAAAAAATCACTCATTACCCCCTAACACACTAATACTAATAAAGAAGACCGATAGCCTAGAAGTTTTCAATCAAAAACACTTATACATCAACACTCTTGACCAAATATACGGCGGAAGGGTCAAAAGTTCACTTTCAATCATTAAGAAACATATTTTTCAAAGTCGGCCATTTTCGATACGCATTCCGTCATGAATAGTTGTCCATTAATAACCAAATCTAAATAGAACGATGCGTAATTTTGGGTTTACGTGTGCAGCGCGGGATCAGATTTGCCTCGTAATTAAAACAGCTGCTTTGTCTGGCCCGCCAAGATTCTATCAATACTTAATTGAACTCGGGATATTTATAGCGGACCCAAAATGCTCTTCTATTTTGCGGGACTTTTTTTTATAAAACTGTTGCTTCTTAACTCGTTTAGCCGTTAAAAAAAATTAAACTCTTGTAACAGAATAAAAATATTTTATGAAATGTGTTACATTTTATATTAAACTCTTCGTGTGAGTACTATAAAGTCCTTCATAAAAAAATTTAAAGATCAATTTTAATAATGATTCGTATTCAGCGGGGAATTTCCTATTTACACGATACCCACATGCCCTGTTCAGATTCAAATCAAAAACACTAAATTATAAGTATTACAGCTCCAAATTTAAAAAAAGTATAGGGCCTACATTTAAAATAATATATCCGGATTCAGCCTAAACGTTTCGATAGTTTCATACTTTAAATGTCTTGTTCAGATTCAGTCAAAAATTTCCTTCCGCCCTTGATAATAAGTAAATAAGAAATCATTAATAAGAAATTATTAAATCGAGAAAGTTATTGATAATTACGATTATGTTCTTAATAAACAAGGTCATAGAAAGCTGTAATAAGAGTAAAGCATTCATTTGCAATGGATTTTTAAGTAGAGGCTTACTCGTTTGGTTACTGTTAAACGCGTTTTGAAACGAAACTTTTAATGTTACCTTTGACGAGAGGAGTGAATAGAAAAGAACTGTCCCGAACGAAAGAATGTAACGGAAATATGGAACGAACGAGCAAACGAAAGTCTCCTTATTTTCCTTCCTCATTTCGATAACAGTACAAGCGTTTTACATAAACACGATTTGGTTTCGGTATTTTTCCTTAGTTGAAGAACACGTGCACTTTGTAACCGTTTATAATACATTCGATATTAAAATAAACTTTTATAATAATTGTTGTTAATGTTGCTAGTTTTTAACAACACAACCTGAAACCTATTATAGCCTAACAGCTGATCGTTACAAATTAATATAAAACAACTGATCTTTTACTATAACTACAGTAAATTATATCTAAGCTAGGTTCACGTATTTATTTAAACAAAACGAGACATTTGTAAACATATCAAACTAATTATTCAGCAAAGATATCATTAAGAAAAGCTTCGTTTCTGTCGAAGCTACCCCTCGAATTCCAGAAGTGTACTTTTTTCACATTAAAACCATTTTTTATTGAGCTAAACAAAATGATATAATCCAACATTATACCAAAATCGTTAGGACCGGTTCCAAGAAAAAAGAATATACACACGTACAAAGATAGAAAGTTTAATATTATAGGATCTGTAAATGAAGTTAGCACAACAAAGCAGAAGAAAACGAAGGCAACAATAATGGCGAAATAATAACATAACTCTAAATAATACTCGAGTAACTGTATCAAATATCCGATTGCGCCAGAGGTAGTGTTAAAAGCGAAGAAGGTTACAACTTGGGTATTAGCATCGGAAAGGTTGGATGCAGTGTTTTTATTGACGTTTTATTCATTGAATTCAGTTCTGCATAAAACGGAGTCTCGAAAAACTGGTAGAAGACAAGGCTAGCAGGCCAGAGTCTTTCCGTCTATCCGCATACCTCTCGCTCGGTTCAACACACACTCTTCAGTCTATCCTTCTTACCACTTTCAAAACGTTTTATTTTCTCATTAAAAAGGCTCGCTCTTTAATAACGGAAAAGCGTTACTTTTATTGATGATTAAATGTAATATTACAATTTCATGAGATTTTAATGAACGTATAAGAACGAAACACATCATGTAAGTTCAGATATGAAAATCGTTTAGCGTGCAGTAAAGCGTTTATTTCTTTATTTTATATTTCACTTGAAATGTAATTTAGGCGTATCTGGTAAAGGAATGTTAATTGTTAGTTGGAAAATGTAAAAAAACGAGATACTAAATGAAGTAGTTAAAAAAATGAATACTACATTTTTCTAAATGTATTGCGAATATAACTCACAGACTATAAAATTGCTACAATTGGATAACATAAATAATTTTAAAGAGCACACAACTATTTACGAACCAAAATGCCCAAGCTGGATAAAAACCATGTTTTAAAAATCAAATGGTGTTTCTAATACATAGTATAAGTGAAATTTTACAATGAATTAAACACGAAAATTATAATTAAAGCATATTTCGAAGTTAAATAATTCTTAAAATGTTTTATTATGTAAAAACTTTTGAACCGACTAGATTTCAAATTGTTGACGATTACATACACTCGTATTTCGTTAAAGAATATTTATTTTATCAAAAATTATTTACACAATAAAACTGAAACACTTAGTTTGTACATAGTAAAGAATTAATATTGAGTCTGTTACAACTTAAATAAGATGTCTCGGTTAATCCAAGGAATATTAGGGGTTACAAGTATACTGCGACCTTCATAGGTCTAGTGTACTCCTCCTCCTGAGACTCTCCCAGTTACAGATCCTCTCCAGTCCTAGCCTCTTCTTGAAGTTGAAGATTCAAGGAAGGTAGGTCCCTCACTTCTAGTTGGTAACTTCCGAAAATACCAGCTCTTCTCGTAGCAATTGCCTCACAGTCTACCAACAGGTGGTAAGAAGTTTCCTTTTCACTTCCCAGTATCTGCAAGTTGATGTACTAAACCCAGATTCCTGACACGTTTCGTGAAGGCGCTGTACTCCGTAAGGAAATCCATCAGAAGTCTTACCTTATTTTTATTAAGGCCGATACAGATCTTTGCTCTACTCCTGCTCCCAGGAGCTCATTGAGGCCAGTCTTAACCTTCGCTTATCTTTCCAAAGCTCGGACCTTCTAGCCTCTTCTGCCTTTGTAAGCTTCATCTTCAAGTGGCTGTTTTCAATCGGTTCTAGTCCTGTGCTTAATTCCTTGCCAGCTTATTTGCTTTCCCATTTCCCTCTATCTCTGGCACAGCCTATTTAACTTTTTCAGACACGTCGGCTATTCCTAAGAGGTTCCATATATTGTTTAATATTCTAGAACATATTTACCGTGTAAAAACTGTAATCAATTAGAACTAATTGATTGGACAAATGTATTAAACAATATTAAACTCTGCTCTAGTATAAGCAGGTGAAATTTCAGAAAAATCTATCACGAAAAGGTGTCTCAAAAATTAATCTTTATTTTTGACCTAAACAGACAAAAGTTGAAAAAACGTTTGCAAAAAATAATTGTGTTTTGTAAATTTTAACTGTAGAAAACTGATTCGATCAGTTAGTTCTATTATTAAATAAAAGTACAGAATTAAAAAAAATTAAAAGATTTTTCGAAATCATAATTTAAAACATTCGTAACAAAGTGTACATAAAAAAAACAAATCATACAACAAACAATGAAAATAATTGTGGGCTTTCTGAGATTATTACTAAAAGAAGGATTATTAAGAATCGGAAACGGTAAAAAAATACGAAAAAATAATAAACTAGTAAGTGAACAAGCACAGTTATATTAAAAGAGCAACAATACTATAAGTTATTACAAAAGAAAAGAACTAAATACATAAGGAAATTAAAAACGCAAACAAAACTGAGAAAACTACTAAGAAAGTAGTCAAAAGATCGAAAATATTTTAAAAATTTAGAAATTTAATACGAAAACTGCAAATATTTTGAAACAAATATTAAAAAAGTGTAAATATTAGCCTAAATTAACAAATAGGAAAACTAGTAAATAAACATTTTATTAAGTGAAAACAAGTAGGCCGTCGTTTTAATTATGCGGACAAAGCAAGAAGAGGAGGAGGTAAGAGTTTTTGTTTTTTTGGTTAAATATTCGCTCCGGCTCAGAGAGTTGGGTGACATGAAGTTGGATGTAAATAAGCCCTTCTTGTCGTCTGTTCAATTTACTGTACTAGATAGAGATCAGCCCCAGCTCGAGCCTCGCTCTCAGCCTTCACATACAATTACCTAGATTTATTCAAAAACCATGCTCTCACTCGTCAGTCGGTTTTGTTTTACAAATACACAATTATATTTGTCACTCTGCACTTCAGTTCCACGCTAGTAAGCTAGTAACAGTGGTAAATAAACTATTGGAGCGACCATCATGGTACGATCCAGTCCCGGAACCTTAAAATACGCGTCGATCCGGACCTGATCCCTTTCCAGGGGGGAGGGTTGTTTAAAATATTGTGTGTGTGTGTGTGTGTGTGTGTGTGTGTGTGTGTGTGTGTGTGTGTGTGTGTGTGTGTGTGTGTGTGTAAGCGAGCACTCTCACGTTAGCTATGTTTGGTCCAACTTGATTCAAACTTAGCCTAAAAAACCTTTGTAACAGCTTGGCTATATCTTGTTAAATTCAGAAAGTAAATTTTTGAAGTGATCAGTGAAAATTTTCGTATTTTCAATGTAATTTTAAATTTTTAAAATCTATTTGTTTTCATATTTTAATACTCATTATGTCGGTAAAAGCTTATGTTTACGATTGACAGATAAAAGAAATATGATACAGCTTCACTTCATGTCAGCGAGACAGCTGCGAACAGGACTTTTTTTCTTTTAGTATCCGAACTAAAAAAATCTCAGAAAAGTCAGTAGAGTAATTGCGACTTTAAACAAATTTACAATTTAGATATTATGAGTTACAATTTAGATAAAAGTCAGTTATCTATTATAATGTTTATGCTGAAATGTACATTCAGAAGATACATTTCTTAAAAAGAGATTATATCTGAACTTCTTTAATTTTAATATTTAACGATTCTGTTACAAGAGAATTGGAAGTTTACTTAAAAACTGAAACTTCTGAATTTTATCTCTACTTTAGCCCATAACAGGTTTGAATCAAAAATTCCAATTACAAAATAAATTCTATACTTTTTCTCAATCATCGTATCTTATAATTATTTCACTGCGTGCAATTATTGTATAACTAAAGATCACTTTTATTTCAAATTAATTTTTAAAAAGAACTTCCTTCTTAACATATCGTTAAAGTTCCTTGGTATATAATAAATAATTATTTCAAATAATTTAATTTACTTTTATCTGATAGGCTAATAAAAATATATAGACAAAACAATAAAAGGCTATTTTAACTACATCCTGTTTCGAAATATAAACAAAATGTAGGCTAACATAAACAAATCTCCCTTATTACGTACATGACTACTCAAATGTAAACTACAATGTTAAGAAACGTTTTTCAAAGTGTTCTTTTCTATCGACCATTACAGTCTCCGAATCAGATTCGTCCTACTCTGACTGAACAGTAAATGCAAGTAACATCCGGTACAAGGATACATTTATTGCAACAATGACGAAAGACTAAACTTATTCATTTCGGTGGGTGTCCTTCGAGACATATACATAACAATCATACAGAAGCTTTCTGTCCTTTTGTAAACATCAGGATTGCGCAATGACGCCAGAGTTGAACGAACGCCATAACGTTAGTCGAGACTAACATTTAAATATGGATGACATTGTGTGTAAATTACATTTGGATTTTATAATTAGTTATGTTAGCCGGACGGTCAGGTAGAAGTGGATATGCTATAAACCATTTATTTTATTCCTGAATGTATATTCAATGTGAGAACGGATGAATTGTATTTAGCAAATACATGTTTTAAAGCTAAGCTATTTTGATCCTTAATTAATAAAAAAAAATTTGAATTCTAAAGGTGTCAATTTATTAAATAATAGGTCTAAAATGTTTGTAATTACAAAAAATAAAATAATTTACAATTTTAAAAATTTGTAACGATTTAAAACAATTTTTTTTAAATCATAAAAATTTAGTTTTTTTTTTGTTTTAATACTTTTAGCCAGTTAAACTAACGAGCACGATTGGATCAGTTTTAACGGTTATGATACATTAACGCAGTAATTGTAACTCGAACCCACACACGTTAAGTGCGAATTTCAAAAACACAGCAGACTGACCCGTGCCTTAGCCGTATCAATCACCGAGCCGTTTCAATTTAATACACCAGTCCAAAATGTTTACTGCTATTTTAAAAAACCGCAAAATTTTTACAAGTCAAACTCGGGTACAAGTAGGTACAATACAAATTCCCACCCTTGTAGAATCCCCACTTATGCAGTGTATATACAAGAAGAGCATAAATCCCAAAGCTTCTTTGTGTTCGGCTGCGTGGCGTGTACGTGGGTGTGCTAATATGTATGCACTGTTTGCAGTGCTTGGCACGCACTGTTCACTGATCCTACCGCCAGAAACGCCCATTGTCTACGCATTACACAACGCCAAATTTTGCCTACTGGCCATCAACCACTTGCTACTTCTGAGCGTTAAAACAAAGGGATTAAACGTCTTTAGATGCAGCTTTCCTTACGCAGGAAACGTAGTGATTACATCCCATCGCGGTACGTCTGTTCCAATATCAGTTATTTCCATTGATTAATACCCGATTAAACTTACTGTTGTTCTACAATATCGGTCTCTCTCTCTCTCTCTCTCTCTCTCTCTCTCTCTCTCTCTCTCTCTCTCTCTCTCTCTCTTGCAATCACTTCAACAATCGGAGTGGTATTTAGAAGCACAAACATACCCTTTTGATAAAATGCACTCACAATTTTTAAATTTTAAAGGTACAGAACTAATCTACGCATAAGACAACACACAAGAAAGAAAGAGAAAGGAATGCAAACCTTGCTAAAGTTTTTTACTGCGAAAGAAATAACGTTTATGCAAATTTTGATCTTATATTTCAAATTATGACGTTTATATCTCTTATAAGGCAGGCAGCCTATACTTCATACACAGTATTGCATTATAATTTCTCATACATCATGTTTATCTAATTATATTCTTTGTAATCCGATAATAGTCTACTTCCAATACCATATTTGTCATGATAATAACATAAATAAAGCCGTATGATGGCATTATAGCCTGTATGGAGTGTTTTAAACGGACATTCCAACACAATCAGCAACATTGTTTAGGAATCGATTCATAATTTCGACAAGAGTTTAGATTTTCGATAATCGTCTTGAAGCTAACTTTTGAGTTGATCTCGCTTAAGTCGAACATCATATTTTATCTTAACAGTTATTAGCAATTTAAAGTGTAACTTCACCCTCATAATCGGCATTAAAATCTCCGTAAATTAGTATTTTAAATTTCATTGAAAATACGAAAATGAACCTTGACGTTCACTTTCTTAGTTTCAATGGAAATGAAAAATTTTTAATTTTCGCAAATTTTAACGAATATAATGAAGGGGAAACCAAAATTTAAAAAACGAAACGTAAAACAGTTGATTATTCTAATACTTGAAATGGCCACTAATTTTGAAACTGGGTAAATATCCAAACTTTTATCGAAATCGATTTTTTCACTAAGGTTAAACTAAATAGGATCTAAATTACGAACGTGAACTACAAACACACATTAAATTGTTACAGACCCCTCACAAAATTACTTAGAGATCAGGATCGGCGCTCATTTCAAAGTCTCGGGTCTGGGTCTTGCCACGATGGCCGCTCCGACAACTTATTTAACAACGGAACTCTGCTAGGAACTTAGGGACTTTATTAAGTAAATCACATTGCGGTACAACTATAATCTTAACTCCAATGCTACAGAGGGAAGCTAGCCGGGGACACAGCTTCCTAGTTTTAATAAGTAATAAATAGCCTATTACACAAACATTTAGTTGGCACATTACAGTGAAGCACCTCACTACAGCCCGTACGACTAGTAAAATCTTGTCATAAAACATTAACGTACACACCTACTCCCCGGGTTATCGTTGCAGTCTCCGTCAAAGTATGCAAGTATAAATAACCCAGAGTTACATTTTCTAGTCTAAATCCTTGTTAGCACGCCGCAACTCCTAATATGACACTTGGGACTAAACAATGACGTTCGTGATTTCAAACAGGTTTAGACATGTTAAGCGCCAATTGCGGCCGAGTTCGTATGCGTGTCGTGCGCGCGCACGTTCTTGTACTTATAGTGCAGTATTTGTAATTTTTCGACAGGCGCCGGAGAATTTCAAATATAATTGGACTATGGCAGTAAGGCCGAAAGTGGAACTCATTTTGTTTAGTCATTTATTGAACACACAGCGTACTCGGTGAAACTCAACGATATCCAGGAAAATGAGTACTCAACGATATCTGGGGGAGGGGGGTTAGAATGTTGATTTTCGCAGTTTTGGTCCTATTTGATTCAATCTTGGCAAAATTATTCGATAATGACAATAGCTTGGACAAATTCGTTCAGTAAAATTTGTTTAAAAGTTTCAAAATGGCGTTATTTAAAATCATAACTTTTTTTCTCTTATTTCGTTTATTTCCGTTTCACCTGAATATATTAACTGAATATATTAACATTCTGAATTTTCAAATTAGGAAATTTGGTTTGACCCCGTTCAGAGATCTTTTTCGTATTTTCAATATTATTTCATAGAAAAAATACTAATACTTGCAGATTTTAATGCTGATTATGATGGTAAAATCAGAATTTCAACAAGTGTAAGGAAAAAAATACTTTTGTAAAATTTGCTTCTTTCTCGTCAGAGGGATTATTTTAATTTAGAAATGTAATTTTTGAAAATAGGACAAGTACTTTAAACTCGGATGGTTTTTGTCCACAAAATTAATCTTCGAATCTAAAAGAATTTACTGTTTTTTATTTGGTAATGTTTTGACATTTTTTTTTTGTAAATCGTTGATTCGTTTTGAGTTAGTTTTTCCATTTAGATTCATTTAAACGCATTTTAAAATGTGGACAGATTGTTTACCTCCAAATATTTTCCCGCTAATACTAAACAATATGTCCAGGAAAATTAGAATAGTTTCTCAAAAGTTCTGTTTTTATTCAGTGAAAAATGTTTCGCCACGCGGCATCTTCAGACACAGTGAAGCTAACAATTATAATGTGTGCTTATAATCGATTAAGAGTAAATCGGAAGAAACAAATCCCCAAGGCCAGGAGCATTCATATGATCAAATCAGCTGATATTCCAGTTCCTATACCGGACGTTTTGAGTACATCCAAATTTTAACTAAATTCATTAAGAAAATCCAATTTAAAACTTTTTTCAAAAAAATAGATTTAAAATTACTGAATTAAAAATAATCTTCAGATAAACCAAATTTATCAAAACGTATCTACGGATTTATTCTCCGGATATGTATAAAGAGACATTGCATCGAAATTTACCATTTGTTTTACTAGTGGGCTGAAACCTGATGCCCTTCTCTTAACGAGTGATTAGAGGTATTAAAATAAGATTTTTGAAGCCCTCAAAACTTTACATTCTATAGACTTCGTCAAGAGTATTAGAAAACATTTTCTTATAAATGGAGAAATTACAAAAAATGACACTTGTGTAACTCGGGGAGTTACCGACAGAAGCGAAGGGTTTTTTATTAATACCCTTGCTGAATATATAATCTGCTTAAAGACATATTTACAAATATCTTGTTTTGTTTAAATAAATAAATACGTGAACCTAGCTTAGATATTATTTACTGTGGTTATAGTAAAAGATCAGTTGATTTATATTAATTCCTAAAGATCAGCTGATTTCATTGAAAAACTGACAGGTTATAATACGTTTCAGGTTACGTTGTTAAGAACTAGCACTATTAACAACTATTATAAACGGTTAAAGCATGCACGTGTTCTTCAACTAAGAGAAAATACCTAAACCACAGCAATAGGCTACAGCGTTTTCATACAGGCTAAATACGCGTGTGAATATATAATTAGTTTGAATATATGTTTACAGATATCTTGTTTTATTTAAATAAATAAATAGACGAACTGTATTATTTACTGTAGTTATAATAAAAGATCAGTTCTTTTATATTAGGTGACGGTCAGCTGATTTCATTGAACAGCTGGTAGGCAAAAATAAGTTTTAGGTTATGTTGTTGAACACTAGCTATACGAGTATTAACAAAAATTATTATAAACGTTTGTATTAATCTCGTGTGTAAGCTATTATAAACGTTTACAATGTGCACGTGTCTTCAACTAAGGAAAAATACCGAAATCAAAACAACACAACGATTTCATGTAATATGCGTGTACTGTTATCGAAAAGGAGGAAGAAATATAAAGAGACAGAAATTGTTAACGAAATTCGTTTGCTCGCTTCCATTTCATTAAAAAGATTCGGTGCACTTCTTTTCTATTCACTCCTCTCGCCAAAGTTAACATCAAAAGCTTCGCTTCAAAAATTAAGAATTTAGAAAATTTTTTAAATGTTACTATTTCGCCATAAATCAGTACGTACATAACGGGTATTAAAATAAAGGTTTTTTCACAAATAGAACATAACAGAACCCAGTTAAATGTACACTGACTTCCAACTAGTCATTTAAATCGAACTGCAAACGTGACATGGATATTGCTACTGATAATTAGCGAATCCCCATCATGGTAATACCCAGACTCGAACACTGAAATTAGCCCCGATTTTCAAAACTAAATCACATTATAATGGACAGTAAAATTTATTTCATGTAAATAAAATCAATCAGGAAAATGTCTTCAACAGTTTCAAAATGGCTGCCATTTCAAATCTTTTAAAAAAGCGTAACTTCCATGTCATATATTTTTGAAAATATAATTTCACCGTCTTATTTAGCGTTAAAAAAATGTATAATTATCTAACTGAGTTTTCAAAATAAGTCGAAATTATTTTTAAAAAATTTTGAAAACGGTTAGGAACTTCAGATTTGTATTTCAAACTTGTTTTCGTATTTTCAATGCGATTTGAAGTTTTAAAAGTAATATACGCGACTGTTTATGGCGGTGAAATCAGTTTCGGGAAAAGGGCATTACAGCAAATAACTTTTGGAAACTATCACGTCAGCGAGACTGTTGCGCACCGCGATTATTGCATTTTCCCGCCGAAAACCTTGACATATCACAGCACAGCTGTTATTAACAGCTGATTACCGCTTACAGTTCGCAGCCGGGTACTGCTTGCGTCCTTTCTGCGTACAATTATTTCCCATAACTTGGCGTACGGGAAATGTCATTAAACGTGAAACACTCCTAGGATTATAAATCGCTCATTTCGCTCGCATCGGAATGGGGTGAGCGCAGTAATATATAACGGGACGGTTAAATTTCCGATCAGGGGGGGGAAACGTTAAACTGTAACACTGTTACACGTTACGCACAAAATGCATACAATGAGCTGTACTGATGGAATGTGTGTTATTTGATCGCTTAATGCTTATAGTAATGGTCGGCTTTGCTTGTCGAGTACTTAAGATTTTTCTTAACGTATGAAATTCTACGATACAAATCTGGGATTGTTCAAAAGTTGAAACACCAACGCGGAAAACCTGTCGACAATTTTTTTTACATGATTTGTGAATTAATTTTCTACTTTGTGCTATTACAAAACTGACGCTGAAGGTGATTAAAGAATTTCTCAGGAAGATAAACAATTTTGAACTTGATGTAAGTGACGGATAGAAGTTAGGTCTTTTTACATTTAGTTTGTGTTTGTTTATTTGTTATGCAGTTTTGGCTAAACGCTTTGACCGATTATTTTGAAATTTCGAATTAAGGTACCTCGTATAAGGCCGTAACAACGTAGCCTAAGTTTTTTTTTCTATTTATGATCTCCTAAGATTTACATACTTTCAGAATAATAGGCCGTTTTCAGACGTTTCACTCGTCCATGTTTCAGCCAAATCGGTAGAATCGATTACTACGAGAAATACGACACAATCTGTGTAACTATTTATCCTATATATTTTTACCTAATTTCAATATTTACAATTACCATGAACTTTTCAAAATGCCAACATACACATTGATCACTGAGTGTTAACAGCCATTATGGTAACACCCAGACCTTAAATGAGCACCGATCCTCTTCTCTAAATAAATTTTTAATACGCTGTTAATAATTTTATATGTAGCTTATATGTAAGTGTAGTTAACATTCTCACTTACATATATGGTAACACCCAGCCATTATGGTAACACCCAGGCCCGGGACCTTAAATGAGCACCGATCCTCTTCTCTAAATAAATTTTTAATACGCCGTTAATAATTTTATATGTAGCTTATATGTAAGTGTAGTTAACATTCTCACTTACATATATGGTAACACCCAGCCATTATGGTAACACCCAGGCCCGGGACCTTAAATGAGCACCGATCCTCTTCTCTAAATAAATTTTTAATACGCCGTTAATAATTTTATATGTAGCTTATATGTAAGTGTAGTTAACATTCTCACTTACATATATGGTAACACCCAGCCATTATGGTAACACCCAGGCCCGGGACCTTAAATGAGCACCGATCCTCTTCTCTAAATAAATTTTTAATACGCCGTTAATAATTTTATATGTAGCTTATATGTAAGTGTAGTTAACATTCTCACTTACATATATGGTAACACCCAGCCATTATGGTAACACCCAGGCCCGGGACCTTAAATGAGCACAGATCCTCTTCTCTAAATAAATTTTTAATACGCCGTTAATAATTTTATATGTAGCTTATATGTAAGTGTAGTTAACATTCTCACTTACATATATGGTAACACCCAGACATTATGGTAACACCCAGGCCCGGGACCTTAAATGAGCACCGATCCTGTTCTCTAAATAAATTTGTAATACGCCGTTAATAATTTTATATGTAGCTTATATGTAAGTGTAGTTAACATTCTCACTTACATATATGGTAACACCCAGGCCCGGGACCTTAAATGAGCACCGATCCTCTTCTCTAAATAAATTTTTAATACGCCCTTATTAATTTTATATGTAGCTTATATGTAAGTGTAGTTAACATTCTCACTTCGTAATTTTGGTCCCATTTGACTTAAACTTCGAAACAAAAATCGATTCTGGTAATAACTTGTACAAGTCTGTTAAACATAAAAATCGGCTCGAAAGTTCCAAAATGGCCGCTATTAAAAACTACATACATTTTAAAAATCCATTAAACATTAATCTGACAGCGGTCAGGGTTTCTTCGTATTTCCAATGTAGGTATTTTGAATGCGCTACTCTCATAAGTTTAGATTTTTCTCACTGCGTTAAATTGTGTCCCGTTTTTTGTTCTTTCCAGAAAACCCAAATTTTGACGTTTAACACGTTCAGGTATTTTTTCGTTTCGCAGTCAGTAAGCTAAAGCGTTCCGTATTAATAAACTCTGAATTGTAAGTGTTTAGTTTAATAAAAAAAACAGAATAAAAATGTACGGTCTTACACGAAGTCAGGAAATAACGCGTAACAAGATCGAAGCTCTCTGCTGGGCAACAGCTGTTTGGTCGTATTAACATATGACTGTAACCACTTGTAATGCCCAAGTTAACAGTTAGGTTATGTTAGGACGGTTGTAAATTATTTCTCCCGACGCCCACCCGCCATTCCGCAAAGTAGTTAAATTCTGCTCGGGAATGCAGGCGGACGTCATCGTAAGGTATCGAAAAGTTATGCTTTTTTGTAAAATTACATGGATATTTTAGGCGGAAAACTTCAAGGTCAATGTTTTGGTCGAATTGGAAATTGCGTAATGTAGAATAAAGCAGGAACTGTTTCATTTACTGAATGTATTTCGGTTGGTTATTACCTTTTTTTCTGACGATCTGTTTTGATCAAACCTACAATTTTTGATTTAAGGGGAAACTGAACGTTTAAAATCAAAATTTTCAAGTTGGGGAACTTAAAATTCTAGTAAAAGCTTGGGGTTGGTAACAATTACTCAACAAACAGAAATTCACAGAACTTTTTCAAAATGGTGCTCCTTCCAAATCTTTAAAAATACTTTACATTTTTATTTTTTTAAAATCTGATTTCACTATCGTAATCTTCGTTAAAAACTGCAAGAATTAGTATTTTCAATTTTTAAAATCCTTTTTAAAATGAATTTTGACGGCGGACAGGTTTTATTTCCGTATTTTTAATGCAATTCGAATGTTTGAAGTGCTACAAAATGAGATTTAATTTCAACTGATTTTGAAAATTCATAATGTTAATTTATGTAATTTTTAACGCTGATTACGACTTGAAATCTTATTCATTAAAAATATTTAAGACAAGATAGTTACGATTTTTTAAAAGTTTCAAATTACCACCATTTTGAAACTGTTAAACGAATTTTTCTGGTTGACGAACTTGTTTAGCCTATTACCATAATCGATTTTTTTTGCCAAGTTTGAAATAGGTCGGATTAAAATTACGAATTTCTTGCGCGCGTGTGCGTGTGTATGTATTTATATAAAAATGTTAATTACCTCAAAAAATGATCTATAGGTCAGAGTCGGTGCTCATTTCAAGGTCCCGGGTCTTGGTCTTACCGTGATTGCCGCTCCATTAACTAATTTTTCTAATTAAAATTCGCTAAAAATAAAAAATCCAGCGGTTTTACATTATCTGCGACATTTAAAAAAAAAAAATGCAAATTTGACGTTCGTGCTACGTACATCTTCAAAACGTCTTTAAACGTGTACAGGTCTACCGCGCGTGCCCCAACCACCCACCGTTCCCGCAACCACAGATTCAGCCAATTCGTTCCCGCTTGCACTTACCTGATTCCGAAACTGTCAAACCAGTTCCGTTTGCTGCCGTAACCGTCCTTACCGCTTTTCCAAAATACGATTATTCCAAAACTAACGCCCGTTCCGACTACCGCGGCCCATCGCTGCCCGGCCAATATATTTTTATAGGCCCCGCTCACACGGACCCCGCAAGACCGGTTTTCCTGTTTAATCAGTATTGTAAAAATGATGCAACAACATTTACACGAAGGGGGTGGGAACAGAAAAGGGGGCGATTAAATGATGTTTTATGAATTTTAAACTTAAAGACAAATTTCAGGCAGACATAATACGCATATAAATTGGCTATCACGGGCCGGTCGCGACCTTGGCAGTAATTTTATAATGCAAGCGGCCGGCCTAGCTAGCCTATACCCGCGCCAGTTTAACTTTCCGTTTTTTGCTGCGAGGTAAGTGGACTTAATTAGCGAGAAAAACGTGTCACTTTCCTATTGATTATCGACTGCTTTTTACCGTAAAGGAAAAAAAACACGATTACAAACTATTTAAAACGAAGTTAACACACGACCAAACAATTTGCACAAGTTTTGGTGAATTTCCGGAACACCCTGGTTCATGAAAACAAATTACAACGCCGCTGTTTTATTTCGTCAGGGCTGATTTTATCAGGTAGTTAGAAGCGCTTGATAATATTTTACATTTTCATTTGCACTTTTATACATCCAAGTCACGACTGAAATGTTATCGTACCTTGTTTGTCACTTCGCTTGTAAGAAAAAACCAGAACAATCAATCATGTCACAATAGGAAACAGCTATAGTTTAATACAATCACGGCGCGCAGCTGTCTCGCCGGCGTTATAAGCGATTTCCCAAAAGTATTTTTGAAATTCTGATTTCAGAGAATACTGACACTTGTAAATATATTTTTTTCACAATCACTTTTTCTCAGGGACCGGAAAATGATTCTACCGTAAAAAATTACCTCATTATTATTTTCTTTTATACAGCCTAGTGAAAAATTAAAATTATATCGTAATTATTAACTCGAAAGGAACAATAATATAATGTTTCTTTCGTCGCTGCATTGTGCATTTTCACGTTACCGTTATAGTACCAACCATTACTCATCTTTGAAACCAATACAGCTGTAAAATGAATGCTGTGGTTCCTTTAGCCATACTTTATTACTTTCTCAGTGGTCAAACGTTTTTTGTGTTGGACCAAAAAAATGACCGTCGCTTTTATTGGATTCATTTTAAAGCCCATAAAAGTGGTTTGTAGAGCGAAAACATCCATCTACGCCCCTATACTATAGAAGCTGGTACGATTTTGTTTAGATTTCATAGGACATATCAGCATCTTTATACAGTGATCGATAAATAGTTTTGTGATTCTCGTAAAACATTTAAGACTTTGATGACCACTCTTACTCCACCTTACAAGTTACTTTTGAACTGTATTGCTGACTGTCTGTGAAAAATCAGAAAAATATCTTCAGTGAAACTATATGCTGCAGAAATCACTTTATCAGTCACGTGGTACATCAGGTCTTGTTTAGTTGAATAAATAGCGCAACTAAAAAGACGACTTCATTTCAAGATGGCGGGCGGTGACATTTTAAAAAGGCCTCGTCTTGATTAACAACGGTATAACGAAAAAAATAAACTAACGACAAAATTTAAAACGTTTTTGACAACGCAATTTCGGGTTTATATGTAACCCCATCGAGTGTACAAAACCGCTTTGACGAACAAAAAGCGGGAAAAGGAAGAGTGGCTAGCAACAGCCTTGATACTGGGTGAATAAAACATACAGTAGGTACGCGTGCGCGTGTGTGGAGTGGACTATGCATCTAAACTGGGGCATTGTGGGTAAGGTAAAACAATACTTCGCAACACGCTATACTGTCCGCTATGATTTACTTCGACTCCTGCTCCATGCATCATGTGACGTCATAATACCGCAGTCCTGTCTAAGAAAACTGAACAGGAATAAATCCAAGGATCTGAATTTATAGAAAACCGCCAAGCGCTTTATAGAATAATAAAAGTCAAAAATGTGCTAAGGCCACGTGTCAGAACATATTTACTATGACTATACATTGATCTGTTTCATTTAGCGCTGTATCGTGGTTATAATAATTCATAACACGGAAGATACCTTAAATTAAACAGTATTTGATTTTAAAGGTAAGGGCCTAATAAAAAATTGCTTGCTAGAGTTTTAACTTAAATCTTTAACCCAAACCGAATAGCGTCTTAAATTTTCAAATTATTTTAATTTGTCATCGAATAAAACATTTTTGTTAATTTTATTAAAGCCTAATTTTTGTATTTTTAAATACGTATACTGACACATTTTTAAATAGCTGACACATAAATTGTTTTTCAAAATCAAAGTGTGTTTTCGTCCACTTTTACAACATCAAACTGGATGGCGTCTTATATTTCAAATTATTTTAATCTGACATCGAATAAAACATTATTGTTAATAATTAACCATGTTATTAACGCTTAAGGTTTGCATTTTTAAATATTCATAGTTAAAATAATTGAGGAAAAAAACTGTTTCCAGATCAAAGTTTTTTTCCACTTTCTACAACAAGAGAAAAATGTTTTTTTAAATTCTCTTTTTCTATCCCACTTTCAAATGAAAATATTTTCGTACTGCTATATTATTTGGACTAGGATACAAAAGAAAACTGAAGAATTAACAAAAAAATTTCGTATCATTTAGGCGCTAGATGACAGTTTTTTTATTTCTTAGTAAATACTTTCACTTCCAATTTCTATGTAGACATTTTCATTCGTGATTTTTTTTTTGACATTTCGATTTCACGATTCTAATGAGAATTAAAATATTCTGTAATGTCTAATTTCGTAAAACAGCTTGGAAACTTCGTTTCGAACCCCAGCACAAATCTCCTACCATCAGTAAGTTATTACAAGTTACCATGTCTGACCTTCGTTTCTATTCCAACAGACTCGGGGACTCGGTGGTCGATGTGACTAAAGTACCGGTCAGTCTGCTGCGTCTCCTAACTGAACTGCGCAATTACGTTTCTTAGTTCTAACCACGGCTATTCTCGTTGCTTTTTCCCTTTAATGTTAACGCTGATCCCTCGTCCTCATTAGTGTAAAGGACATAAAGAACTGATGTTAAGGAAAAAAGATGAGATTTATACTAACGCAGGTAAAATTCGTTTGACGATGTAAAATACTTTCAAGCTGAATACAAAAATCTTCATGACCGAAGCACTCGGCAATACTTAAACAATACTCAATTCATTAAACCGCCGAAACAACCGACCGTTTTACAACTTTTCACTTGATCGTTTACACTTTTTATGTTCCACCTGCAATTAATATAACAAATTCCCTTATCGAAAACAAAATAACCTATTTCACCCACAAAACTAAATGTTTTTCGTCCGGCTCGTAGCGTGAAACCAGCAACTCTCGTGTCTCGCCAACTATAATTTGTTCCCAATTGGTCTTCATATTTAACAGTAAAAAAGATAATTTTAGGAAGTTTATTATCTGGTCGGTAAATATTTTATTTTTAGTAATAGTTGTATAACTATGCCTTTAGGATAGTTTTACTTGCGTGTCTATTTCGGGTTCCCGTTCCACTATAAAGACATAACATGACGTACGCAATCTACGAAATATCCTCATTTTCAATTCAGTCTCGAATCATTCAGATACCTTACTTGGCATATTTCTAGTTTTGATTTAGCGGAAACTATTCAAGATTCCTTTAAAGACTTTATTACTTATTCGATTTTTTTATAACCTACAGAAAGTCATGGCGTGCTTTGAATTAAAGGAGATTTTAACATTCCTGTACTTAAATATAAATGATAAAATAGGATTAAAGAGGAAAATCGAGACAGGAAAACTATCAATGTCAACAATAAACTATTTAATTCACGTTTATGCAGTATATTTATGAAATTACAATTGCAGAGCCTATATCTTATTACTGTGTCTAGGCGCTTACAGCCTACTTTAAAAATAAACGCAGCACACAGCTGATCCTCTCACGTGATGAAAGCAAATTTCCAGCAGTAATCCTTACGATGTTTTTCGAACTTTGATTTAACATCGTAAACAGCATTTATTAACATTTCAATGTTTCCAGTTGCATTGAAAATATAAAAATGAAACTTGACCGCTGTCAAATTAAATTTCTTTCAAGGATTCTGCGAATTCGAAATGCTAATTTATGCAGCTTTCAACGCTGATTACGATTAAGAAAAAAGTTCAAAATTTTTAACGGTTTTAAATGGCCGCCATTTTGAAAATGTTGAACGAGTTTTGCTTCTTATCGAACATGTCTATTTGCGAATCTATTTTGATTCCAAGTTTTAATCGAACTAAAATGACGAACGTGAACGGAATAAACATTTCAAATAATCGTACAAAAAGTGAACTGAGAATCAAATCGCACTCACTTATAAGTGACAGATTGGGTCTTACCATCATGGCCTCTTAAATAACTCATTTTCTGCCGAAATTCGCCAATTAGCGATTCAGAGGAATTCAATGAAATAAAAACAATCACCTCTAAACTTTTATAAACAAATACTGTATTAAGAGGAAAAAGTAAAAAAAGAAAGAGAGTGTGTGTGTGTGTGTGTGTGTGTGTGTGAGAGAGAGAGAGAGAGAGAGAGAGAAAGAAAGAGATACTTAACAGTTTTTACTACCAGCACATTATTTCCAGAGACACAACAAATAGCAGTTCAATAACCGTGGACAAAATAACACATCCTCTATCACTTGTGTCCACACAGCGTAGTTGGCAGAAAAACGACAGAGTAGGGGAACAAAAAAATAACAAACACACATAAAATAAGAGTGAGAGAGAGAAGGAAACAAAACAAAAAAATGCTCGCAGAGAAACGAATGGGGAAGAAGCAGGTTTGGCCGACCAGAGTCGATGCGACTCCATTGCATGCTGCCAAAAGTTGCCGTTTTTTTAAAAGGGAAATCAATCCGGATAATAATTTGAGAAACTGTTGAGATTGGAAAACTGAGCAGTAAGATTTAAATGTAAAGATATTTTTATTTAATTATAAATCATAATTTGGAATCTAAATCAATGAATTTTATTACACACTAACTTTGTTGTTAAAGTGATTAAACCGTTCACAAAAATCTTTAAAATTCCTGATTTGAAACAACTTTAAAATCATTCGTGTCAACCTTTCATACAAATCACTCATTATTAGAAACACAGACAAGATTATAGTTTCAAACGTATTCCTTTTAAGCGTTCATACAAGTCACTCGATTCTTTAAAAATATCAACGCGTTCGTTCCACCCGTGCATACAAGTCTCTCGTTTCTGTATAAACCGTGTTACATAAAAACATATGTACAAGAGGTTTCTAAAGGAGGAGCACATTAATTACTCACGGAATAAAGCTGCCCGGGATGGAATGTATTGGAAGATTAATTAAAAAGATAGGCCAAGATCGGATCTGAGCAATAGTCCGCTCGGCGTCCCCGACCAGAATTAATTAGTCCATCAAAATACACGGCTTCTACTCCGTGCGCACAACTTTAAAATAATGTTACTAGTTTGGAATTTGCATTACATAAAAAGTAATTAAAAGCTTAAGGTTTAATTTTTCAAAATGAGAGATAATTAATAGTTGTAAATTAGTTACTATAAAGTTATGACGTTTGTAGCCCGGATAAATTGCCGTTTTATTTAACCTTAAGTGTACGATGTTTTAAAAGGCAATTAAGTTATTATCTCGGCAACATTACACATAGTGCTGTGACTTTTTGTAATTTTGTTGTTGTGGAACTGGTGGTACGCACTTGCCATTGTTTGAAACCAATTTAAATACAAAATTATTGAACATAATACAAATGTTTTATACAGATTTGTTAATTAGTAAAATCTTAATTTAAAACGTTCGTAATACAGTTTTGAAAATTGCATTGAAAAAATTACGTATGGCGCTAGTGTCGACACTTTCGCGGTTAAAAAACAATTATTCAATGGAGAAAAATGTAAGTTGGTGTTTTTACAAATTACAAAATTAAAGTAAAATTTATCATTTTTTTTAAATGTCCAATCTTAATTATTAATAATTTAATTATGCAAAAAGTAGGCAGTCGCGGGATTGGTCGACAGAAGTGCCTTTCTCTGGCATGCCTGACTGCGCACTTTTTCACTATTATGACTTAATAATTTCTATAAAAATTTAGATGCATGCGCGAAAGGGTTTAATAGTCTAAGTATAATGATAAATATAATATTTGTGATTTTCCTATTCAAAAGTTGGTAGGTCATTTTCACCGAATAATTTAACTACACAAATTTAGGGAAATATACATTTTTGGAACTGACAAGAACAATATATACCCTAAATTGAAATGATATTGAAGCAAAAGCTGTGCGCAATCAGCTTCAAGTCTACACAAAGGCTTATACAAGAACAATTATAATGTTGTGAGGTGTGCATTACGGAAACAAGCGTGACGTGGAAGCAAATGTTTATAACTATGTTTTGTCAACCGCGGTCATAGAAGTTTTTTCATTGATATATATATATATATATATATATATATATATATATATACATGATATTATTATTGATCCATTAATTGTATCAGCCACACTAAAGGCAGTGGTATAATTTATTCTATAGTATAAGATTATTGACTTTTATGTAAATAAATTAGTTGAAAATTCTGGTGATAAGATAGCGCCAAAAGCAGTTTCTATTTCTCCTCCACTGTATGAGCGAAAGTTCAGCCCTACTTAACCGACGTGCTTTATTATGTTTATTATTTAATTGTTTCTATCCTCTTACAACATGTTACACTCTTCGGATCAGCACAATGACGCAGCTAACTCTCGACGAACAGTTGCTCATTTCTGGTAAATTCAGGACCAAATTTTTATCCCCGTATACTAAGGAAATGTTGAAAAACAAGTTTACGCGGAACAATGTGCAAGCCCACTTGCAGGACACGCCTAAGAAAGGAGCCAAAAATGATTCAGCAATTGTCAAACTCATTGTGAACACCGACAAGGTCACACCCTCTTAGCGCGCGGCCGTTACGTTCCTGCAGTGCTCGTAGAACTTCGGTACAAAACAAAACTAGAATACGCAAGGATTCGTTGTCCTGCGTACTTGATTTTTAGTGCTGTCAGACCCATAAACAACAGCAAAAGCGAAAACATAACCTCAAAATTAACATCAGCTGTTTGGTGGAAATATTTCGTAAATATTTGTTCAAATACGATAACTGATATTGACATAAACGTTTATACAAAACTATGCATGCTAAAAATATCTCCGAACACAGTAAAAGCTGGAATTCCCGAAAGAAAAAATATTGTAATCAAATAATTGTAACTCATCCACGCTAAACGACGGAAGTAAACTAACAAAATACTCCTAGAAATAGGATTGTCGCACACTTCATGGTCCAAAGCTAAAAACACCTCCGGATACAGTAAGAGCTGGAATTCCCGTACGAAATTCGCACAACAAAACATATTGTAATCGACGGGCGGTAACTCATCCGCGCTAAACGACGGAAGAAGCCCCTCTCGAGCCCAAAGTACATTGAAATCTCCCGCCGGGAAAGAGGGGGAGAGATATCGATGGAGAACTTCGAGACACCTTTTCAGTTGATTTGACATCGGAGCTGATTGGGCCAGGGGGGATCACGAAGACCCCTGGCGGGCCCACATGGGGTCCGGGCATTACAATACTTCGCGGACCTACTAGTCATTCCAATTAACATAACCACGTCGACTCCATTTCAAAAAAGGACAAAATTAGGTTTGTTTGCTTGTAATTTGTTTTAATGTTATGAAAAAAATTTGTGTTTCGTATCGTGTTATCAAACGGTAGTTGCTGTGTGGATACGATGAAGTTATGAGACTGTTTACAGTAAATCATACCCCGCAGAACAGATATTTGAATATGATAATATGCGGGACTGCGACAACAAGTTGCTCATGGTTCTTGTTACGTATATTTTCACCATAAAACAGTTTTAAGGATTCAACAAGCAAAATTTCAATTTTTTATTATTGGATAAATCCGTTTAGCTGTAAAACAATTTTAACAATTCAGATTTCCGTTTACGTAACCCGTAAAGAAATGCTGGTCTTTTTAAATAATTTAAATTAAAATTTAAAAGAATTTAAAAAATAATAAATTAATTACAATTAGCTTTCATGTTGCCTATGAGCTTATGTAAACAGAACTAACTGCTAAAATATTTCTCTTAGAAAATACTGAGAATTGGGGAAATTTTAACAGAAAAGTCGCTCGCTTTTCACCACTTTTTTGCTAATGAACTTTATTTTATCAGCGTCTTTCTATCAAAAATGAGCTGTTGGTGCGGCCATCATGGTGAAACCCAGAACAAATACTTGAAACGGTACCGATTCTGACCACTAGGTGACTTTTGAAGGTTCGTTAAAAATCAAAATGTGTGAGCGCTGAAGTATGTCTTTGCACTCTTCGTTCAAAACGTTTGTAATTTTGGTCCAGTTTTACTCAACCTTGTAAATATCGATTGTGGTAACAGCTTGAACAAGCTCGTCCCAAACACAACAGTTTCTAAATGAAGGTAATTTGATAAATTTTAAAAATCATAACTTGTTTAACTAATTTTTTTCTGAAAATCTGATTTCACCATCGCAATCAGCGTTAACATCTGCATAAATTAGTAATTTAAGTTCAAATGGAATTACGAAAATGAACGTAAGTGGATCGTTATTTTCAAAATCACTTGAAAACCGAAAATACTAATATGCAGATTTTGAAAAATGTGTCAAAGAAATACTGTTTGTGATTCGTTTCATAGGTTCGAATTACTATTACTAAACAAATGAAATAAATAAATCCAGTTATTTAAAAAGAAAATATTTTTCCACCCGAGCATTCCCACCATCTGGCTCTCCACGGCCAATACACTCAAAGCAACCGGCCAATAGTTTATTTGAAAGTTTGGCAGTCGGTTATTTAAATCCATTTTATCACTAAATGGAATCCGTGAAAGGACCTCAGCACGGAAATATACGTAAATCAGTTTTTAATTTGTTAAGTGAATTGCCTCCAGCTCTCTCGGCAAGGAATCGACTTTTGATTCTCTTCCCTCCCCTCCTACCTCTCACCGCCCGATACATTCCTTCATAATGACATATGTCGCCCCGTAATGACACGAAATCATATTGATATATACTTTTTAAATGATACTTCTACTCGATATCATAAAGCGTAATCACCAGTGTTTCCTGGTATTTTGATTTCTTCTTTCTCCTTTTGTTAGGAGACTTTAATGCTTCGGGCGTTACACGGATTACGTTACGTTATAAATTAGTGGATTATGGAAGTAATGGATTCATCGATTCAAAGCTACCGTTTTTTTGTTTTTATTTCTTCTCGGCGGTTCGTTTATTAGTTAGCGTTATTAATGAAATAATTGTTTTTTTTATCGTTTATAAATAGAAAAGAAACAACTCGTGATTTGAGTATAAAGAATAAAGAACAACAAATGAGTTTGTATACAAAGCAGTTTTTTTAAACAAACTTTTATTTAATGAAGTAAGGAGTAGAAAATAAATTGTTTAAAGTCACTTATGTATTGTGACTATAAATTAAATCATAGGATGGAGGTACACAAACACAAACACGAAAGTTAAGTCTGTAAACGTTTTGAATTTCCCTAGCTTTTACCCAGTCACATACAAGTGTCTCAACGGCAGTACGCTTGCTGTTTTATCTCAGTATTAAGTATGTCAGATAGCTGGAGAACTATTTAAGATAGACCCGTACTTTTTTTCAGAGGATCTCTTTACTTAGTTCTACAATAAATGAGCTCGCGCGCGCCAGTGTGATTTTTTTAAAATTTGCATGTATTTTTCTCAAACATTTTATTACGGAAACATTTTTAATTTTGCCTACATTAAACGTATCTTGAAACGTGTACAGAACTAGTTTTCTGTGCAACTGAGTTGAAATGAAAATTTGGTAAAGATATTTTTAACGGTTTTTGAGATACCTGACATTGTATCTTCAAAAACTCAAAAAAATAAAATAATTTTTATTAAATTAAACAACTCGTATTTTAATAACATCTAACACTGTAACTAGGATTGTCCGAGTCTGCATCCTCTTGGTACAGATACACTAGCATTCTTTTTATAACGTTCTTGTTCGACTCATTTGTATGAGCTCCAAAACTGCTTTTTCATTTTTTTAATGATCATCTGTCGAAAAATGGGTTTGACTTCTTGCATGATGATATTTGTTATTACGGTAACACAATTTGCTAAGTATCTATGTCGAAATAACTAAAATATGGTAACACACTGTAAGGTTCTATAAAATATTTTTTTAGTACAGCGAAACATACATTAACTACCAAGTGTTATAAATCATTTTATAGAGAATAATTCATAGAATAGTAATCAATCAAAACCTAAAAATCGATAAAAAAATATTTTTGCTCGGTCAGACTGCTTTTAAGAAACATTTATTTTCTACTTTTTTTAGTTTATTAAAAATAAACATAGCATATTTAAATTTTTTTGTACATATATTAAGATCTACACGGATAACTGTATACCGCTAATGTAAAGTACGTTAATTAATTAGACTACAAATTCAATGATTTTATTATCATAATTTCTGATGCTGCCTTTAACGCATGACATTTTCATTGTAAATAATTAATAGTTGTATAACTCTCACCACTACAAACTGCATTGTCAACGACTATACGAATGTTCGCAATGTTATTTTTTTTATTGAAAATAGTTACAAAACTGACAATCAGTTTACACTTGACAAGTAAAATATAGCCCATCTGTCATAACCACACTGCGTCGTCAAAAGGTTTAATCTTCTCGCCTCCACGTTAACGTAATATTCAGCTGTTTTTCGTGGCTTTTTATTTCTTCAGAGACAGTGGCCACTTCCAAATCCCGATGGAGATCATTGGAATATATTACGATGCATTAAACCTGGTTCGCAGAACTTCGTTTTGAAACGCTGAATAATTTGTGTTTACTTGTGAATTCAAAATGCTAATTTATGCTTTAACGCTGTTTACGACGGTACACAAACAAATGTACGTTTTAAAAAGTTCGAACTGCCCGCCACTTTAAAACTACTAAACTACCTTTGCTAATTAACGGACTTGTTTTTTCAAAGCTCGAATAAAATCGGATCGACGCTAACGTCAATATCTCGGGTCTGGGTATTACCACGACGGCCGCTCCAACAGTTCGCTTCCCAACGGGCATTACTAAAATAAATAATTAAACACAGGATTTCAAGCATTTCGCACGTTTTTATATTACACGTCATAAATGTTTAATCCAATAAAATTATCAATTAAAGTTTCAGACTTACAGTTATTTATAAGGATTAGCAAGAGACTATGTTCATAAACATCGTGTCCACGATGTTTTCGTATTTCTTCTAATTAGAATTGTCGAGAAAGGTTGGACAGAGAGGGAAGGGAGAGAGAGAAGTAGAGAGAGGAATTAATTAATACAACAGAAGGAGACATGTGCATTGCGAGAGAGGATTTATATGTGGTACAAGCGGTGTGTAGGCAATCTATATTTACGGTTTAAACTTAGGACACGGACTATATTTATTCAAGGAAATAAGGACAAGCTTAGCCGTATTTTAACATTAACTTCCTATTAAAGCCGTAGAAACTTCACTGGAAATCAAATAAAACGAGATATTATATTTATGACAAACTAAACATTTCCACTCCCCTGTCTGGACAAAAATAATTATTTTGTTTGTGTACAGGTGTTGAAATAATTTTATACGTCTTGGTAACGCCTTAGCAACGAAGGAGCGGAAATTATCGGTTACTTTATTGCGTTCGCTCTATACCGAACAAAATCTGGAAAAGTCAAAGTTGTTAATCGTTTTGATGTAGTGGATGGGCTTCGTTTATACCGCGCGTTCAGGTCTCCGTGTAAAATTGTATTATATTGATACTGGACGAAGAAAAATGAATGGATCTGAAATATAGACGACCACATCGGTATCAATAACATTTATCTATATTTCAACAGAAATTATATTCAGTGAAATGACTTTTGAATACTTAATGCTCTGTTTTCACTTTCAAAGACTTGGGTTTATTAAAATAAGTATAATCAAAAGCCAAAACTGTGTTCCTACAAAACATATATTTAAGACTTTATTGATATCTTCTTAAAAACTTTAACTGTAGTGTTACTGAAGACATCGTTTTTAATGCTTAAATTTTCAACAACAAAAAAACACTTCTAGTAAAAGTAATTAAGATGTAAAATGCAGAGAAAGCAGACCACTATTATGTGTAATTTTAGATAAGTAGGTTACTTGAAAAAAAATAATTATAGAAACACGAAGTAGGGCAACTATGTAGATATTTTCCCAAGCGTATTAATACATTTAATTGTTTCCCTCTGAACTGAAATGAGTCCAATGAAAGAAACAATACAACAAAAGCTCATCTTTCATTCAACACGCTCGATATCTCATATCACGTATTTCTACACATAATGCCAGTAATTATTTAAAAAAATTGTTATTGTCATTAACGAACGCATTTTCCCCGCACATCTCTCCCTAAAGAAAACTATTTCCAAACGTAATGTATAGTTAGAAGTGTATCGGTAAAAATTATAAGTATGCATCGGGCAGCAGGACGAGGCTGATAGAAGAAGAAGAAAAAAACCTGAACAAACTAGGCTGCAGAGGAAAGTAATTTGGGAGAAGTGGTAGGCCAGTCTGTTATTAGGGCGACCCGTCCTTCAGAACTAATACTTAGCAAATAACTTGGGCCCTTCTTAAGTTACGTTTCTGTCTCCATATTAGGGGTGTTCTAGTGTAGTTTTGTAATTACGCTGTGCCGAGCACTGGGCATCCAAAAGTCCATTAAGGGAAACACAATATTTCGGATTAATTTTTGAAAATCTATGTTCCTAGTGGAAACAAATATTACGAAAATGTAAAAAATCTTAACTTTCGCATAACTTTTCTAGCAATAAATACAATAACACATTACTGTGAGTTAGTGAACTGTATCAATCTTTCTTTTAAAAAAAAACTAGGAACTATAAGAAACAAGAAGTAACATTTTGCCTTACTGTTTTTGGTTTTCAATCTTGTTACCGGAAAAGCTTACCTGAAAAAAATTTTAAAAATATTAATACACTGTAACTGTAAGTACTAAAACGTTAATGGTCTAATGTTTCATGTACAACAAAATACTTGTTATAAGAAGTATAGCACTGATACTGGTAATGTTTATAAAGTAAAACATGTTTTATAATAAAAATAATTATTTAAAAAAATAAAAAGCAAGACCGCCGAAACACAAAATACAAAAAAATATACACAAAAATTATATATTTCATAATTTAAAAAAAATTAAAATCTGAAATACAATTGATTTAAAAAGATAACAACAAGGTATTAGAATAAATGATGACGAATATTTTCCGAGTATTTAGTTAATAAATTATGAATTTCCATTTTTTTTTTTTGTTATTTTAAGGCGAAAAGCACATTGAGGCTATTATCGCCTCCCTAAATGTAAGTGTGAGTGTAAAGTGTTAAAGTTGTAAGTGTAAGTGTTTGTTAAACTCGGGTACCGCGAGGGACGTCTAAATCCTCTCAATAGGCGCAGCTAGTCTGCACCCCTGCAGGGATTTACATGTTAAGTCGGGGGCTGTATCTCAATATATTTGCACTAAACAGCCCCCGACTGCATTTATTGCATGAACTTAACATAATTTATGTCATCATCTTCGTTAGAAAACACTTCCTCCAAAAATTTAAAAATAAATTAAACAACCATTTGGATGGAAAATATTTTTGGTCAAATTATACGCATAACGAATCTGATCAAAATCGGTTCGGCGCATTTTGGTTTATAAGACTGTAAGGCAGACGATTTTCCAGAAACCCTTCATATGAATTTAAATGGTATCAAAACATGCATCTTTATAAAAAAAATATTATTCTCGCACAAATCTGATTCTTGCTTTAAATTTGGTGTTATCATTAATTTGCATGTAAAGTTTTGAATGTAAAGGGATTTTCATACAATATAATTTGTATTATTCGCAATATTTAATTCTACTAATTTACTTTTGTTTAATTTTCATAATTGATTATTTTAAAAAGGTAGTTTTGTGCCAACATTCGCGGTTAAACAAATTATTTATTATTAATTTTTTATCTTTTATTAATTGTTAACGGGGATTTTGGTTTGTTAATTAATAAGGTGAAATTATATATATATATATATATATATATATATATATATATATATAATTTCATGTGTGTGTGTGTGTGTGTGTGTGCACGAGCGCACGTGCGTATACTTGTCTGAATTTTTTTTTATGAACTAGTATTAGATACCTTATTGTTTTAAATGTACATTGAGTAGGTTGATTAGTATTACCTACGATCTATAAATTCAAAGACTTTTTTTTTAATCAAATCTTTTAAATCCGTTTTTGATAATCCACGATTGATTATACTTTTACTTTCTTCTCGAAATCGCCCTTATTAGTGAGAGTATAAATATTTAGAAAATGAAGTTATACTCGAAGTCTTTCTCCCTTTCTCTTAACCTGTAATATAAAAGCTTTCCAAGTGCAGTGAGATGAACAGCAAAACAAGTAAATGTTGTTTTTAGAAATTATACTTCAAACTCATAATTCTTTTTTATTAGTCAATTTTGTATTCCACTGTAAGAGAAGATGAATACACAAATTGATGATATAATTTCGAACACAATTTTTAAAGCAGAAAACAAAAGTAGGAGACACAAATATTACAATTACACGAGGAGCTGAGCTGTGTTGACAGAAAATTAAATGCACAGAACCAATTAGAAAATGTTTAAGTGTAAAATATCAATAACGCATGCGCAACGCTAAATTAAAAAGGACATAAATGAGATTCCGTCGAGGATGTAGGTTAAAAGGATCGGTCACCACTGATCTAGATAATTCAAACTAAAGCCAAGTAAAAATTCCCGTCGTTCCGTCAAGGTTAAATACGGGACGTCCGTCTTAATCTAATGAAAGAAACGGCGAAATTGATGAAGCTCACTGTGAAGGAGAAGACAGAAAGAAAGCAAAGAAATAGCATAAAGATTAGGATCTGTAAAGATAGCGCAGATAACGAGTCGAAAGAGAAAAGAAATAGTGGATTTGTAGGGGAGGAAGCTGGAGAGCGGAGAAAAGGGGTAAGAGAAGAGATGCAAATAAGAGATTCTTCAGCATTTCACAGGTCGGTGTAGGGCAACTCCGTAGAGAGGAGAGAGAGAGAGAGAGAGAGAGAAAGAAAGAGAGAGAGAGAGCGAGAGAGAGAGAGAGAAGGAGTTTCTGGTAGTGGAGGAGAGGGGGTCTGCTTCGAACCACCGCCATATTTCATGTCGTCTGACTCTTTACAGTGTTGCCGGATCGAACAGAACGCACATACCGTATGTACATACAAAAGGTAGCAAGACCTGATAGATTCGTGTTTTTTTCTTTCTCTCTTGTTTTTCATCTTACTATGATTCTCTCTCTCTCTCTCTCTCTCTCTCTCTCTCTTTCTCTACCTTCACCGGTGTATAATGAAGCCACGGCTATAATTTGGAACGGTGCGTGCGTGTGCGTGTGTCTGTTCGGAGAGGTTGGCGTTCCGGGCGAGTTAAAAGGGTAGAACAACCCTTAAGGCTAAATAGCTACCGTCGACCGGCTACGCGTTCATAACATTACCATATTTTAAAAAAAAACAGCTTAACCTTCGATGTAAGTTAGAAGCTTCAGAATAACTTGTCCCGGAACTGACTAATTGAATTCCAACCAAATAAATCCGTGTCGGTACTTCAAAAAAATTAATTTAAAGATGGCGCATTACGGTATGTTCGTTATATGATTATAAACTTTAAATAATTTCATAATTAATTTTGTGTTGCATTTTTAGGTCATTAACGTATTATAAAATACACTATATTATCTAATTAAAAAATACACTTTTGGAAAACTACTTTATAAAATGTAATATACGTTTACAGCATCTTATTACAAAAAAAGAACTGCAATAAATAACAATACAATGTAACTTTCTACAATTAATAATATATAATTAATTCATTATCAGATTATAAAACAACCTAAACATAATTAGTCTTGTTTGATTCTTAATTGTTGTTTTATGTTTATTTTTATGCGTTCAATTTATCTATTTAGTGATAGTTTTATTTCTCCTCTAAAACCTGACCATTACGTGTAATTTATTCCTATGAAAGCAGTTATATTACAGTTTTATATTTATTTATTTTCATGCATACACTTGCCAGATTTATTATAAGCGGCAAGGATGTCTTTAATCAGCTGTACTTTTAATAGGTCGTACACGTGTGCGCGCTCGGATATTAAAAAAAAACAATTGCGAAATGTGTTACGCGTCCTAGGTCACACCGATATTTATCAAATTTTGTACAAATTCTGTTTATATTTCGTGCGGAATTATTTAATATTTTTTTTTATTTTCCCAGAATTATTTACATCCTTTCAATAAGACACTAAGTGAATTATATGGTTGCAATAACTTGGAGCATATATATCCACTGATATATACAATTAAAATCACAACATAAATAATGTCGCACTGCTACAGTCCTTTAACAGCTGATTCAAAGTATCGAATTAAATTGCTTTCTATATCCTTAAAGATCACGTGTTCTCCTTCTTTTATAGAAACAAACGATATTTTTTAATGAAAATAATAAATTCTTGTGATAACTTGATATTTTTACACACACTGACCCATAAAATATACGTATAACATCTTTTAACAAACTGCTAAAACTATTTTGATCAAACCTGACCCACTTTCAGCTCAAATATAAAAACGTTTATCTCACCTTGTAATATATTTTAAAATAATTATTAATTTGTAAAAAATAATATTTAAAAAAAACATTTATAGTATAGGTGTGGCGAGACGACAGTGGATGACTGTCATAAGCAAGCCTTTCCAATTATTTTAGCAAAGTAAACCATAGGTGCTGTGGAAGAACGACAGCAGGTATAAGCCAAGGAGTACAATGACTTTGGAATCAACGGGGTAAGCATCATCCAGTCGAAAGGAATCTGTTTATAAATAGCAGAAAACTAGGATGTTACTACTTAGAGCTAGAAAGTCCTGTGCGATGTGATATGCACTAACGATGTTGTACGTTTTTTAAACCATAACAATAAAGTACGATAATACTTTCTTCTTCTCTTCGTTTCACCCTCTTTGGGGTACGCTGAATCAATCATTTCTTGCGCGCTATACTTTTCTTTGTTCCCAGTAGCTCTTCATTCTTTCCGATCTTCTTTTCCTCTCCTCTTCCGAAATGACAGGTTTAGGTCTTATTTTGGTTTTATCTTGGAATCTTATTCTTTCGTACTTGGTACTAATCTTAGCAGTTTGGTCAAGCAGTGAATTTTCTGTAATTTTTAATTCTATTAGGTCTTTTTCAATTTCTTTAAACCAGTTCGGTTTTGTTTTACGATTATGGAAAAAATCAAACACCTGTTTCGTCAATCTATTGGAGTTCATTCTAAGAAGATGGCCGTAAAAATTTATTCTCCTTTTTCTCATAGTATCTGACGGTTTTTCAATTTTCTTATAGAGAGCTTCATTTCTTATATATACTACCTTATTATCCTGAAATTTTGTTCCTATAATTTTTCTTAAGATTTTCCTTTCCGTTATTTCAAGCTTTTCTATCTGGTCTATGCGATTCATGGTTAATGTTTCTGCTGCGTACAGTGCTTCCGGCTTGATCACTGTTTTATAATGTTTAATTTTGGACCCCCATGAAAGGGATTTCTTATTGTATGTTTCTTTCGTCAATTGGAAGGCCAATTCAAGTTTGTTTTTCCTGGATTCCATACGATAATATTTTATTATATTAGGATTGTTTTTTACTATTTTGTTTACAATTTCCCTTTCGTTCCGTTTATTACTTCACGGTGTTTGTTACTATGTTCGTTTTTTAAACTAATTTTGTTGTGTTGAGTGCAGTAAATTACGTATTATCTTTATTGAATTCATTACTCGACATGAACGATGTCGTCGTGATTGAGTGACACTGAGAAGGGCAGCAACGGCGAGAGGTAAACTCGGTCATAAAAACGAATAGCAATTAAATATGTTTTATTACGCATAAAGTAAGTTTCATTGTGTATTAATTACAGAAGACATATCACTGAAATTCATCAGTTTCGCAAACTAGTGCTAAGCTTCGGAAATCTACAAAAAAACTCTAGATTAAAGAATATGTTTTGAATTATTTTTCAACTTATTTTGTGCGACAGTAAAAACCATTGCCAGAAGAGCAAACAAATCATAAAAATTTAGACATTATTCGTATCTAAGCACTTTTCAAAAATCTGATTTCTCAAAACTTCCTCGACAGCAGTACGATACTTTACTCGAATATAGACCGAAAACACCACTGCTATGCACGCAAACCTGAAAAATCGTTTCTTCAGAGTTAAAGTCACTTTAGTAAATTTCTTCTGTTTCAAAATATCAACACTGCTCTAAGTTGTGAAAATTACTGACCTTCATATTGAATTATTTACGTGAAGTCTATTTTAATACCTAAATAGAATAAAATGTAAACATTTTAGAAATTAAAATGCCGATTTTTTGTTAATTTTTGTTTGACAGCTGCTGAACCGAATTTCGGGAGAAAATGGTAACACAAACGTTTTCGTTGCATTTAAAAAGGACAGCTAAAGATACAGTGTAGGGTATAATTACTACCTTCATCTTCTAATATGTAAATGAATTTCATAGGAATCTGATCGCAGTAGTTAATTTTTTTATCAGGAGACTTTAATGCTTCGTGTAAGTATGACGTTTCACGTAATTTGGACAAACATAAAGGAACTTAGGTCTAAATGCGTGAAATTATAGTAAAATAAATGATGCAAAAGAAGAGTAAGATGACCGGGAATGTTAAGTAATTTAAATAATTTAACCTAATAACAGAACGTTTGTGCGATGAAGCAAGTTTTATCCTAGCTTATAATTTAGAATATATAAAAACAGTAATACCCCTTCTCAAAAAATGTACTTTTGCATACACCTATACGAAAGAAAATAAATATTGCTAATTATTCTGATTTCTAACAAATCAACAACTCGAAATAATCCTATCCTAAAATAACTAAATTTAATGTTACGCCAAAATTGAAGTGGTTTCAAGGTGTCGGTAGTATTTTCTATTACAAAATACGGAAAATATAATGATCGTGAAAACAGATTTTTAAATTCCAAAATTATATGTGTCTAATTTCTATGAGTTTAAAGTGATTTTTATTCAAATATCTGTCCGTCGATGTGTATGTGCACATCGCAGAAGATTAAATGACTGATTCAGATGAAAAGGTACGGAGGCTATATTTTTAAAGTCTGTTCTCAAGCACTTCTCGCTCGATAACATTTTAAAATTTTTAAAAATTGACTCCCGAAATCAGCTTTAAATATTTACTTTATATTGTAGCTACGACAGTTGCATCAAAACATTTAGGTAGACTAACTGAATATAACATAACGTTTGCACAATTTTTTCTACGCAATATTCAATATTTGTCTTGCAATGACTTGTCTCAAATCAAACATTACCTGCCTGACTATTTCCAATATTTGTCTTGCAATGACTTGTCTCAAATCAAACATTACCTGCCTGACTATTTCCACAATCACTTTTAACTTTCATATCTATTAAAGCACATTCCTTGATTCCCTTTCATTTCCTCTTCCTCTCTTGGGTTTCTCTTTATTATTAGTCGAACCCACTAATTTTCATTTTCTTTTAATCTGTATAATCATCATTTCCTTCTTGGTTCTTGTAATCACATTATCTGCATGGTATCCCAGTACCTGTTCCCCGGTCTCCTGATGACTTTCAGTCCACCAAACGTTGGACAATCTGTGAGTTAAGTATTCCAGCGTTATGTGCCTTAATGATCCGTGAGCGTTCGGTCCATAGCATTCCTCTGCAGGCGCCATTATGATGTGGTGTTTCCTATTTCTGTTTTCAACGCTAAGGTGGACTAATAACAAGGAAGACTAGAATGCCAGGACGTGCTGGAACCACAAATCTACCGACCGTAGTCACCTGTTGAAGGGTACGTTGCTTCATGTTGAACGAGATGTTGCCAGTTTCTCTTGTAGACTAGTCGGCTTCAAAATTAATTTCGTGTCTATTTATGTCTTTATTTCTTCCTCTTTTACGGTAACAGTACACGCTTAGTATATTATATGAAAACGTAATGTTTCTTTGGTTTCGGTATTTTTTCTTAGTTGAAGAACAGGTGCACGTTGTAACAGTTTATAATACAATTCGAAATTAATATAAGTGTCTACAATAATTGTTGTTAATATTGATAGTTTTTAACATCATAACCTAAAATTTGTTATAGTCCATCAGCTGTTCAATGAAATCAGCTGATCATTACGAATTAATATAAAACAACTTGATATTTTACTATAGCTACAGTAAATATATAAGCTAAGTTCACGTATTTATTTATTTAAACAAAACAAGATATTTGTAAACATATCTTCAAACTAATTATATATTCAGCAGAGATATCATTAAGAAAAGCTTAGCTTCTGCCGGTAACTCCCCGAGTTCCATAGTGTACTTTTTTTTACAATGTTAAATAAATACGACAGATCATCGATCTACTTGTGTTAAATGTATTATCGACTCCGCATTACTTTCGATAAATTTTGAAACTAAAAACTGGACACAGTAATAATTGCCAAACATACCTTCTTTACAAACTTTATCTTATGAACTGTAAAGTTAGTAACGTTCGATGTCAAACTAAATTTAAAACAATTTTAATGTGTACGCTTTTATTACATGCAACGAAACATTAAAAGAGACTGGCGACACATTCTAATGTGGACGTACTGCCTCTCCTAAGGACCAGTCAGGATCAGCGCAGATTGAAAAGCATTAAAGCCTTGTGATTTGATGTGTTAGTGAAGTGGGGGTCTGGCTGATGGGTCGGATCTTGGATATACCTTCATGTACTTGACTCTAATGAATGTAATATTACTTGATAAGTCATACTTAGTTGTGAATTTGTAAAATAAAAAAAATGGACGCTTTAGTTAATTATACAACCAACTTTAGCATCTTAACCACTTGGTTTCACAAACCATGGAACACCTTAGCTTATCACCAAAACGAGTGAAATTGTAGAAGTGAGCCAACAAAGCTTATTTAAAGCTGATAAAACACAAGCACAAATGAAACGGATTCTTTAGTATACGATTAAAGCATTGGAAATTGCAAAGCACGATCACAATTCCATGAAACTAATCAGCTTTTGAAGCATATGATCTTAACCATATGATCTTAAACTGGAACGTAGACCTAAAGAGCTTATAAAAGATAACGAAACTATAACTTCAGGTCATTTTGCTTGTGCCACAACACACGAACCTGCAACGTCTGGCCTCGACATTTTGTGTAGAAATGCAAATGCGGAAGCAGCTTTGCATATAATTTCCGACTGTCCAGTTTTGTACTGAAAAAGATTTTAATTTTTAGACAATCTACGGACTGGGACAGATGAAGAAAAATGGCAAGAGCAAACGAAATATTGAGATGCTTTCTTTAAAAACCTGACGTTGGATTAGGAAACTTGATTAGGACCAGGAACGAGGGTGCGCAGTAAACTATATAGCAGATAACTAGATCCAGGAATATGGAGTCGTGGCTCTGGTAAATAAAAAAGTCTTTATATCTTATCGCCACAACAGATGAAACCTTATCACCTAGATAACGAAACTGTAATGTCAAAACCACTTGGCCGATAGCAATACTGATCCCAGGTAACTTAGTCCGCACCAAAACAACAATCCCGGGTGGCATTCGACATTTTTATTTACGAGATCAGAATTCATAAGTTGAATTTTTTCCTGAACCTGAAATGTTTTCTGTATTTTACGACATTCTTCCCGCATTCCCCGCATCGGTCCCCGCCATGGTTCATCGTTCAACTATTAATATTTACTTCAACGGTTCTTTAATAAGTCAAGGGCAATAAATTGCTAAAGTTAGCTTAGTAATAAAATGTTATTGCAACCAATTAATATGCGCCGTAATTTAAATACTTACGCAATGACTGCTTTACGCGTTTTTTGACATCTTACGAAGTGCAACTGTCCCGTAAACACAAGATCTATATTAAAGTCCCTCCGCGGTGTACATTATCAGCAAGTCAAATCAGTAAAATACATCAAAGTCGATGACAACATTGTGCAGTATCGATTATATTATTATAAACAATAATCGGAGCTTGTTCCAGTTTCGGCGACATGATAAAAGCGAATTTTTTGGACAATCGGTTCATCCGTTTTAAAACTACTTCAATTCAAAACGTAAAAAATGTCAACCGCTCCTATAAAATTCACAGAATGCTTATCTTACAATCGAAAATCGAATTACACACAAGCGATAACCTTACCAACGTTTAGGTTAATTTTTAATTTTACAATAAAATTGTAAAATTAACACGCTAATTTTTGCAGATTTTAACGATGTTTACGACAAAAGAATCGACTGTTGAAAAATGTCACAAAAAACGTATGAATTCTGTTAAAAGCCGCCATTTGATGGATAAACCAATTTGCAGATTAACGAACTTGTCTTACCCAATACCAAAATCAATTTGCGTGCCAAGCTTTTAATAAAATTGGATTAAAATTACAAATTGTATTGTACGGCATGCATACATTTACATATTTACATAGCATTTTTAAAAACGCCTCAAAACGTGTTCTAGAGGCCATGATCGGTGATAATTCCATGGTCTAGGGCCTAGGTCTTACCGCGATGGCCGTTCCAATAGCTCATTTCCCAGTAGAAATTCGCTAATAAACACTTACTTATAACTGCATTCCACAGTCCACAGTATATGGCTACTACAGTATCGTTTTGATCCTAGCCTAATGATGGAGCTTCCTAATTGCATACTTTGGTTTGCTGCTATGAGTCTTCGTCGTACTTGCTTTACAGATTTACCAAAAAAGGTCTTCAACGAACTTATAACGCCGTTTAGAGAACAATTCGTTGCATATAATACCTACCGAGAGACGGACGTTTTTAAAAGTATTACGCTTATTAAGCGTAAAGATATTTTTAGGTAAGACGGAAGAAATTCACTTTATTAAATATATTTAATTAAATACACTTTACTGATTATTTCGCACAGCACAATGATTACACTCATGACGTTAAATGGTATAAAATGAAATACAGTTAAATTTACGCTTCCTGCAAACCATACCTGGCAGCACTGGCGATGATCACGTGGCAAAGAATGTTTAAGCAAGAAGTGGAAATAATAAAGTGAGAATAGTTTAACCCGATGTATAAAATGCAACAAGCCAAAGGAACGTCTGGAAGGAATGAGTACAGCACATTCAGAAAGGACAATTACAGATAGTGTTGGGGATAAGAACTGCCTTCATTTTTTAATGCGTAAATGAAATTGATAAGAATCTGATCGCAGAAATTATTTTTTTTAACTGGAGACTTTAATGCTTAGGGTAAGTATGAAGTAGCATGAAATTCGGATAAACATGAAGATCTAAATGCCTGAAATTCTAGTATGATATGCTAGAGCAAGAGTGAATAGTAAACATTTTCTAAAGCTCTTTACAATTTAATATTTGCTAGAAAGGAACACTCTTAATTTTATTCACATTGTTCTTCTTACAAACATTCAGGTATGTTATCGTATCTGCATCACCACTACTACTTATAATGATCAAAGTATATTTCGTAAATAATTACCTAGTTAAATATCCCGCAGCTAAGTGCGCGTAGAGCAAACACTTCTATATTTTTACAGATGTTCATTAAGTGTAAAGAGTACAACCGTCAAATTTAATTTAAAGTAACTGGGAAAAGTAAAATTAATTACACCGCGTAGTTTCAATTAATTTAATAACACTTTTGCAATAGCACTGCTTTAATTAGCAAAATAACGACCCACATGAGCTTTAACAGAACGTAGTGGTATGAATTAATGGTATGAATTAAAAAAATTAAATATTTCAGTTTATTACGTATACGTTTTTCCTATTTAACACTTACATCCACGTTGTTACTGGTCTTGGATTACTATCTTTAATTTAATGAAATTACTCTAAAGATCACAACAGTCCGTTCGCTATACTCGTTGGTGGATAGTAAAACAATTCTAACACGAGAAAACTGCTGCAGTTGTGCAGTGCTTGTTTCGGTAGATTTTAAACAATGTTGGGGACAGGGAACATCTTCGTCTGTCTTTGAAAATTTCAGACATTGCATTTCCTACTTTTACATTTGCTGTTGTATTTCCGTACAATGTTTTGGCTGCCCCTATTAATGTTGTTTCTATATTAGTATTCTTTACTGTGCGTTACACTGTCGTAAGATTTTCCAATGCCTACATAAAGGCAATACACCGCCATCTTTCAATTACCTGTGTTTTACAAAACAAGTGATTTGTAGTCGATCTTCCTGCCCGAAATCCTGCCTATTCTTCAGTTTCCATATTCTGGTCGTTATAACTTTTCCATATATTCTACTAATCGAACTTGTATCGAACTCATTGTTATTGATACCAAAATCAAAATAAAATACTGTGAGCTATTTAAACAGCAGATTTTTTAAAAACCTGAGAAACTATCATTAAAGAAGATGAATAATATTATCGAATAATATTTCGTCCAATTTGACAACAAAGTGATCCAAATAACATTATTAGTAACTGGTATTGTAAATTGACTGAAGATACGCGTTTCATAGTAGCTGAAACGCGTCACGTCACTATCGATATAATAACATTAGTTATTTGTTGAAGTTAGGTTAACAGTTAACATATTTACACAGTCACGTGACAGTAATTACATGATAGTGGTTCTGTTTTAACTGTCTAACCCAAATTTAATAGTTGATTTATTTATTTTTTTTTTAACGTCCGACTATTGTGCACACTTGGGCTAATGCAGATGATGGGATGATTTATAGCGCATGAAAATGCCACGTCCTGGCCGGGAATCGAACCCGGGTCCTCGGGGTGAAAGCCCAGTACACTATCCACTAGGCCACCGAGGCGACAACACTTGATTTAATTACAAATACTGCTGTATACTGAGACCTGTTCAAATAGACTATTATTATTTCGTGTTTATGTTCTAATTATATTTTCAGAAAAAATTATGAATTATCTATTTGTATATTGCTGGTAGTTTCGACAATGAACCTTGTGCAATAACACAAATTCAATCAACCTATATTAGACTTTTATTTTACTGTTACACGTACTTTAAAGTACATAGCTATCATATGAGTTCTGACTGTACTTATTGAAATGAAATCAGTAATCTTAGTACATGGTACAACACTTGTATCACCTAAATCAAAACTGAAATACCTGATTTACTGAAACACTGTCTTCTTTGTTTGTGAATACTCTACAATCTCTAGCATTGTAAACATCATATTTTAACAATTGAATAAATATTAACACAGAAACCTTTCAGAGACTTCAACGCCTGGATAGGAGAGGATGCGTTAACAGGAAACAAAAACCAACAAGCAAGATAACACTCTGTTAACAATACTGTATCCTGAACTGGTAAATTACAGTGTTTAGTTTGTTTTATCTTACCCAACTCCTACAGTTGTTCTTTGATAAGCAGAGAGAGGTGCTTATGAATTTTAATATATATTTGTTCTCCGAGGTGGGAAGGTTGTGAGGTCGCGCGAACCTACATCCTGAAATAGGATAATTGAACATACCGTGTGCAAAAATATAACAGGCATTGCTTGTGTGACGGTTCAGCGAAGACAAGGAATTTAATAGGCTGTGCATGGACTGGCGTGGCTTTCAGACCTTAATGAGAAAGTCTGCAAATAATAAGAATTATGGAAATAATTGAATAAATCGCGTGGCTTGTTAATGTAGCCTATCGTCTTGAAGTGCGTCTTCCGTGGTTAATTAATGTATGCCGTTAAACTCGTCAAAATAAAACGGTATTATCTGACAAAAATGCCGCCGTTTGATTGGTTTAATGGTATTTTTAAGGTAGTATAACGCATAAAGCAGCTTCCTAGTGATTTATTTCCAACTCTGCTTGAGCGATGACGTAACTATCTATTGCATGTTTATTTCCAGGGGATTGTTATTTTAGTACAAAGTTCTTTGAACTTATCTCTCTCATTACAGAATCCATATTTCGGGTTAGAGAGATATGGTCACCTTAATTATATTTAATGCAATGAGCTATTTATTCGTTGTTTTTTTAAAATAGTTTAGGAAATCCCGATGAAGAACGGGTATGAATAATAAAAGTCACGTTTCAAACAAGTAACAATATTTTTTTAATACAGAATTGTAGTCTAAAAGTTAGTTAAAACCCTGTTTCTGTGTCTAATTCTCAACACACTTTTCTATCGAAGGAGCCACAATCCGTTATCCCCTCCCTGGAATCGCTTTCACCCTTAAAATCAATGCCACCCCACTCCAGAGTCCTCTCCTACACCAGTAAATGATGATGAAGTTAATAAAAACATTAAGACTGAATTAAATGTTATTGTTTACAGTAACCTGTATGGATTTTATTGTACAGTAACATGAACAAAATTGAAAATCAAATCAAAGCAGGTAGCCTAATTAATTGTCATGCATATGCATGTAATTCATAAAGTAGGCCCACAGTTTGACAGGAATATATCAGCAAATACATTAGGCTTAATTGACAAGGAATTGTGTAAAGCCATGTTTATCGTGCAAAAACGCATCATATGCTTTACCTTATTAAATCAGTAACACAAAATATGTTTAAAGAAACTGTTTTCAGTGTCATTGTTGCAATGCTGACAACAAGTAATGAAATTATTAAAAACAATCATTTGTAAATCTGCGCGGAATTTTTAAATATAATTAAAATAATTAAACACTAAAATAAAATACACTTGAAACTCAAACCGTTAACAATAAAACCACTAAAATATCAATAAACTGTGTAAACACAACCATGAAAACAATAGTCAATAAGTCTTAACACTTTATAAAACTGCACTTTTATTACCAGTATGAAACATGATGATGATAATGATGTATGATTTTAATAGCCTGAGTAAAAACTTGAACTTTAAATTTCATAACAATCGTAGAAGAAGTTACTTTACGCGGGAGTTTTTGTCACATCTTGTTCGGAGCGATTTTCTTGCCAGCTTCGGAGTTCTTATGTCAGACTGGTCTGGCAAAAATTGTTATTACCGGGGTCTATTATCTTATCCAAAAAAAAATTAATGACTAATACTTTAAACATTAATAAATACAGCAGCTTAAAGAGAAGCCTATAAATGAAGATCAGAAACAAACAACAAACTGTCTAGCTTATGGCAAACACGACGTGCACACTGTGAACCCGCATGTACATTTTTCAAATTCCAGAAGTACAAAGGTCATTAAAAGGTGAGATTTTGATTGCGTATAATTGCCCCCAACAATTAAGGAACGCCCGTGAAAATTTTGAATTAATTAAGGGCAAATTGAGCAGGATGGTGGGAGGCAATACAATAATGCAGGCCCGCCAAGACAAATAGCCGGTCATAAGTCATAAGCTATGGAGAGATTAGTGGAGGGCATTATCATTAGGGAATGTTGGACCTACTGCGGCACGAACCGGCAACACTGTACTCCCGCTCTACGTTTTGGCAGGGGACAAAGGCAGCAGAGCCCGTAGCACGTATCACGTAGGAGTAGAGTAAGTTGGTTCTGTTCTTAGTCCTTTGGTACCATCTGTTGTTTGACTATGTCTTCTGGTTCGGCTCGCCTACTACTAATTAATCTATTTTACATTCTGTGAATAGTTTATATTTCTTGGTATCTTGTAATATCTGAAGACGAAACGAGAGAATGTAAACAAATTGACAAGCCTTTTACGTAGAACATGCTCGGGTGTTTTTTCTTGATTAGATAAAATAGATATTTGTTTGTAAACAAATATTTTTCTATTTTCTTTTTTTTTTGATAAATTTATTTTTTCGAACTGATCGGATTATTATTTTAATCGGTCCACAAGATTCTAGATAAACACATTCAAATTTTAGGTGCATTTTTTTTATTGAAAACATTTTCTTGACTGATCACTTAACGTCAAAAATTGTATATTTTGACAATTTTCTCTCCCAAAACTACCAAAAGTTACTGTTTAACAATAACAAGAGAAAGCAAGCAAAATAACTGCATTTAGAGGGGAAAACATATTTACTCGTTTAATCTAGAAAATATCGAACAGATAACGTATACGTATTCCTATTTTGTTGATAAAGGAAATAAATACTCATCGTTTACTATTTATTCAAACTATACGAATGCTAGGTCACCAGGTCTTGCGGAAGCGTACGTTTGACGTAAAATCAGACAGGGAAAGATAAGAATCCCTAAATTGTGTCTACTAAATTAGGAACACCACGCCCAAGAACAAGCGTAAAATAATTTATAAACATCAAAACGTTAAACACTTTACTGATAAAACAGTATATAGAAACCAATAAATTCCCGTAAATAAATCCTGAAATCTTTATCGGTTTTGATTTGATTCCGTATCTATAAATAGCCAAAAGATTGCCGGATTTAGGGTCCATGACCTTCAGCAGGCCGGCTTAGCTGCACATGCGCAATGACATCCGACTGTCCCAGCTCAAAAGCACCGGTCGCTGTTTAATGCCGCACATCCTGGCCTAGATCCCCTGGAAACTTTAATCTCGGAGACTTTAATGCGTTCGGCGAACTTGGAAAAATCTTAACCGCTCTGATGCCTCGCTGTTCATCCGTCGTCGATTAGCTTTGAGTGTAAAACTAAAACACCAACAGTTTTACTTCTTTGTAAAAGTAAACAGGCCTGCAGTGCCGTAACAGAGGTTTTCCTTTTCGAGTAGAACATTAATTATAATGTAAGCAAGCTTTATGAACAAATTAACTTCACACGATGTATCCAACACTGAAATAAAATATTTTAACCTTGTGTTTGCCACTACGACGTAAGAAGGACATCGATGAGGAAGAACAAATCAAATTACAATCATCATTTTAAATTAACACGAGATAAACTTGCCATAACCACATACAGCGTTGACAACGCTTAGTTCATAGTCTACGTTCTGTTCAAAACAGTCTCGCTATTTTTTTAAGATTGTCGCTCTGTACGGTAATTATTACAAAAATATCAACACTACGAGAATAACAGACAAATTTACGTCGACAATTTTTGTTTGTCATTTTAGTCTAGGTTTCGAAACCTCGAATTCACCACCACACTTCCGCCATTTGCACTACACGAGAAGGACTGTATCACAAAATGTCTTTTTCCCAATTGAAATCTGTGATTAATTACCAGTTAAGGGAACCAGTTTGAATATAATCCCGAAGATTAGATTAATCAATAAATAGAACATAGAAGAAGAAGAAAAAGAAGGTGAAGGAGGTGCTGCCAGCCGGGGCAACATTCCTGGGGCACACCTTCTCGGGCTCTTTATTAACAAATTTGGTACAACTGAAACGACACTGTTTTCAAATGACTTTGAGGTCCAAGGTCATTGGTATAACGAAGCTTAGCGAGCCCGGAGTTGTTTATCGGTGAGAGTGGTTTTATTGTGCCGGGAGAAAGGTGATAAACACTTAAAATATAAAGTTGTTAATTGTTTTCGGTTTTGTTTTGTCGTATAAACTTGCATACAGTGATAACATCTGGAGAAGTTGAATTAATTTTTGAAAAGATATTCTTTACTTAATTATCCCATTAAAAACACACCGTTAGAAATATCTTTTCAAGATTAGAAAGATCTTGTTAAATGAATTATATTTTAAAGGATATATTGTTAGAAATACCTTACTGCATTGAATTAAAAGTGAAAGATAAGTTCTGTTTTTTAGTATTTACAGTTATGTCGTGGGATAAAGTTCGATGTTGAACTTTTAGAGAGGATACCAATATTGTAGTCTTTACATCCATAAAAGTGGGTTTTGGAATGTGGTCTGTCTGTCCTTATGTTTCAAACCAGCCCAGATGGCTTTCACATTGAATCAAATTTGGCATTTCCTTACCCAGACAGTTGGTTTTTCAGACATAAATAACGGCAAATTTGACAACACATTTTAGAAAGTTTAATGAATTTTAAAAGTTATAAATGACAAATATCGGTTTTGGATCAAAACCTAACGAATTTGAGTTTCTGAATTAAACAATAGCCACTGTTCAAAATATTTCTTTACAGACATTGCACAATATTTCCAAAACGTATGAAACTATGCTTAGATTTATAAAAGTCCCGTATTGAAAATTCATCACTACAATATTGTTTAATACTTAAAATACCGACGTTCTTTCTATACCGACGTTAAAGTTTCCTCAAATGCAAAAATTCGCTATTACAAATCAATATAGGGTCTAGGTTGAATGCGCTTCGTTTCTATCCCAACGTTAAAGTCTCCGGAGATTAGAAATTCGTTGATACAAATCAATATACGGTCTACGTTAAATAAGAAGTGCAAAACATTTAACAGGTAATTACAGAGTGACTACGTCCGCATAACGGTGACGCGCACGATTTCCGTGCTCGCTACAAATTTGATTTGTTCGGTTGTTTTGGAACAGTGTCGACCAGCGAATAGCTGAGGTACCAGGTGCGAATAGCTCCCCTCCCCCTCCCTTTGTTTTTATGAGTACCTCCCCGGTGGGTTTTTTACTGTAGTGACCCATCATCGAGCCATCCAGAAAACATTCTTTATTCTAGGCGATTACAGCTACACAAATATCACGCCTGACGATACCCGTTTTGAATTTAAGTATTCGTTTTTGAAAGTGATATTTGTTAGGTTTTGTTTTAGGCCTATATCAGGCGCACAAACATTAAAGTAGGAACTGGTGAGAAATCACCAAGTTTAAAACTTTAAACCAAATACTAAAACGGCTAAATAAGTAGCTTAGAATTAAATCGAATTTAATGACAATTTATAAACTTATTTATGAATGGTTGTGTTGTAACATTCTTTATCAATATATTAAGTGTTGCTCATAAGGAACTTTCACCATACAAACTCACTTACAATTCACAAGACATTCATCACATGCTATGTTATAAATGTACTCTGAGTCATTCGTATCGAATTTTCTTCAAAAGCTATCAACAAGTAACAAGATATGTCACAAAAAATCCGGTTGTAAAGCAATCGTCGTATAACCACAAAATTACTTAATTTCTAAAATTATTTTGATCAAATTAAGCTCAAATATTAATTCACCAGAATTCAACTTACGGCATAGTTTAAAATCTACCTTTTAACGCCATCTGTCTCTTACAAACAGCAACTTACAACAATTTCGTTAAAAAGTTTCATTCCTACCGATTCACAAGTGTTTTTTTCTGGAAATTGTATTCTAAAAAGTCGATGCATCAGGCTACATAGCACACGGGAACTAGTCGCGTTCATGGCTACAACGTCACAGTGTAATCTTCAGTTAAGTTTTTTTACCAACCAACCTAAGCTTGTCTGCTGTCATAATGTTCTCTATTTACAAACCGGCATTCTCCTTCTTTGGTAATTTCGATGTATCGATCGACCTATTAGTATTCGTCACCAACAATATATCTAACGTCCAAATCGTTTACTGTGGTAAAAAGCTGACTTCTACAGTGGGTCTAACACCTTCCGGGTTCCGCCTAGTGTTAAAATGCACTCTGAAATCGCATACCGATGGTAGGCAAACGTATCATTCGAGAATATACAAATTGTGTTTGTTTAATATTCACCTGTATCTGAACTTAATTTTAGTGCCTAAATGGATGTTGCTTTTGTTGTAGTCTACAAGCAAAAAACTTAAATTTGACAATCTATATAATCAGAAGCTTTTATAAAAATTAAACCTTTTATGGGTTTTTTCCAATAGATCCTAAACTGGATATTTTCTGTGGACAGCCAATTTAAAAAACCCGATTTTTAAGTGCTTTGATCAAAAAAGGGACTTAATTTTTAAACATTAAAAAAATTGTCTCAAAAAATGACCAAACTAGCGTGCATATCGAATTTTATCAACATCAGTCATCTAACCTGCAAAGACATATACAAAAATCTAGCAAAAAAAAATTTTGGTTTCTAAGAATTCGAAAATGGATCAAAATCTTGAAAATATTTTTTTTCTCCCGACTATACTTACATAGTAAGAAAATAAACATGCATTTTAACAATGGTCATTCTTCGGAAACTGCAAAACAGAAACTTAAAATGCAGTTTTAAATTGATAATGATGCAATATCAATACATTGTTTCCTAGATATTCATATTTTCACAGGAGCTTTGTAATAATTTTTCAAGTCAAAAATGTGCATGTAGGCTGTACATAATTTAAAATCTTTATACCAAAACTGACCGTAAAATATTTCAGCGCCGCAGTGTACCTACTATTCTAATTTCTTGAACATACCGTTCGTGGTAACAATCTTACCGTAATAAAACTGAGCTTAAGCGTTCAGATAAGCTGGTATAGGTGATACAAAAATAAAAAACTAGTCATTTTTTCCAACCGCACACCTCACATTGTTTAAAAATGCAGATAAGGGTAATGGCTGAAGTCCTACAAAAGGTTAGCATACTTAAAAGCGTATGTATGTTTATACCAAGTCCTGTAAACGCCAGTACTTAGAAAAGTTATTCTTTGCTCAGTTTATATTCACGCCCAAGTGATTTCAATAAGGACAGAAAGGAATTGAGTACTCTTTTAATATTTTACTTAATATTATGGTTACTTTGGTGTTGTAAAATGCAATACAGCTGGTTTCACGACCGGGCTAGTACGAAGACGGCGCCCAGTGACCTTCGACTTTATACAGACCCTTCTCCTTATTATAACACTTAACGCTGCGTGATTTTCGCATGCCAACATGAAATACAAACAAGTACATAGGTTACACGGTACTTTCACTCGGAGCCAGTCTGCGACTTGCATAATATGTAGGCCTACCTGTCTTGCACGGTGTGTTCCGATATTCAAGCGAGGATGTGTCACAGGGTGTGTTAATAAATGATTTAGAACTGGAAGGGTGTTTTAACATTGCACAACCTAACCTGACTGGCTGAACATTGCAATCGTTGCTGTGACACACGGTCGGTTGACATATAGCCTAGTCATCTTCTAATATTACGTAGGACGTACAACTAAGCACAATCTAATTTACAAAACGTTATAGAGTTATTGATTTTCAGAACAAAAACGTTTTAAAAAATTACGGTTTAAAGAAGGTAGGCAGATTTTGCTGCTTTTTCGACCGGGCAACGTTTTGGTTTGGGTAAGAAGGAAATTCAATTTTTAAAACGATTTTTTTTAAACCTGTTTTCTTCAACGATTAAAATTTTTTTACAAAAACAAAAATGTTAGAAGCTAACGTTTTTGAAAATTATTGAGATATGTGGCAATGTCTGAACGCCAAATTGGTAAATTATTTTGTATAGGCCCTACAACGATTTCTACAGGTACGTAAAGGAGCAGACATCTAAGGTGGATTAATTTGATGCTATTATACTACACTTTATGGTCACTAATTACAAAGATTTACTTATAATCGACATGTTTGTTATCCCCTCCTTTCCATTTTTTTTAGTTCAATGCTTAGAAGAGTTACTGAATTTCATCGTTTTCTAAAAAGTTCTCTAACTGATTAGACCGAAATAGTTTGACATTTTTCTTGGTAAAGCATTAAAATTACAGCATTTTCATATTAAAACGTTTTGGTTATACACTGTGGTAAATTTTTTTGTTTAGCCTAAAAAAAAACTTGAGACTGATCGATTTCGTAAGTGCGCTTGCTTACGAAATTCACCCCATTATCTAAGCGTAACAGATACGCGCCTTGTGCTTGCACATACGTACAAACTTGCAAATCTTTGCACAATTACACGCCCCGAGGGCGACTGGAATCCAGTTTTACAAATATTCGATTGACATAATAGTGATTGGGACGGGCCGGGCTCGAACGCAAATTACAGGTTCCCGAGCTCCGGTGTCTAATAGCACCCGTGGTGGCTCGAGTCTAATTACTGCCTTATTTCCAGTAACCAAAATACAAATTATACGGGGGGAAAGTAAGTGCATTCGGCGAATTTCGGCGGGAAAATTATTTTACCTGGAACCAAAGCGAGTCGAAACCGACGAAGCGAAATACCTCAAAACACAACATAGAAGTTCATCTCATCTGCTTCCATGGTTTTTATTGATTTTTTCGATTTTTTTGATTTCCTTCTAAACCGTGGATTTTTTTAATTTCAAATTTTATACAATGATTAAAGAATTGAATCTTCACGTAAAACCCTACTATCGAAATGTGAATAATTAATTCGGTCCATTTATGTTAGCAATTTTCTACATCTCTGGAAATGGACACGGACAGATAGCAACCTTCAAATTTCGTTTCACGACTGCATTAACAAAATTTGCTTAAAATCGTTAGCACGGAAGTTGAAATTCTTCGGTTTTTGCTTTAGAAGTAAACGCACCTACGGACACAACCAGTGAGAACACAGCGCCGGACACACTCACGGGTCTACATGGCACTGCAAGCAGCACTACGAAGTGTTGCGTTTTTATATTTTTCCGTTCACAACAAACACACTGCACGTCTGGTTTTTCTGGCGTAGTCGGGTAATATATGTTTGTATGCGTGCGTGCGTGCGCAGGCCTACACGGGTTCGCCTGACGCCTTTCTCCTTCCATTGAGGAGCGCAGCAAGCCCGATCACGTGACAGAAAATATTGAAAACATTGCCGTAAAGGTCACGAAAACTGATTAAGGTATCACTGCAAACGCTGCATCAGTTCGTCACCTGTTTTGTAGGTACAATTGTCCAAAAACTTTGTAAGATTTCTAGAAACAAAAATATTGCCTACTAACATTGAAAGTTAGTTTTCGTTATAAAGTAATGTTTCTTTTCTTCTGGTGCCATCTGTCTGAACCTTGGCAATCGTTCTGACTACTTGTATTTAGAGATTACCGCTAGGAATAAGGATTTGGTACTATTGCTATACCACTTCCTCAGGTAATTGAGGCAAAATGTCTGTCTGCGCCTAGCAATAACTTTCCCATGTACAATAAGCTGCAAAAGACGATAATTCTGACCCCTCGTGACAAGTCTACAGTATTCTTTCTATCTTTAGTTACTTTATTTTGGGTAGATCCTGTGTACAGTCGCAGCAGTACTTTTGCATCGCTTATTCTATCCGCATTTTGTACTCTACCCATATTGCTTACTTTATCCGCAGTTCGTACTCTATCCGCATTACTTGTACTCTCCGCAATTTATACTCTATCCATATTGCTTACTCTATCCGCAGTTCGTACTCTATCCGCATTTTGTACTCTATCCATATTGCTTACTCTATTGCAGTTCGTACTCTATCCGCATTTTGTACTCTATCCATATTGCTTACTCTATACGCATTTTGTACTCTATCCATATTGCTTACTCTATACGCATTTTGTACTCTATCCATAACTCTATCCGCATTACTTACTCTATCCGCAATTTGTACTCTATCCATATTGCTCTCTCTAAACGCATTTTGTACTCTATCCATATTGCTTACTCTATTGCAGTTCGTACTCTATCCGCATTTTGTACTCTATCCATATTGCTTACTCTATACGCATTTTGTACTCTATCCATATTGCTTACTCTATTCGCATTTAGTACTCTATTCATATTGCTTACACTATACGCAGTTCGTACTCTATCGCATTTTGTACTCTATCCATATTGCTTACTCTATTGCAGTTCGTACTCTATCCGCATTTTGTACTCTATCCATATTGCTTACTCTATTCGCATTTAGTACTCTATTCATATTGCTTACTCTATACGCAGTTCGTACTCTATCGCATTTTGTACTCAATCCATATTGCTTACTCTATACGCAGTTCGTACTCTATCCGCAATTTGTACTCTATCCATATTGCTTACTCTTTACGCATTTTGTACTCTATCCATATTGCTTACTCTATACGCATTTTGTACTCTATCCATATTGCTTACTCTATCCGCATTACTTACTCTATCCACAATTTGTACTCTATCCATATTGCTATCTCTATACGCATTTTGTACTCTATCCATATTGCTTACTCTATTGCAGTTCGTACTCTATCCGCATTTTGTACTCTATCCATATTGCTTACTCTATACGCATTTTGTACTCTATCCATATTGCTTACTCTATTCGCATTTAGTACTCTATTCATATTGCTTACTCTATACGCAGTTCGTACTCTATCGCATTTTGTACTCTATCCATATTGCTTACTCTATCCGCAATTTGTACTCTATCCATATTGCTCTCTCTATACGCATTTTGTACTCTATCCATATTGCTTACTCTATCCGCATTTTGTACTCTATCCATATTGCTTACTCTATACGCATTTTGTTCTCTACCCATATTGCTTACTCTATACGCATTTTGTACTCTATCCGCATATCGAACTCTAACCGTACTTCGTACTTTATCCTCATTTCATGCTGAACCACATTTCGTATTCTATCCGCCTTCAGTACTCCATGCGCTTGCGATTCTAAGCGTAAACCGATAAAAGCACATTTCAAAGGCTTTAATTTTTCTAGTGTTCGTACAACAAGATATACATGAAAGTACATGTATTGCTTAGATACCTTCATTGTGATCATTAATAACGCCAGTCGATTGACAGTGAACGAAAAAAGTCCAACGGAGTAACCAGAACAAAAGCAGCAACAGATTCACCTAACTGCAAGTTGCCCCATCAGTTCTTGTGTACCAAGGAATAGCGACGGTTGCTGATGATACAGCTACGGCTATGAGCGACAGCACTGAGGAATAAACAACAAGACTACAAGCAGCCTTGGGTGAAGTCAGTAGCTGGACTAAGAAATGGAGAATTGGATTAATTAAGATGAAACCAAAACATAATTTTACTTACATGAAAACGGTGCCAATACCGATAGCGGTGCACTCTCAAACAATTCCCTGTAGGAACACCGCAAAGTATCTGGGAATGACTCTGGATGCTACTCTAAAGCCCCTTTGAAAAGAACAGGTTTAAAAGAAGAAATAATTCAATATAAAATATAGGAAAATGTACCGGCATTCAGAGTCGTTATTGTACAATGAATTGTTCTTACGTAAGCAATTCTAAGGCCTATCTGGACCTGTGTCATTCAGTTTTGGGGCTGTGCCAAGAAGGATGATCCAGGTCTTTCAAAAATAAAGTACTTATGAACGTTGTGAGGGCTCCGTGGTGCAGCAGAATGACAACATACATCACGACTTAAACGTTGAGACAGTTGCCAACTAAATTAAGTGAATTGCCGTGAAGCACCAGAAACGCTTACATCGGTGTGTGAACCTAGAAGTTGTTCAGTTACTGAATACCAACGATCTGGTGAGACGGCTAAAAAGAGTCAAGCCATGCGATCTGGTTTTGCAAGGAAAGAAAAGTGTTACTTGTAACCACGTGAGATGGTCTGTTTTGTAGTCATCAGTTTTACTGAAAAAATTGAATTTGGTAGGAAAAGTTGCTTGACAACTGTATTGCTAGTTTTAACACGTTTAAAAAAATCTCTTCTTGGAGAACTACGTGTATCCAAGTAGTTGGCAAGAATAATAAAAACAAAAAATATCCTCACGCGTGTTCTAGTATTTGGCATGTGATTTTCATACTCAATGAGGTACAGACGTTGCGTGATCAAGAAATTCTCTTACTATTTGGATAGACAGACCTATATCTTCGCGCTTGCGCGCTCGTCTGTTTTTTTATATTTAGCATATCAGTGTAATGTGTCCACATCTGGAGACGATTTTTTTCAAACATTTTCTTTTCAAAACGTTTTATGATTAAAAACATTTTATTTTTTAATAGGATTTTCCGATATCTGTTTTTGATCAATTAAAAACTAAACTCGACAAAAAAAATAAGCCTGATTTCTCAAAATCGTGTTTTCAGAATTTGCTTTAATTTCGTTGACATCTTATGAAGATTTATACTTGAAATGAACCCACTACAAAAGATAATATTTACACTACAGAAGTACAATAGACAAACAATACTGCCACTACTCAAAAAAAAAAAAAAACATTTTAAAAATCGCCTCAAAGTGTATTCAAATATTAAATAAAATTTTACAGTAAACTTCATTGATTTTCTCGCAAATCCATAAAGAGTCTCATATTAAATCATAAAAATATTTTTTTTGGCCTTCAGTTGTTACAACTGAAGTCGAATTTTCGATAAAATAAAAGGGTGATTGTTGTATGCTGACATATGTAGCGACATTTTGAAACTACAGTCAAGATGGCGGCTGTTGCGGTAACGAGCTAAGGTATTCAGATCAATGACTTTGTGAAACACTATGGCTTCGTACATGCAAACATTTTCTGGATGAAAGGATCTGCTAACCTATCGACTTCGCCCATTAATCGACTGTTTGACTTTAAATTAATGATCGATAGTGGAGTTTTATTGCCTATAGAAAATGCAGCCCGCAGTCGATAAAAACGAAATGCAATAAGCGTTGTACGGTCCCCGGGATGCGTTGAACTTGAAGGTTGGAACGCCAGAGGTAATGTAAGGATGGTTCGCCCTGCCTCGTAGGCCTACAAGTGACTTACAACCTCTATAGAAATGGTTTAAAAAGATGGAAACTTTCCTGCGTTCAGAAGAGATTTTTTGATGAGGAACAACTAAACACAAATAAGAGGCGAGAAACACTGCACAATATATTCAATTATTTACCTAAAATATTCGGTTCAACAAAAACTGAAGTAATTTTCAATAACATATTTTTGTCGAATCAGATTTTATAAGTTCACCAAATTTGGTCAACAAAAGAAATTTATAAGAATTCCAACCCATCAACTTAAATATTGAATGCCACTGTTTTTATCGAATGTTAATGTCTCCAAGGAATTTGTATGCCAAACAAACAAAAACCCAAGTCTCTTCTAAAAAAACGCGGGTTTTTACAATATTTGACTGGTTTATAATAACAACAGGTTGTTATGGCCTACTAGAATCCATAGTTACAATAATAGATCTGTAGCAGTAAACACACCTTTAAATTGTACAATTCAAATAACCTCAAAAACTGACCACCAACACTATTCAAACATCTTTTAAACTGACTATCGGTACACTGCAGACATCCTTGGAACTGACCACCGGTACAATGCAAACACCCTTGAAACTGACCACCAACACTATTCAAACATCCTTAAAACTTACCTACGATAAAATTCAAACATCTTTTAAACTGACTATCGGTACACTGCAGACATCCTTGGAACTGACCACCGGTACAATGCAAACACCCTTGAAACTGACCACCAACACTATTCAAACATCCTTAAAACTTACCTACGATAAAATTCAAACATCTTTTAAACTGACTATCGGTACACTGCAAACATCCTTGAAACTGACCACCGGTACAATGCAAACACCCTTGAAACTGACCACCAACACTATTCAAACATCCTTAAAACTTACCTACGATAAAATTCAAACATCTTTTAAACTGACTATCGGTACACTGCAAACATCCTTGAAACTGACCACCGGTACAATGCAAACATCCTTGAAACTGACCACCGGTACAATGTAAACACCCTTGAAACTGACCACTAACACTATTCAAACATCCTTAAAACTTACCTACGATAAAATTCAAACATCTTTTAAACTGACTATCAGTACACGGCAAACATCCTTGAAACTGACCACCGGTACAATGTAAACACCCTTGAAACTGACCACCAACACTATTCAAACATCCTTAAAACTTACCTACGATAAAATTCAAACATCTTTTAAACTGACTATCAGTACACGGCAAACATCCTTGAAACTGACCACCGGTACAATGCAAACATCCTTGAAACTGACCACCGGTACAATGTAAACACCCTTGAAACTGACCACCAACACTATTCAAACATCCTTAAAACTTACCTACGATAAAATTCAAACATCTTTTAAACTGACTATCGGTACACTGCAAACATCCTTGAAACTGACCACCGGTACAATGCAAACACCCTTGAAACTGACCACCAACACTATTCAAACATCCTTAAAACTTACCTACGATAAAATTCAAACATCTTTTAAACTGACTATCAGTACACTGCAAATATCCTTGAAACTGACCACCGGTACAATGCAAACACCCTTGAAACTGACCACCAACACTATTCAAACATCCTTAAAACTTACCTACGATAAAATTCAAACATCTTTTAAACTGACTATCGGTATACTGCAGACATCCTTGGAACTGACCACCGGTACAATGCAAACACCCTTGAAACTGACCACCAACACTATTCAAACATCCTTAAAACTTACCTACGATAAAATTCAAACATCTTTTAAACTGACTATCAGTACACTGCAAATATCCTTGAAACTGACCACCGGTACAATGCAAACACCCTTGAAACTGACCACCAACACTATTCAAACATCCTTAAAACTTACCTACGATAAAATTCAAACATCTTTTAAACTGACTATCGGTACACTGCAAACATCCTTGAAACTGACCACCGGTACAATGCAAACATCCTTGAAACTGACCACTAACACTATTCAAACATCCTTAAAACTTACCTACGATAAAATTCAAACATCTTTTAAACTGACTATCGGTACACTGCAAACATCCTTGAAACTGACCACCGGTACAATGCAAATACCCTTGAAACTGACCACCAACACTATTCAAACATCCTTAAAACTTACCTACGATAAAATTCAAACATCTTTTAAACTGACTATCAGTACACTGCAAACATCCTTGAAACTGACCACCGGTACAATGCAAACACCCTTGAAACTGACCACCAACACTATTCAAACATCCTTAAAACTTACCTACGATAAAATTCAAACATCTTTTAAACTGACTATCAGTACACTGCAAATATCCTTGAAACTGACCACCGGTACAATGCAAACACCCTTGAAACTGACCACCAACACTATTCAAACATCCTTAAAACTTACCTACGATAAAATTCAAACATCTTTTAAACTGACTATCGGTACACTGCAAACATCCTTGAAACTGACCTCCGGTACAATGCAAACACCCTTGAAACTGACCACCAACACTATTCAAACATCCTTAAAACTTACCTACGATAAAATTCAAACATCTTTTAAACTGACTATCGGTACACTGCAAACATCCTTGAAACTGACCACCGGTACAATGCAAACACCCTTGAAACTGACCACCGGTACAATGCAAACACCATCAAAACTGACCACCGGTACAATGCAAAAACCCTCGAAACTGGTCATTAGTGTATTCGAACACCCTTAAAAGTAACCACCGGTATTATTTAAGCATTCTTGAAACTGACCATTAGTGTATACAAACATTCTTAAAACTAACCACTGGTACAATTCAAACACCTTTGAAACTGACCATCAGTATACCCAAACACCCCTAAAATTGACAACCGGTTCTATTTTCAAACATCCTTTAAACTGAACACAGTACATGCCCATTGAAACGTCTGGGACTGCTTACGATCCAATTCAAACAAATTATAAACAGAGTAAATCGATAACCGTTATCTCCAGAACCCGAATTTCGGCAATACGAGCGGCCCACAAGCGAAGAATCGTCTAGCTGTTACTAACGGCGGATTGAACGCAAGAAAGTTTGCACAATCCCCCCCCCCCGCCACAAAGAGTGACGCTGGCTGAGCGGCGAATAAGCACAGGTAATAAACCATAAAGCATATTGTAGCGAGTGTCCGCGCGACACATCCATCAAATCCGCAACACTTTCTCAGCGGATCCGGGAAAAATCGGCGGACGTGGAACACCATTCGCTGTGAAATATGTTCGCTCGCTTTGTAAAGTAACACGACACATTTTATAACGAACGTGGCTGTGGCAACAAAGGGAATTTTAATTTGTACGTCGCGCCGCAAAGTACAGGCCGCCCGCAGTCGCCAGGTAATACATGTCAACGGGTTGCGACACGCGGCAGTCCAGGGTTTGTTTGTTAGCCGGCGTGATAACTGCCCCTATTTTACTTTCTCACAAAAATTAAGTGATCTTTTTAACTGTGCCATCGTTGGATCTCAGAATTTAGTGGTTTAACAACAAAGTTAAAGACCTTAATTTTTGTGAGCAATAAAAATAATTTCTTAAAACATTTTAAAAACTGCGTCATTTTCAAATATGGCGGCAGAATAATTTGATAACACCCTGAATATTAGTTTTTTTTATTTGAGGAGTAATTTCTTGACTTATTTTTGTTACCAAATCATTGTTTTTTTTACCTGATACATGAATTTTTAGTGCACCACAAATAGGATTTCTCGAATTTCGGCCACAGAGAAAACTAAAAAATTGGTATAAAAATTATTGTAAATTGAAAACTATTTTTTTTAATATTGTGAAAATAGTTTTAAGAAAATAGCAAACATAAATCGTGTAGTATCCGTTGATTAATCTTCTCCTTAACGTCCACGCTTTACGCCAGACTAATGACGACTAGAGAACGGCATTAACGGAAAACGTCTCGAAACTACGACCTCGAGGTGCGCATGTTCAGAGACGAAGCAGACTGACCTGTCTCAGGCACTTCGCCCTCTTACCATATTTCGATATGGACTCGAAAACGGATCAGAATTCCAGAATTGACGTTTGTCGCACCGTACTTTCTAGACTTACTTGAAACGATCTGCGTAAAAAACAACACAAAAACGCGTAAAGCTAGGCAAAAGAGACGGTCCCAGAAGCGGGTTTCCGAGCGATATAAATAATTGAAGACGCCGGGAAAGACAATTACCCGCTACAACTTAACTTGCAGAGCTCGGCTGCGGCATTTCCGAACATGCTAGCCGGTGTACCGACTAGATGATATTATTTATAAGGATGCCGTGCATACCGCGCTTTCCTATGCGCTCTTTTAATCGTTACTCCAGTACTTGAATTAATATGAGTTAATTAAAGCATTGAACACGTTGCACAAAACCAGCTGATATTTTTACGCGATCGATATCGTTTTTATCGAAATATTCTTTATTGGTAATTTGATAAGGCAGCGGATTTGGCATTGATAACGAACGTGGATAATGCGATAATTCGACACGATGATTGGTCTCGTAACGATAGTAAGGTAACGGATGTCTAATTAATTGAACACACAGTCGGTACTTGGTGAAACTCCACGATATTCAAGAAATTATAACAGTTAGGCCTATATAGTTTCACGAAAATTCTTTTTTATTCCGTAACATAAAAGAGGTTTCGCCGTGAGGCATCTTCAGATATAGTTAAGTTAAAAATATAGTGTGCTTATATACTAGTACCGTTGATAAACATTATATTTGATCTTGTGAATAGAATTTTAATTAAACAGCGCAAAGCATTAGTAACTAGGATGTTAGGCTATACAAAATAAATACATAACTATAGAAATACAAAAATATTGTAAAAAAACCAGTGACGAAATGCTCAATTATAGCTACGTTATTGAAGTGTGAAATTACAACACTCAAACTCCGCTGAGGCTAAGCAACACAGATCAAAATAATTTTTAAAAACACCGTGAAGAAAAACAGGGTTAAAAATTTAAATATTAATACAATAGTCTCGATTAACCGTCACCCTTTTCACAGCCAGTTTCTATTAACCGTCACATTAATTCCGTTATGCGCCATTTTTAAACAGTGTTCCACAGTAAATACTTTGTAATTAACAATAAGTCACCTTTTAGACAAGACAGAACGCTGTAATTGGACGCAACATACTTATCGCACGGGCGCGCACTGACACTAATTGCGCCCTAAGCAAACAACGATAATCGAAAAGTAAACGATCCATCGCTCTATCGATTCTACTGAATGAAATAGAAACACTTCAAATAATGTCAACAAATTCAGAAAGAGTGCATTAATGTTTCTAATGAAAGATAAACACTCATACTATTTACGATAACACCATTCAGCGTATAAGTCGATCACGTAAAGTCACGTGAGTACTCTTTTAGAATACAGTACTTGTCAAAAAGTTAAGTAAGGATAATTTACTGTATTAAAGACCATCCAAGATAAAACCAAAATAAGACCTAAACCTATCATTTCGGAAGAGGAGAGGAAAAGAAGATCGGAAAGAATGAAGAGCTACTGGGAACAAAGAAAAGTACAGCGCGCAAGAAATGATTGATTCAGCGTACCCCAAAGAGGGTGAAACGAAAAGAAGAAAGACCATTTGTATGAAAAATGTGTATAATACATAATTAGAGTTCAATATAAAATGAAGGAGTTTACCTACACTTCCAAAATAACAATAATAATAATAATAATAATAAAACATTCTGTAGACCTACTATAAACAGAGAATATAATATGTTATTTTTATGTATCTCCGAAAGTTCACGTGGTTTAGTTCCGTCATCCGTCACCCCAATGGTCCCGAGAATAACGGTTACTGTAATATAACTCGACACTCGACTTGTGGTCCTAATTTAAACTACATTTAAAACGAAAATCACCACAGAAACAATTCTTATTTTATTTTCCAACTTCAAATCTGACGTCACAAACTTCACTCAAACCGACAAGTTTTGAATCGTTTCAACTCTTGCTCACCATTTTCTAAACGTTCCGATACTTTCATGTAAATAAACTGTGTATTCCTGATTGAATATGATAACACCACCGTGCCATACCGCGATGACCTTATACAGGACGGAATAATAAATATTTAATTCTTGGCAACGTATAAAACGCTTAGATCCGGTTCTAAACTTGGGCCAAAGTAGGACTGACGCTTATAGAACTGTTGAAATCACCGTACATGTTACCTTTCCTATAGCATTAAAGTCACTATTGTTCAGCTGTTATTAATACAATGATTCGCGATAACTGTTGTAAAAATGCGCCACTAATCAGCGACCAGTGGTACAATGTGATTACGAACCACCTTACTGGCAGTGTTTTATGGCCGATGGGACTGTTACCGAATGCACTTCAGGACTGCATTCTTATTACAAGTACTTCCTTGGTATAATTATATCTACGAACTGTTAATAAAAACTACAAAAGAACTGTCGATAACGTTCTAGCGTATAAACGTTAAGACAAAAAGACAAAAGTATAGACATTAAGTAAATTGAAAACGTTTAGGTTAGGTTTCAGTATTTTAAATTACAGAAGTATTTGACGACTTTTAATTCCTAATATCCTGTATTGTGCCACATACATGGATTTTAGTGTACTTATACATAAACAAAATTATTGTTTTACTTAATCTGCCTCTCGCATATTTAGAATGTTAGTATTTAACTATAAAAACACTTAGGTAAGCTTATCAAATTAATTTCAAATTTTGAGTTAATCGAAAGTTGTAATATTTAATTAGTTTTTAATACTATTTAGAGGACGTTATTTCTACAACTAATTTGTATGTGTTCAATGAAACGTAGTCTAATACATTATAGCGAATATTCATTTAAAACTAGCTGTTAGAACAACTATCGTGGTAAGACCCAGACCGACACACTGAAATGGGCACCTATTTTGACCTCTAACTCACTTTTTGAGGGATCGTTAAAATGTGTGTGCGTGTGTGTGTTTCTAGCACTCTAACTTACCAATTACAGTCCGATTTGATTCAAACTTGGCACGAAAATCGACTTTTGTAATAGCTTGATCGATTTCGTTAGCTAACAAAATTCGTTCAACAGTTACAATATGGCGGTAGTTTAATTTTTTTTTAAATATAACATTTTAGTCTTAAATACCTTTGAAAATCCGAATTCACCATCGTGATAAACGCAGGAAACTGGCATCCTGAATTTTCAAAATTAGTTGAAATAAAGAAATTTAACGGCGGTCAGGGTTCATGTTCGTATTTTCAAACATAATTTGAAGTTTAAAATTCCAGTAAATGCAGTTTCTGATTATGAAATCAGAGTTTCAAAAAGACGGTAAGATAAAAAATTACTTTTGAAAATAATTTCAGCCATACTGCTACGTGCTCAAATTATTTTCTATTTAAACAAATGTCTTACTTTGTACAATTTTTTTAAATTTGTTGCATTTATTTTTCAAGTTGTATTTTTGTTAGTAATCGTGTTTATTTTTCAATATAGAAAGTAATTTTGAGGTTAAACGAGGCCGGTCTCCGATCCAGTTTTGTTTCATTATTAAAGGCTATTTTTACCGATATTATCTTGAGTGTGTAAAAATAAATTTCTTCTAACGCAGAATTTTCAAAGCGTTGTTTCGTTAAGGAAAGACCGAACTTTGGCTACTAACAAGTCCGCGTGAGTGCTAGTCACATTCCTGGTTTACCCGAGTCCACGTGTGGTATGGCCATGAGATCGACTGTACACTACTAAATTTTATTAAAATAGGTTAAATACTTTACGAGAAAATAAACCGATGATAGACGGACAGACGTTTGGACAGCTGCCAAGTACGTTTTTCTTATCTTTGCGCGATTTGCCAAGTTAATAATTCATTTATTTTTTTTTCATCGGATACAATAAAAATTTTATTTATTATTTTTCCATTTCTTTGGTAATAATTTTTGTTTAGAAAATTACTGAAGTGCAGTAAACGTTCTGCAGAACGGGACAACGTACATGTTAATAAACATTCAAAAAAAAATTAGTGAGTATGAATAATTTTTGAGAAACAGTACGTCTGTTCAAATGTATGAACCGTAAGTCCAAACTGTACAAATAAAAAAGTGTAAATTAATTAGGTAAAGTATCGCAGCTATGAAACTGAGAGGAGCCGACTGAAAAAAGTACAAGTGAAAGCAACAGATAAACACGAATTGCGAATTCGAATGAACTGGTCTGGGTTACTAAAAACATTCTGACGAGCAAAGAAAACCTAGAATAACAATAAAAAAGGACCTGTAGGGGTAATAAAGTAGCCAGAGGAGAGTCGGTAAGACGGAATCCCCTGAAGACCGTGAATAAAATGGAATTAGCACGTTAATAAAAAACAGAAGAGAACGAAATTAAATCATAATACTTGTGGGAAAGAACGAAATGTTTTGCTTCAAATAAAATACAACGATTTATAGTTTTTTTAAATATTAAAAATACAAGTTTACGTCAAAGATGAGCTTGTGTCAGCAGTTAAGTTATGCGATACGGTGAATCAAATCAGCTGGAAGGGAATGAACTAACGTTCTGGTTTTAAGTGTTAAATACTGAAATGGGTTTATTGATTTTTAACTACAATCGAACACCGTATTGTCGATTTTCCGTTTCGTACAGCTATCGAATCATGAAGTGTACGTTTTAGCTGTTCAGAACCCACTTTAATGGAAAAACTAATGTTTAACACACGATAAAACCAATCAATAAATAAAACCCGTTTTTGCGTAGGATGACAAACTTTTCCATTTCTTAAAAAAACATTTATTCCATAATAAAGAAACCCGCTTCAGATTTTGAGTTCCGGGCCCAACACTTTCATGTGAGGTTCATGACATACATAGAAAAATATACTTTTCGGGTCAAAAACACACGCTAAATTTACTCTCTTTTCAACTTATCACTAAAAGTTTCCCTTACAGATTTAGCAGACTAAGCAAACAACATTAGAAATATTTCACGTCCTTAATTTCGCGATTAAAACTTCGAACAGAAATTTACGCGAACACAAATCGCGTTCACCGCCGCAGTACAAATCAATAAGATGCCGGCATTATGATCTCCAATACGGTCATGACACCGTAAACACTCGGGCATATTTAATTACTGTAAATTAATCCGCTGAGGTGACTGTGTTCCGGCAGCGTGATTTACTTTCTTCATCGCCCGTAAACCTCTCAGCAACAGTTACCCTCCTGGGTCGCGGAATTAGATCTGCCTGGCTGTAATGCGCTAGCGCTCAGGTCTTGGCATTTACTAGCTGGTGATTTGAATGGTCTTCTTGACACAAGAGAGTAGTCTACATTTAAAAATAAATCCGTGAAGAATGCACGGTTGATGAAGAAAGCCAACGCTAATAACGTGTTATCCCCAACACTGTGAAGACAAATACCCTTTTTCTTGTAATTCAAAATACAGTGGACTGAGGATTATCCGAATTCCGGTCAACCGAGGCTCCGAACTAACCGAGACAGTGTCATTTAAAAAAAAACTACATTAGGCTTACATCAGAAATAGGAAGTGATACAAAGCTTGCGCTATTTTTAGAATGCGCGACTTTATTTCGTTGGTTCAAATTTGATTAGCGGTGCAGAAATGGGCGGTAATTTTCCATCATAATAAAAATGTAAGAATTTGATGTGAAATATTGTTCCGCCATTTTACCTCGCTTCGGTCAATACCGTTTCCAGGAATATAACGGAGGTTTCTTTGCCTTGTTTGGCGCTTTTGTCAATTTGGGGTAAAATTCGAGAAGAAAACTGTTTAGCGGGGTAAATTTCGAGAAGAAAACTGTTTAGCGGGGTAAAATTCGAAAAGAAAACTGTTTAGCGGGGTAAAATTCGAGAAGAACACTGTTTAGCGGGGTAAAATTCGAGAAGAACACTGTTTAGCGGGGTAAAATTCGAGAAGAACACTGTTTAGCGGAGTAAAATTCGAGAAGAAAACTGTTTAGCGGGGTAAAATTCGAGAAGAACACTGTTTAGCGGGGTAAAATTCGAGAAGAACACTGTTTAGCGGAGTAAAATTCGAGAAGAACACTGTTTAGCGGAGTAAAATTCGAGAAGAACACTGTTTAGCGGGGTAAAATTCGAAAAGAAAACTGTTTAGCGGGGTAAAATTCGAGAAGAACACTGTTTAGCGGAGTAAAATTCGAAAAGAACACTGTTTAGCGGTGTAAATTTCGAGAAGAAAACTGTTTAGCGGGGTAAAATTCGAAAAGAAAACTGTTTAGCGGGGTAAAATTCGAGAAGAACACTGTTTAGCGGAGTAAAATTCGAGAAGAACACTGTTTAGCGGAGTAAAATTCGAGAAGAACACTGTTTAGCGGGGTAAAATTCGAAAAGAAAACTGTTTAGCGGGGTAAAATTCGAGAAGAACACTGTTTAGCGGAGTAAAATTCGAGAAGAACACTGTTTAGCGGGGTAAAATTCGAGAAGAAAACTGTTTAGCGGAGTAAAATTCGAGAAGAACACTGTTTAGCGGGGTAAAATTCGAGAAGAACACTGTTTAGCGGGGTAAAATTCGAAAAGAAAACTGTTTAGCGGGGTAAAATTCGAGAAGAACACTGTTTAGCGGAGTAAAATTCGAGAAGAACACTGTTTATCGGGGTAAAATTCGAGAAGAAAACTGTTTAGCGGAGTAAATTTCGAGAAGAAAACTGTTTAGCGGGGTAAAATTCGAAAAGAAACCTGTTTATCGGGGTAAAATTCGAGAAGAACACTGTTTAGCGGAGTAAAATTCGAGAAGAACACTGTTTAGCGGGGTAAAATTCGAGAAGAAAACAGTTTAGCATCGAAAACCCAAAAACATGTGCCAGAATAATGCAATGAGAACTGTCGTGAACTAGTCGCACTATATAATGCACTACCTGTTAGAGATGGTAACGATATCACAGAACTGCTACTTTTTCACAGTCAAATTTCACTGTTGAACTAACAGTGAATGGCTTAGTTCAACTGTTACTAACTGTGAACTGAAATCTCCGAAATCTGTTATACGTTTTAGCCTACGTTAAAACTAGCTACGTGTGTTAATCTGTCGTGTTTTCGAACAAATTAAACCAATCCGTTCCCCTAGTTTCTTTTATTTCCGCTACGATCGCGTCGCTTTGCCCTGCGCATGCGTAATGAGTTCACAGTTTGGTCCTACCTATCTACACACTAACTGTGAACAGTTCATTAGTGCACACTTTTGTTAGTGCGGAATTACCGAGACGGAACTTTATAGAAGAATTATGTATTTGTGTAGATAAAATATCTGATATTGTTTGTTTGTTTTCTGATTTATATTAGGCTATATGAAGAAGCAATAGCTACATAACAGGCCAGCCAGACGTTATTTCATAGTTGACAGTTATTCACAGTTTAATTTAACAGATATTGAAAATAGCAGTAACAGTTTTCACATATGTGAACAATATGTGAACAGATAGTATCACCTCTACTACCTGTTGAACTTTGAAGTAATAATGCAAATATTCATGACTGGTGTAATTAAGATGTGCAAATGTACCTTACTGACGACGCAATTGCCAATATGGTAAACAACCCTCTTAGCGAAGAGGACGATCCTGACGGGATAATTAAGAAACTATCTCACCTTGATGGCTTAAAAGCAAATGAATCAGCTCTTGCCTATATCGAACAGCAAAAGGAATCCTCACCGTACAACCTTCTGTTTCTACAGCGTTGGCGCAATATCGCCGCGTCCAAAAGAGGCAAGACGTTAGCTCAGGAATTGATTTTTGAACCAAAGTTACGAACGTGGTTAAAATATTTACATGTATAATTTTAACGACCCCTCAATAAAATGTTCTAGCTGTATGATTAACAGCTAATACAATTGCATTTATTACTTATAACTGCAACTATATTACGCAATATACCTATTGACTAGCTGCACCTATTGAGAGGATTTAGACGTCCCTCGCGGTGCCCGAGTCTAACACAAACTTACACTTACAACACTACACTTACGACTTTAACACTTTACACTCACATTTACATTTAGGGAGGCGATAATAGCCTCAATGTGCTTTTCGCCTTAAAATAATTTTTTTTTTAAATTACGCAATATAACTTTAAATTAAAAAAAATTTATAAATATTTTAATTATTACTAAACAAATAATATTAATAATACTCGAAATTGCAGTATCAATTATCCAATCATACATTTTTCTGTATTAACAACTTTATAGAGAAATTAAAAAAAATTAAGTAATGAAAACAAATAATCCATTTCATTTAGTAGACAGAATCCAATAACCAATTACAGGATCCGCTAGCGTAGTAACATTAACGTCAAAAAAAGTACTAATAACCCTGCAAATAAATTTTAACCTAAGCCACCTCGGTGGCCTAATTGATAGCGTATTGGGTTTTCACCCCGAAGACCCGGGTTCGATTCCCGGTAAGGGCTTGGCATTTTCATACGCATAATCATCCCCTCGTCTGCATTAGCCCAAGTGTGCACAATAGTCGGACGTTAAACACCAAAAAAAAAAAAAATATTTAACGTATTAATATAGATAAGTATTATTACCTACTATAATAACTATATACTAGTGATGAAGACACATTACATGAGAATCAACATTTTAAGGATTACATACAATAATAATAATAAAAATAGGGATAATTATATTTATCATTTTAGAAATCCTATTTTTTATATAATTTTTTTAAAGATTTTTCAATAGAAAACTAGTACCAACAGTGCTATTGTCACCTTAAAACATTATAACTTCTGATACCATCGAAATTCCACTATTAAATACCATAATTTCATTTTCACCAGGACTTATAACTAAACGAGCTCATCATAAGTTATTTAAAAAATTATGATCACACACCAAGGATTATTTTTCACTATTATATTAGGCATTTTTTTCATTATCTCCAGATCGGCCCTCATTTCTAGGTCACGTTTACCATGAACGGCTCCATTAGCTATTTTTCCAATGAAAATTCTCTTAAAACTTGAATCTGTCTGCGATATTTTCCCTAGTTTTAGCGTACAGTACGCAAAACGACTTTGGGAATGGTTTAGAAAGTTGAACCCGTTTGACTATTTTACAATATGGCATATTGTACCATATTCGAGATATAGGAAATATACCCACCAAACATTTCTCTTGGAAGGTTTTAGTTGTTTTCGTTCCGCGAAAATCTCAACGGAAAATATTATTAAAAAAAAAAACAAAATATCAGTTCATACAGATACTGTATAACTAAGAACATTAAAGTTTTTTTTTAATTTTGCCTAATTGGAAGGGAGAAAGTTTCTGTAATATTTTTGTACAATTTATTTCCAACAGTCGCTACAAGCCAAATACGCTGCGATAGTTAAACAACAAAAAGAACTCCGACCTGACTTTGTTTTCAACACCATCAAAAATCGCCATTCGGTAAGATTTACAACTGAAAATATCCCCTTATCGCCCACACTACACTATACTTTCCTAACCACCCATTAAATTCACCGTCAACGTACCACCACTTTACACCCTTTTGTCAGTTGCATAATTACGACGTGAATTTATAACGGCCATTTGGGCTCGAATCAATTCGAGAATCGATATTCGAACTTATAGGAATCGAATGGAATTAATCTCGGTTCTATCTTTATTGTTAAGGACGGCGTGGAGCTGTTAGCTAGAGATGTTCGCAAAGAGCTTCAGACCACATTTAATTGGTCTTAAAAAGTGTCTTTTATTACAGGCCTGAACAAACTTTGCTTTAGGAGGGAATGGAGTAGTGTTATCATCAACTATTAAAATGTTATTAAGTCTCCGAAGTAACGAAATGTAAAATGACGGCATGTTTAACTAGTTTACGCCGGAGTGCTTTGCTTTGCTTTAAGTAATGCAGTCGTTTGGTTTTTACATTTTATAGCCTGACTTGGAAACGTCCCGTGGCCGGTGTCACTCACAAGGTACAACTTTCTTTGTTGACGGCTAATTATATAATTTGTTTTCACGTTGTTTCGAAACCAAAAGAGGAACGATAAGTAATGAAGACTATTTACTTCGGTCATTGCACTCAATAGAGCATTAAAACGTGTGCGCGGTAAGGTCCGAAACTAGAGCTGAAGGAGTTGTCTTGGAAATAAATAACAACGAAAACTAACGGACGGTAGATGTTGCACTCAATAGAGCATTAAAACGTGTGCGCGGTAAGGTCCGAAACTAGAGCTGAAGGAGTTGTCTTGGAAATAAATAACAACGAAAACTAACGGACGGTAGATGTTGCACTCAATAGAGCATTAAAACGTGTGCGCGGTAAGGTCCGAAACTAGAGCTGAAGGAGTTGTCTTGGAAATAAATAACAACGAAAACTATCGGACGGTAGATGTTGCACTCAATAGAGCATTAAAACGTGTGCGCGGTTAGGTTCGAAACTAGAGCTGAAGGAGTTGTCTTGGAAATAAATAACAACACTATCGGACGGTAGATGTTGCACTCAATAGAGCATTAAAAACTATCGGACGGTAGATGTTGCACTCAATAGAGCATTAAAACGTGTGCGCGGTTAGGTTCGAAACTAGAGCTGAAGGAGTTGTCTTGGAAATAAATAACAACGAAAACTATCGGACGGTAGATGTTGCACTCAATAGAGCATTAAAACGTGTGCGCGGTTAGGTTCGAAACTAGAGCTGAAGGAGTTGTCTTGGAAATAAATAACAACGAAAACTATCGGACGGTAGATGTTGCACTCAATAGAGCATTAAAACGTGTGCGCGGTTAGGTTCGAAACTAGAGCTGAAGGAGTTGTCTTGGAAATAAATAACAACGAAAACTATCGGACGGTAGATGTTGCACTCAATAGAGCATTAAAACGTGTGCGCGGTTAGGTTCGAAACTAGAGCTGAAGGAGTTGTCTTGGAAATAAATAACAACGAAAACTATCGGACGGTAGATGTTGCACTCAATAGAGCATTAAAACGTGTGCGCGGTTAGGTTCGAAACTAGAGCTGAAGGAGTTGTCTTGGAAATAAATAACAACGAAAACTATCGGACGGTAGATGTTGCACTCAATAGAGCATTAAAACGTGTGCGCGGTAAGGTTCGAAACTAGAGCTGAAGGAGTAGTCTTAGAAATAAATAACAACGAAAACTATCGGACGGTAGATGTTGCACTCAATAGAGCATTAAAACGTGTGCGCGGTAAGGTTCGAAACTAGAGCTGAAGGAGTTGCCTTGGAAATAAATAACAACGAAAACTATCGGACAGTAGATGTTGCACTCAATAGAGCATTAAAACGTGTGCTCGGTAAGGTTCGAAACTAGAGCAGAAGGAGTTGTCTTGGAAATAAATAATAACAAAAACTATAGGACGGTAGATGTTGCATTCAACGGAGCATTAAAGAGTGTAAACATTGAATGACTGAAAATGCGCGCGCGGTAGTTGTCGCGTTCGATAGAACATTAAAAAGTATATTTGGAAGGTTGAGTAGTAAAAATGTACGCGAAACATTAATGTCGTAGAGCGACAGTTTTCGGTGTTACGGTACGTCCCTCTTGGTAAAATTGCTAATACGTCTTGACTAATTATCTCCTTATTCATCACGTGACCACAGTGAATTCATCTACACTTAAATCCTTGAGGCATTATGATATACATTCAAGTTAATTGAAACCGTAAAGCGCAGACTCTTAACAGAACGGTACGGCAGAAGCTGCGGTAGTTTTGGCCGGTGTACCTTCTAGGCTTGCTCGTTGAAGAAGCGTATACATTAGGCTGCTCTACGAGAAGAAAAACGGCGGAAGAGATGGCACGGAAGCACCGTAAAATGCACACGTATAAAGAGGCTTTTCACAGATTTCTAATTGGGAATGCAATTTTTGTGACGAAGTTTCTGAATGACAGTGGATGTCAAACGGAAACCTAATCAGAGCTATTTACACTGAGGAGAAGATGTTAGTACAAAAACTCAGACTTCCTCTTCTGTTTTGCAATACATTTTCAAAATAGTTTAAGGTTACGTCATCGTCATTCTAACTGGCATTTAGTTAGGAAAAAACCAAATGAGGCTGTGCAAAGTAAAGTGCTTCTACTTTCACGTTCAACAAAGGATACAGTTTTATGCGTTTAAAAACAATATATTAACATTATAACATTATTTGTAATGTTAACATATTATTTTTAAACAGGTAGACGCGGCATTGAAACTTTATTTGTTTTGTGTTGATTGATTAGGTCTACTTTGTTTTAATATGGCTTAAATAGATTTTTCTGCAACGATAATACACTTCTGGGGTTTGTTACAGTAAGGGTTGAAAACACACTATAATATTAATCTATAGTTCGTTTCACGTTCACCCTGTACGAATTATAAACAACGACAACACGTACGTGTTTCGCTGACGAAATCGATTTTTCATTTTTTTTTAATTTACTCCTTTTTTACACTGTGATTTAACAGCATTAAATCTGTTTATTTGCACTTTCAAATTGCATTTAAAATGTTAAATGTTGCATTTAAAATTGCATTCCTTACTGTTATAATGTTATAGAGTTCCTTAATTCTATGAATTTCTAAAAAATAATTAAACCCTTTATAAACGAAATCTGGTCATTTCTCCACGTATTTGCGACAAGCTGTGAAACAATGTTCGGTTTCTTAGGGATCCAGAAAGAGATTATTTACTTTTTAAAAAAAAAAATCGATTTACTCTAAGAATTCTGACCTAAACGGTTCATAGTTTTACTAGAAATAGTGCATTTCATTGAGAAAATAAGCTACAGGATCCTTCATACATACGTAAAGGTCTTGAACACCGATTCTGACCTCTAGATCACTTTTTAAGGGGTCTTTAAAATTTGCGTGTGTGTGTGTGTGTTTTAGCACGCTCACATACGCAATTGTGGTTCGATTTGATTCAAATTTGGTCCAAAATTCGATTATGTTAGCAGCTTAGACAAATTCGCTAACCAGAAAATTTTGTTCGACAGTTTCAAAATGGCGGCCATTTCGAACGTATAAAAATTCTTAACATTTACTTCTAAAATTTCAACATCGTGTTTTGAATTTTCAAAATCCGTTGAAATTAAAAATTTTTTTAACGGCGGTCATGGTTCATTTTTGTACATTTATAGTTTCAAAACACTAATATATACAGATTTTAATGCCGATTATGAGTGTAAGTTAAAGAAAAATAATTTTTAATTAGGTTCTATCACGTGAGCGAGACACTTGCGTCACGTGATTATTCCATTTCAAATATTACTCCCAACAGTGGAAAAAACATACGATACAGCAGTCTACTGTATTAATTGTACATGTTACACAATTAATTACTCGAAAGCTAAGTGCTTGGCGCCAAAAATCGCGCAAAACGACCGCGCCGCTCAACCAATAGGCACACGCTGAACGCTAAAACTACAAACACTCGTTCCAAAGACAACCACTTTCCCACAACAATAAATTTCCCGAGCGCCACCGCGGACTACATACAAACAAACCACAAAGCAAAACAACCTCGGAAATCCTATTTATCCGAACGCAAGCTGTATTTTAATTAAAAAAAACATTTCAGCCTTGTGCATTAATTCACTTTGCTCACAGGTCCGGAGACATTCCTACTTAACGCGAATACAAGTTTAATTTTCCCGTGATTTATGTTTGGTTACGCTCGCCTAATGATAGAAAGAATTAGATTAAAAATCAACGTTGATTAGCCGGTGTACGCCGGCATGCTGGGACACGTCGGACGGTGTATATCCGTTCTTATGCAGATTAATATTGCCTCCCCACCAACGGTCGAGTTTTATCGCCTAGTACTGGTTTAATAAAGTTTAAATGGGATGGGTTGCGGTCTGCGACGTGAAACAGTTAGACGCGGCATTGAAACTTTATTTGTTTTGTGTTGATTGATTAGGTCTACTTTGTTTTAATATGGGTTAAATACGTTTTTCTTTAACGATAATACACTTCTGGGGTTTGTTACAGTAAGGGTTGATAACACACTGTAATAGAAATCAACAGTTCGTTTCGTTCACCCTAAACAATCGCAACACGCACGTGTCTGGCTGACGTGATGAAAGCGATTTTTAATTTTTTTTTAATTACTCCTTTTTTACACCACCATAAAAATCTACGTATTTACACTTTAAAATTGCATTTGAACCACGACCGCCGTCAAAACAATTGCCTTAATTTCAACGGATTTTCAAAATTCAAAACATTAATTTATGCAGTTTTTAACGCTGATTTGCGACGGTGAAGTGAGATTTTCAAAAAAATATTTAAAACAAAAACGTTTGGAATTTTTAAAGATTCAAAATGACCGCTACTTTGAAAATGTTGAACGATTTTTGGTGATTAAAGAACTTGTCCAAGTTACTGTCTAAGCATACTAACACACAAATATAGGCCCTATATATATATATATATATATATATATATATATATATATATTATTATTATTATTATTATCTGCGTATAGACCCTGTTGGATCACGCAAAGCACTCCGACTCATGTCTTGTTCCTTCTAATCCTCCACACCTCCCTCATCCTGTCCCCATGGATCCTCTTCCGCTCCTCCGTCCATTTTACCCCTGCTCTCTTTGGGATTTCATTCTCTGGGACCGTCCAACCGAGCATCTTTCTCCTGTATGCGTTCCTGTATTCAACGTCTGTTGAGTCTATTTCTGCGTCATGTAGGCAAAGATATATATATATATATATATATATATATATATATATATATATATATATATTTATTTACTTATCGTTACATACAGAAGATCCCACACATTAAGCGGGCAATACGAACCCTGTCATTATGGGGGACTTCAAAATGTGTTCCAAGAGGTTCACGTGTCTTAATGACTTAAACCTAATTTGAACAAAACTGGAGGTTAAGCATTCCAAAAGTATATTTTCAGCAAACCCAACATAAATTCAAGTTTGTACCGTTTAGTTTTTCCAAGAAATAATCTAACTATTTTTTTAACGCTTTGCACGGTTAACGCACTGAACGATAAGCATGCAAAGTGCCCGCTATTTCTAGGAAAACTGGTAGCGATAAGATAGAACGTGCAAAGCAAAAACAGGAACGCTACGTAAAACGTAACGGGAAACAAGAACTGAAGTGAATTGTACAACTCTTGTATGAATAAACCGTTCATACATTTGCACAAATTTTTCAAATTCAGTTAAAATAAAAGAGGTCAAGCATGGTGTCGATTCGTCTTTGAGTCGATAGTTTTTTTTTTAATAATCGAGTGATCACAGGAACGTTTTATAACTTGAGTCTACGTAGCAAATTTGAATTAAAAGACGTTTCTACTTTAATTCAATGAGCTGACTCTAGTTATTGCCTTCGTAATTATATTTAATATATTTTTTAATTACATTTACCCGATTTTGGCAGTTTTTCGAAAGGGATTTTCTTAGGAATACATAAACTGTTTTGTTTTGATATTTAAATACTAAATTTGAAAAAAAATACTCAACACTTCAAAGACCGTTTACGAAAAAAAACCAGGAAAACTTATATAGTTTCACAAAAATTCTTTTTAATTCAGTGACATACGTTTCGCCGTGAAGACATCTTCAGGCGAAGTGACAATGTAAGAAGGTAGGTGAGTAGCAGATTGGGAAAACCCTTACATAAACCCTTGAGTAAAGAAGAGGGGTTAGTCCGTTCATAAAATTAAAAATAATTTTTTTACAAATAAATCTGTATATTTATTTAATTTTCAAATTATCAAGTTTTATACCATTTTAGTTTCTATGGATTACAGTGTCAATCCTTCCTTTAACCTTCCCCCGTCTCCAGTTTTATCAACTGTATTAGTATATAAACACACTTTGTAATTCGTAGCCATGTCTGAAGATGTGTTACGGTGAAACATACGTCACTGAATAAAAAACAATTTTTTTAGAAACTATATAAGTGTTTTAATTTTCCTCCATATCGTGGAGTTTCACCGTTCCTACATATTTCGGTCTGGTAGGAAAAGAAAAAAAACGAAAAACTGATGAAATTTTGAGAAAAAAATCTTTGGGATATTTTTTTACGAAATTAAATTTAAAAAAATATATTAGTGTGAAGCTACTCAATTTAGAACACCGATCAAAATAGTTGTGCACTATTAAAAGTTGAACTTATTGTTGCAGAACCCCAAAAGACCAGAGATCCTGGCGTTTTTATCACGGCTAATTGATGACCGCGAGGCCATGTGGCACGATTACGGGACGCTACGTTTCCTGCCAACTTCTTAAATTTTTGAGTCGTGCCAACTGTTTCACCGATATTGGCTTAACAAAGTGAATGACCAAAATATAAGCGACGTAAGTTGGAAACGTTTTTAAGTAGAAACTGTTTCGGAGGCTATTTAAAAAAAATCGATTTTATTTTTTTTTTTAATTTATAATTTTTATTTGAATTTCTATAACACATACGAAGATTCTAAAGCCAGTGCAGTAGATTTTAATTTGAAATTAAAATGAAAATAGTAAATTTTATTAATTTTAATTTTGGTACAGTGACTTCAGTTAAGGCAAATCTGAACAAAATCTGATTATCGGTTTTGAAAAACGAAGCCTATTTTCATGTTTATTGTCGACAGGTTTCAACACTTGTTTGTTTTGAGTAGGTAACAACAAGTGCCGTTTAAATGTGTTTTTTTCATAATCTATGCGTAAAGGCGGATTATTAATTAAAGTGTAAATTAATATATAAAGATCTACAAAAAGCAAGTCCATCAAAAATCATTTTTTCTAGAAGCTATTTAAGAATTATTCAATCCAACAATCATTAAAAACAGCAATCATCAGAAATTAAATATTCCAAAAACGACATTATCTACCCCACCGTTGCAGTCTTCATCAATTCAAAAACTATAAAATACTACCAAGACGTACAGTATGATTAAAATGCAACGATTAAATAAAAAAAAAAAAAAAAAATTAAGGCAGCCTTCTACAAGCGTGGCATTCGATGTAATGAATTTTAAATACTTATGTTTTACCATCACCATAGGAATATATAATCTGGGCTGCATAGCAGCGTCTGGAAGCGAGGGTCGTTTTTCAAAAGAGAGAAGGAGCGCAAAGCAGGACGCTAGCAGGAGAGAAAGAGACGGACACTAATATAGGAAGACAAGCAGTTATAGAAATGCAGGCACTAACTTATAATGTCAGGCTTACATGTTGCTTGCTAGACGGAGAATGTTTGCTCACTTTCGCCGCGAAGGGATCCCGTCCTAGTCCGTAGCAACTTGTGTTTGGCGTTGCTCAAAAATGTATTTCACTTTTTTTTTGGTAAAGTCATTCGCCTTTCCTAGCTTTATTATCTTTTCAGGTTAATAATACTTTAAGCCCATAAAGAATTGAGAGTAACGGAAGGGAAACAGTGATAGTTTAAACAGCTGGTTATCATAGAGGTGCCGGTCAATGAGTAACAATAATTTGTATTACAAAATCAATCGACTAACTAAACCATAGATATACTACTTAGTTCGAATACTGAAAGGCGAAAATGGAATAAATATTAAATAAAATAATAGTACAATTAGAAGTTTAAAATGTTAACAAGAATAAAATGAATGTAATATTATTATTTATACATTTTGATACTATTAACAGAAACTACAATCATATACAAGTATAGTATTACAGATGTTATCTAGTAATATTTAAACAGATGTTATTGTAGCACTTGTTTTAGGTTATAAACGGCAATTTCACGTTGTGAAGAGGGTTTGTATCGATTTTTAAAAAGTTAAAAAACGGATAAAACTTCCAAAAAGAGACCGAATGAAAGTTTAAGTGGTACCGGTGTTTCTGAAATCTGTACAGATTATCAAAAAAGGCATGAACTGAGAGAAACAATTTAATAAAAATTTAGAAGAAAATGGCGATTCAACGGATTCTCAATATGGCATTAGAGCTCGACGGAACAATTTTCACAGGTCAAAAAAATACAAAAAACTAATAACGACAAACAATTACCAACGTCCAGCGACAAAAAAGAATTTCAAGATAGGCACAAAAAGTTTGAAAGAAAATTTATGATACCATGATTTACAGGATCCTGTAAATGTTGACCGAGAACACGATATAAAATGTCTCGGGATATTCTTCAGAAGCTACCGATAAATTTCTTGTACATATTAACGCAGGTTAGTCATTAACAAACGATTGGGCAAGTACAAGTCATCAACCTAACTTTGCAAATACGCGTATAAATGAAGTAATCAGAAAATACCAAAAACCAATGCTCAAGGATAAAAATAATTTCGAGATAGGCTTTGAAAGATAAATTATTAGAACATGATCTACAAGAGACAGTTTACAGCCCAATCAGGAACGACTTGAAATTCATTTGTAGTAAAACTATATCTATAATAAATATAGTTATACTGTAAATGTACTTAAAGTCGATCCCGGATACCGGTGTAAAAAGATTCAATAACAAGTACTCACTTCTAACATGCGCGTAGTCTCTAAGCACTAATTTTTTTTACTATATTCATCCGTATATTTGTACTATATTTTTACTATAAGCTAAAAATTGATACACTGATTAATTTTTTTAATAATTAACAAAAATTGAAACCATTTTAACAATTGGATCAATCTTACAGGTTTCGTCGAGAGCCTTAAAATAGTTTTTTAAAACAGTTTATGGGCCGTTTATTTTACTTTGAAGAAGTAACTTCTGGTTTTTTGTACTTTAGCTTTGGAATTTTTTACAGAATCTTCTTCCAACGTAAGCAACGTTCTAGCATAGAGAAATTTATTTTTGACTTTTTCCACCGAATGTCCTTTCAGAACCGATACACAAAGCGACTGGAAAGACAAACCCACACCGTCAATAATAACTTAACGTGTAAAAACATCGTAAAATAACATAAATTACTCAACGATAAAGACATTACAATTCAAACTCGAATAAATGCATAAAAAATAACGTAAATATGCATAACGCACAGGACAAAACAATCCTACCACGGGGCTGCCATTGTTTGGTTCCACAATTAAAATAACAAATGACACCGTTTAGAGTTAACCTTCCAAAGGCAATTATTTCGATGACTAGGTGTGTTTCGAATTATACGAGTTCCTTTCTTTCTTGTTTTGTAAGAATGCGGGGAACGAGCAACTGAATTTTATTTTCGGAAAGTAATTGTGAACGGATTTTAAATAATCGCAGATGTCTCAGCTGATCTGATGGAAGCGAATTTCATAAAATATTTCTCTTATCGTCTGTTCTTATAAAATCTGATTTTATAATCAACAATCAGCATAAAATCTTTTTATTTAACATTTTAAAATTTCAAAACTGAATTGAAAATCTAAAAAAAAATATTATCTTCATTTTAACAGATTTTGTAAAATCTTTTATGCAGATTTTAACGTTTACAGGACAGAAAAGTATTTCCAAAAATGTTCAGAAAAAATTATTTCTTTTCTTTTTTAATTTGTATTTGCCGCCATTTTGAAACTGTTGAACGAATTTCGCTGGTAACCAATTTTCCACGTAATTACCAAAACAGATTTTCATGACGAAATTGAATAAAATCGGTCCAAACACACGCACAAGCGCACGCGCGCTCGCACAATTACTACCGACCATTCAAAAAGTGATCTAGAAGAAACGGTGCTCATTTCAAGATCCCCAGTTTGAACCTTACCACTCCAAACAGCTCATTTTTCAATGTAAATCCGCTAATAAAAATCGTAACAGTAGTACAATATTATAGCGACACTTTTTAACCCGGCGCGTCCAGTCATCCGTCGGTGTTATTTATTTGTGTTCCGTACACTCATAAAGCTTGTACTGTGTAGTGTAGTGCATGTGGCATTCCGACTACATAGTCCGGACTACATGCCATAAACGTGATACTGAAGCATTGGCGTAGAGCATGTCCAATTGTAAGGTGGCTTACCGAATTATAACCGACGACGGACGTAAAAACAGTGACGTCACAAAAACAAACGACGACAACGAGCCTGAAAAACATGTGCATCTAACGCGACACGACGAAGCGTTAAGTGAGTTTAAATGTATGAAATGGACAAAAGAACGACGGGCATATGGCATTTTGGTCGTTAAAAAAATGACGGGAAAATCAATGAAAAGTTCACTGACAGCTACAAAACAGAAAACTTCAAAGTTATTTTCAAAGAACAACAAATTCAAGTATTTTTAACCGGTAATATGTACTGTACACGTATACAGTAATGTACTTAGAGACGATATAATGTTTTTCACAGTAATTTTAGTAGTTTTTCAGTTTGTTTTTTCAGTTACAATTCCACTTGAAACTCAGTTATTAAAATATAAATATTTATATTGTACTGTAATCACTTTTTATCATACTACATTTTTAATAACTAATTTACTACCATTCCCCTTCCTTTCCATTAATCCGTAGATTTGAGTAATCCTGCAATAGCGATGTCTAATATAAGCCGAATTACCGAGAGAGTAAATACTTTTTGGAGAGTAAAAGCAGTACTTTTTTCCGAAAACGTATCTGCGAGAAAGTAAACGCTCGTCGAAACGGGAGAATAACTTAAACACGCCTTTCACCCGAAACATCTGCGACGACTGACGCAACGTTTTTATCCAGAGATTTTACACCTCTGAACTTCGTTGCACCTCCAGCCGTTCAAGTCTCTATTGGCATGTGCATAGCTCAACGGGTTATACAATATTATCGGTAATTAGAAGTCAACTAGTGAAAGTTGTGTTGAATACGATTTATTCGTTAAGGAGAAACTTGGCAGGTGAACCTATATGTGTGAGTACAAGGTATGTGACTATAGTACTAAGGAAGACTGGACGGACGGGATCAATAATTCCAGAGCTACTGTGACTAGGATATATAACACTGGGGGCTGTATGTACTACGCGCCGCTGTTTTATAATAAATAAACCTGAGCAACGTCTGTACAGTAAAACGGAAACAAAAACAAGAATTATTTCTGCTTAAAAAGACATTAATTATGAGAGTTTGCGTAAGCGCCCCTTTGATACTTGTGGTGCGCAAAATAACCCGCTTTTCCGACTTTACAGACCCGACACTTAATAAAATGTGATTACGTCACAGGCACTTACAAGAGGCACTTACACGATTCGAGTACACTTAGTGTTACAAAACTGTATTAAACAAAATTAATAAACAACAAAATTGGAATTTTCACAAAAATAGTACTACAGTACCACACAATGCCAGTCCGATTTTTTTTTAACGAAGCAATAACAAATTTAACATTTCTATTGATTTACTAACAGAAAATTCAATTATCTTCCTGTGGTTATCAATCAACAAGTGATCCCACAAGATAATAATACAAAATACTTGGGCATGACACTGGACGCAAGACTGTGCTGGACACGTCAAAAAGAAACCTAATGAATTGAATCTGAAACTAAGGAAAATGTATTGGCTTCTTGGGCGACATTCTGAGTTGTCAGTGCACAATAAACTATTACTTTATAAACAAGTCCTAAAACCCATCTGGACATATGGTGTGCAGCTTTGGGACTGCACGAAAAGAAGCAATATTAAAATTATTCAAACGTTTCAAAATAAAGTACTGAGAGGTATTGTTAATGCCCCATGGTACATACGCATGATGATCCTTATGATGATCTTCATAAGGATTTACAAATTTCTACAGTTCATGAAGAGGTTCGGCGATTTGCTAGGAAGCATGAAGACTGCATAAGCACCATAACATCGAGATGCTACACGTTTTCGACAATTCGGTTCAAGTTCGACGGTTAGACATGAGAAAACCGTTTGATATGGACTAAGACAATATTGATACAACTGTCACAAGATCAAGTGATTTGGATTTTGGAGTGCGTCATAGGATGTGCAACCAACTAACACTTTCATTTCATAGATATATTGATAGATGAACTAAGTTCAGTTTCAATTGAAATAAAATTTTAAAAAATAAAAAACTTTCTATTGTAAAACAAAAAATAATGCCGGAAATAATGTCGACTAAAACGTCGGAACAAAAGGAATAGAAGGCGAACGAATAAAGATAGTGGATAATTTTGGAGAAAGTATTTGGGAGAAAATATCACTAGAAACATAGCCGAAAAACTGGCAATAAAAAATTGAACGAACAAATTAAAGAAGGCCCTAAAGTTAACTTGGGGAACGTATAAGAAAAAGTCGCTTCCATTAAGTCGAAAATCAGACATTATAATACGGTCACAAGACCGGAAGTGACTTATGCCGCGGAAACTTTATTTATTCTAAGAAGCCGAAACAAAACAGAGGAGCTTCAAAAAATGGAAAGGAAAATATTGAGAACCATTATCAACAAAAAACACATGGAAGGAACATACAGACTGTTGCCAAGTTCAGCCATCTATCAGGATAATGAACATCTGTTAGATAATATTAGAAAGAGGAGACTGGCTTTTTATGGACACCTAAAAAGGCTACCAGAAGAACGACTGACGAAGAAACTCCTAAATTACCAACTCAAGATGAAAGTAAAGAATGAGTGGCTTAAGGAAGTGGAACAGGACCTAAACGAATTAGGGATAACGGAGGAACGTCTGAAAGAAGGTAAGGAAAAACCAATCCTTAGGGATAAAAACACTAGATTAAAATTTAAAGAAGGAACAAAAAGAGTTGCCTTTTATTCGGAGGAAGTTAGATTACAGAGATCTATAAGACTGAAAAAGTATTGGAAGAATCTCAAAAACCTACAAAACCAAAGTTGAAAGCCCAAAAGAACAAAAATTGACTAAATGTGCTCCATTGAGAGCTTTAAAAAAACAAAAAATAGGAAACGTTTAAATTGCACAACTTACACTACGCACTTTTAAAAAAATGCCTTACACACTCCCGCAAAGACGCGATTTACCGAACAAATACCTTAAGTACCGTAAATATAATACAAAGGGAAACACAACTTAATAGTTTTTCGTTTTCCGTGTATTAAAAACCTACACTGACGAACATATTCAATGCTAACACGTAAAGAAACCGATTATCCTGATCGAGCAGAGATTGTTAAGCAGAGAAAGACATTACGTTACAATAACGCACAATAAAACATACTTAACTGTGAAAGACCAAGGTCTGTCACAAGACTTCCTCATGAGCAACTTCCTCTTCTGGAACTTAAAATTAATTGCGTTTAAAAATGTTTATTGACCGAATGAAACAAGATGTCTGCCTACCGATTGCGGTTTGGTTTGTGTCATTGTTACGCAGTTTTGGCCAAACGCAATGACCGACTGTTTTGAAAATTGATATGACGGTACCTCGAATAAATGACTATGTGACTATGTTTTTTTGGAAGATTTTTCCTACTCGTTTTAAAAATGGCGGCTTTTAATTTATATTAACGAGTGTACACAGTTTACGCACTGGCCATTTTTTTAAAAATTTGATATGCAAGTACCTCCTGTAAAGGCTAAATGAAGGATGTAGCGCGCGCGCGCACGCGTGTGTGTGTGTGTGTGCGTTTTGCTTTCCCGATTTACTTCCGTTTCAATATGGCGGTATCTGATAAAAAAATGACCAGTGTACGCATTTTTAGCCATACCGATTGTTTTGAAATTTGGCACGAAGATATGCATAAAGACCAAAAGATGTGCATAACATTTCTTCGTATTTACTTTCAAGATGGCGGCCTATGATTTGAAGATAACGAGTCTACGCAGTTTTGGTGAAACGCGTTGACCGAATCGTTTTAAAATTTCGTACGAAGGTTACGAAACGCAAATTTGTAATTTTTTCTACTGTCTTCCGTCAACATAGAAATCTCTGATTCAAAGATAAATAGTGTAGTTGGTTATTTCCTATGATATTCGCTAAACATCAAAACCTATCACAATTGTGACAGTTTCATTGAGGAAAAGCATTCAATTTCTAATAAAGTTTGTCCAATCAAATTTATCTTAAATATTACGGTTATCGGTTAAATGGGCAGAAACGTTTACGAGCGCTGTCGTGGAGCGTTCTGTATTTTAATTAAAAATATACTGAGAGGTTTAATGTTGTTTAAATATAAACAGTAGAGTTACTACCATATAAGCATACGTTTTTTTATTTTAATGTTCAGCGTTTCCTTATTTTTAGTGTTGAAGCAAACTAGAACTGCCGGCTGTAATAGTGAATGGCTATGAAAATACTTGTTAATTAATAACCGGATGTTCTAGTTAACTATTTTCAAATTAGAAAAAAAAAACCGGCAATCACTCAACTTGTCGCAAACGGAGAGAGTTACTAGCGGAATTATTTAAATATTTGACGTCAGGTGACCGCATTCCCACAGGACATAACGCCGCGCGGTTAAATGAAATCAAGAAACGACGAAGTTTATGACTGTGTTCGGGCCAGCCAACACACGCACAACTTTCACTCGCTCGCGATAATTATGCGATTCATTTTATGTATAGGTTAGTTTGAGAATTGCAAATCATCCGATCGAACGCTTACGTAACACGGAGACTTCAATTATAGAACTGGTACAGAAAAGATGATCATTTTATTTGATCAATAAATCACGTATTGGATAGAAAGTATTTTTAATATTTTGCGCCGCGAGGAACGTGTACTGGAAATTAACTTTCTAATCGGCGAGTACGATTAATCACTACGGTCTGTGTGATGAGATTTTTCCGTGAGAGCGTTTAACTGCCATTAAATGAAGATATCGTTCCATCGAATTTGTAAAATAATTTGTCAAATATAAACTGAAACGGATGTGGTTTTAAAAAAATGAATATAATTAATCGCAAATATTTTGTTTAAACCTAACTTTGTTAATATTATTGTTTATTTGGACGTTTGCTATCATTTGTGTATGTAGGCTATATAAAGCAATAAACGACGTTACGAGAATATGGATCAAATATTGTAAGCTTAGATTTGGCTTACGTTAAAATAGTAAACACTAAATATAAAAAACACTAAGGGCGAATCCCTGATCGGTCCAAACAAAAATAAATCTAAGCCTAATTCTGCTAGACACCTATACAATTTAAAGGTATGATTTTTTTTTCTTAAAAGTTCTACAGACATAATTTGTTTAGTGCAGTAATTCAGGGGAAATTTATAACACAGTGATTCCTTATCCTTTCTTCTTTTGACTGATTTATAAAACATTTTTAGGGCCGTCCGAGGTGAATAAGGACTGTATCGCTGAATCTGCGCACATTTCGAGACTGTTACTGGTTCGGTTCGAGACTGCAGTTACTGCCGCAAACTTTACACTTTACTCTGATCCCTCGTCCCAATTAGTCGGTCATATCAATTAAAAAAAATTGTCTCGCCACTTCCTTTCAACAATTTACAAAAAAAACGATTTTTTTACGGTTAAAGAATTAAACGACCCAGATTAATTAAACTGCACTATAGTCAGATAATTAGAAATACATTTGCGCTATCATAATATTTTGTTATGTGGTGAATCTTAATTTTAAGTTCTAAATTTGTAACAGAAGGTTTTTCGCCCACGCAGCTCTCACACACCGTGGCGCAACTTCTCCTTTCGCCGCCGACTTGCAACCGATCCCATATCACTCGAAATTGGCTTCTATTTGGAATTAGCGTCAATAAAACACAGAATCTATTGGATTGCAAAATATATTTTGAAAAGCCCCTTTGAAGAGGTTCAGCAAGTCGTGTGCGCCGGTACACGTTTTGATGCTGACAAGCCGTACGTCGCCGTAACGCTAAGTGCCTCGGGGTATTGCAAATCGAAGGTTACCGCTACTGTTCCACTCTTCTCCCGCCATCAACGTCCGTTTTTAAACAATCACGAAAGCCGCGATTTCATCAGTTGATATATGATCACAATGGTTGCCCGAAACAGGACGACCTATTGGTAAAAGTTAGTTTCTTTAGCGATTTGGTATTTACGATCCTGCACTAACCAAAGTGACGTTACGAATTGTGTTCGTTCATAAAGGCCTTTAACGCTCGATTAGGTAAATAATCGTTGCAAGCAGCTATCTCGCATGATAGAAGCAAATTTCAAACTATATATTTATCTCAATTTTTTAATGTTCACACCATAATCTTCTTTTTTTTTGGCTTAAAACTTTCTCCGTTGTCGTCTAATTATTAGCTTCCACTTTCCCTATATCGTTCCACTGATCTTATATAACCCCCTCTCTATCAGTTCCTTATCAATTCTTTCTTTCCAACTAAGTCTCAATCTTCCTATTTTTCTGCGACCACGTGGTTTGGAAGGTCGATTTTCGTTTCTTCTTTAGACACGGCCAAAACATCGAAGTTGTTTTGTCTTAATGTCGTCTACAATGGTGTGCTGCGCATCCATGGTTTCACGGATTCTTAATTTTTATCTTTTCTCGTTTCGGACCTGCGCTCTTGGCCAATAGTCCATTTCTGTAGCTTCAAGACATTTTTCTGTTTTCCGTTTCAGTGGCCATACAAGATTATACTTCGAAGCCTCCGATATGGGATTATACTTTTTATAATTGTATTGTATATTCTATGTTGACTGTATTTTATTTCGTGATCCCATAAGTTGCTGTTCAGTATCCTTATTGCTCTCCTTCCCAAGGTGTTCCGTTCTTTTATCGCTGTATGTAAGAATCCATGCATAACTGTCATTCCCAAATATTTGTAAGTTGTAAACCCTTTCATTGTGTGTCGTGTTCAATAAGATTCCTGCTTTGCGCTTCAATGCATACTCCGTTTTGTTTAGGTTTTCCATTACAATCAAAATTAAAACCTGCATAAATAGCATTTTAAAATTACACCGAAATGAACCACGTCCACTTGGAATTTTAAGACTTAAAATGCTAATATGTTCGGAATTTCACCCCGGTTACAACGTTAAAATCTTTTTTTAGATATTTACGATAAACATTTTATGAATTTTGAAAGATTTCAAATAGCCGCTATTATTTTAAACTTTTAAACGGATTTTACTGGATCATCCTAGAGCGATTTTTCCGCCACATTTGACTCAAATCGAGTTTGCATGTTGTTGATATCACACAACGCTTCAAAACGTTAACCGCAGGTAACAATAGGCGCTCATTTAAAGTTCTGTCTTATCACGATGGCCGTTCCGGAAGAAATAGACAAATGCCGAGAGTACTTTGCCAACAGCAAAACGCAGTGTATTAGGCCTAAGTGAGACAGAAATCTGGCGGTGTGCATTAGCCGTGGCCGGATAGGGTTACGTGTGAAAGCACTGAGCGTGGATTCGCACCTCGCACTCCACCGACCTGTCCCCTACGTCTCGGCTCGAGACAAAAACCACCTCCCGTCAAAACATCTGCGTTCCGATCGTGCTATCATTCAATTTCCGCTGAAAAGGGTGGCTTTTTTACTCGCAGCAGCTCTGTGACATGCCGACTTGTTCAGCCCGGGATCGGTTTTGATTTCAAGGTCGAGTGAGAAGCGTTTCCATTCGCGAAGTTAGGTTTCCGGTTTGAATAGTAAAATTATAGTTTTCCCCTGAATGCGCTACGAATATACAGGGTGTTCTGATAAATGTTACAACATACGTTTGAAATTATTCGCGTACTAAGTATCGAAAGTTGGTAAGCCTTTTGTAATCATCAACCTTGATGAAACGTTTTTGGTGTTTATAATTTTCGAATTTCTGTTGCGGTATAGTTACTGTATGCATATTCTAACACCGACTACGAGATGAAATTCTGCAGTATTTTCAAAACATTTTCAAACTTCTGAAAATGTTTTTTATTAACCGACAATTTGAATCGCATTAACTGATTTATCTGAGTAACGAACTCCATCAAGCTGCTACCAAATTAAATTTTTGCGCGAAATACGAATAAAACTACTACACAAACACGCACGCGCGCGCTCGTCCTTTGCAATATTATTTTAAAGTCGTCTCAAAACGTGTTCACAAGGTCACGAACTGTGCTCATTGTATTGTCCCAGAGTGAGTTTTACCATAATAGGTCCCCTAATGGCGTACTTCCCAATAGAATTCCCCCAAATCACTTGAAATTAAGCCACTAGCGTCTAAACAAAATGTCCCGAAAAATCCACACCGGTACTTTTACTAGAGCTTAATTCGCTCAGTAAGAACTCAATTCAAACCGCGCATTCAAATAACCTTCTCTCGGAATGCCAACTGAATCCGTTAACAAATTTCCGAGTGTACGTGATAATTAGCGCCGGTCACTGTGACACGAAATAAAAATTCCCGTAAACTCACGTCCGTCCAGCGTGACGTTAATTAACCCGCTTCCATCAAACCCGTCGCGCTACGTACATAAAAAAACCGCAGATTTGTAACCGCATTGAATAGTATCGACTCATTTATCTCGATTCTCAGAATCGATCAGCGCGCCGTAAGTCAGCCGGTAGTTGGGCGCAGGCGCAGATCGAACGACTATAAGTTTCGATATATCGCAATGGATGTACATACACAGTCGGACTCGGGTAATTATTCTGCGATCTCGACAAGCCCTCGCCAGCGTTACGTTTTACGACCGTAATTCTGTTTACCCACTTACTAAATTACTCGTTCCATATTTCAGGCTTCATAACGCCGCGTCCGCGGTCATACATTTCATGTCCCCTTTAACACATTATATTAAATTAATACATAATCGACCCTGACTTACATTAATGTATTCATGGTCGGGATTCGTTCCTCGCCGTTTTTTTATGCGTATAATTACCTTTTCGCGTGCGTGCGCTTTCCCGTATTTGAATGCGCGCCGACAGACCGGCAAAGTGGTGTCATCGTTTGTTTTTTCGGTGGCTTTAATAATTTCTCGTGACGTGTTCATTAGGTTGTTTATCGAGAAATGTGTTTTGGCGTAAACATAACCTTAAATTACAAACATAACCTCCAAAGACGGCACGTGTTGCCCGGATTGTCGGCATGTTACTAGAGACCTTACAAAGTTTTAGTCTCCATTTAATTTTCAAAAACGACTCTGAATTTATTACAGTCTCGAAAAAGTACAAAAAATTCAATAGTAAGAAAATTATAAATGAAAGAAATTACACCTAATAAACGGTGCATGAACTTTCTCCCATTAGAAACAATTCCGTTTGAAAACTAGCGATAAACAAAATCGAAAAATCCGATTTTTTTATATCTGTTACTTTCCAGCAACGTACACACACAGGTACAAAGTGAAAGTTACATTTGGGTTCAAAGGAAACGGAAAAAGGATATATGTCTACCAATAATACGTTTTTTTATATTTATTACACTGAGAAAGTTAAAAAAGTCCTGACCGCCGCCATTGAACACAAACGGACTAGAAGTAAGCTACCATTATAAAAAATGTGCTCGATATTAGCGGCTGAAGTCCAAGTAAATGGACTACAAACGTTACAAGGTGCAACGACAGGGGTGGAGACGTTTGAGAAAATAGACAGTACTATTATCTATTTCACTGAAGTTGAACACTCTGCCGCAAGATGCCACCAGCAACGATCGCTCACGAAGCTCTTACAAGGGTTATTTTCTAATACGTTTATATTCAATTACGCCAAGTTATTGAACTGCATTTCAACTGCAACTGGTGCAAAACTATTTAAAATATTTTGTGTCTATTATTATATAGTCTAAGTTACTTCCCAATTAGGGAGACGTAAATGGATACAATTCCGAGTTCAGTCACCGCCCGACTTTTTGTAAAACCCGAAATAAAAATTTAGATACTTTCCGTTTCGCAATTTCGTGAAGTTCTACTGCGTTACATTTTTGAAGTTTATTCAAATGGCAGAAGAAAATAGTAGACCTATTCCTTAGCTGAACTAGAAATTTCAAAACGTTCGTCTAGACCCAAACAAACGGACCTTTCTTATTATTTTGAATATTCAGGTTTTTGGAATTCAAGGAAGTTTGTGATCGTTAAACTTTCATTTATATTGTCATTAAAAGATAATCAAATATACATTTCTTTTTTTACTTATTATCCAGAAAAAAAAGTCCAATCAATTCACGAGTATTTTTTTTTTTAAACAGCCCCCAAACTTTTTCCACGGCCACAACGGTAACCTCATTCCGTAATGGCTTCAAATTGACAGGCGATATTTGGCAACCGGTCCAACGTGTAACACACGCACAGAAATATGACGCAAGCACCTTTGAGGGAGTTTTAAGGAACAAAACCAAACAGGTTGTGGATGTGTACATGAAGCTGTGCCAGTATTTAAGCAGACAATGCCCGGCCGGCGCTGACAGACTCAAGGAGGGCAGCCTGTACCTGAGTCTGTCTGTCGGACGTGAGAAACAAATCGGCTCGGTTACGAAACCTAACCCGTGCAAACTGTGTACGCTTACTCGTGGAAAACGGACGACGTTAGGCGTGTATACAATTTTGACACGTAATTCGAAACCTAGCCTAACGTACCGCTGCGTGTGAAACGGTATTGCCTTCGATACGGCGAAAGATTCGAAACTAAGCTATATCGATAACTTATTTGACACGTGATTCAAGACCAACCTAATGCCTTCCAATGTTCGATTCAAACCTAAGCTATGCTGTTCTCATTAATTGTTTTGGGCTAATGCAGACGATGGGATGATTTATAGCGTATGAAAATACCAAGCCATACTCGGGAATCGAACCCGGGTCCTCGGGGTGAAAGCCCAGTACGCTATCAACTAGGCCACTGAGGCGGCTCATTAATTAATTAATACGTGCTTAAATACGTTATACTGCTCATACCGTTCGTTCGCGTACGATGGCGATTCAAGTCTAAAGTATAATCTTATCGCTAAATTCAACGCGTAATTAAAAAAAAAGGCAAATACAAACGTACAGATATCACCTTGTAATACACAGTCGGAAATTAAGCAATATAACTAAGTTATAAGACGTGTGATTGAAAAGAGATATTCCATGACAGCTGTATTATAGCATGTTTCAAAACTCGGCTGTAATAGCAAACTTATTTGACCCGTTTTGCAATCTAAGTTATGCCTATCGCTGAATCATTCGACACTTTATTCAAAAGCTAAGCTGAATAGTTAACTTACCTGAATTTTGATTTAAAACGAAGACTATAGCTGGTCTATTTACTTTAGCTAAATATAGTTAGCTTTTTGAAGCGCACTTAAAAATGTGAGCCCAATTATTTGACCCGTTATTTATTGAAAGCTGAACTGTAACACCTACGTTCTTTTAGACATGTTCCAAAACTAAGTTAATCCCTATATCTAACTATCTGAACTAAGCTATTTACCTATCTGCCTTACTTGAGACATGATTCAAAACTATATATATATATATATATATATATATATATATATATATATATATATATATATATATGCATTATTTAAGGCGTGGTTCAAAACTAAATAAGTTATAAATCTAATTCATTTGCCGTGTTTTTCAAAACTAAGCTATATCCAACTTATTTGAACATGATTAAAAAAATTAGCAATATATTTATTTTACCTGACATGTACTGCGAAACGAAGCCGGCCTATGAAGCTAAATCATTTGTCTCGTTATTCAAAATTAAGTTATGTAGCTGACGTCACACGATGCGCGATTTGTAACTAAGTTTTATTGCCATAACTTATTCAAAGCGCTGTTCGAAAGTAACCATAACGTTAACTTATTTGTCAGATGATACGAATGAAAGTTATACGGCTGATGTCGAATTGCACGCGTTTATTATGAACGCAGTGGTACTTAACACGTTTTTAATGTAGTTTTATAAAGCCGGCCGTTTTGATTACAAATTAAAAGTATTTGAAAACGTATAAAATTTGACCTTGGAATCAGCAAAAACATACAAAAAAAGACGTGGGCCTCGACTTGACTAAGTTTTAAATTATTGTAGAAATTGCTTTTCGAGATAAAATTACACCTCTAAAAATATCCTGTATGGTGTAAGTTAATCCCTATTGAATGCTTTTCGAGATAAATTAAACCTCTCAAATATCGTATACAGTATAAGTTAATCCCTACTGATTGCTTTTCGAGATAAATTAAACCTCTAAAAATATCGTATACAGTATAAGTTAATCCCTACTGAATGCTTTTCGAGATAAATTAAACCTCTCAAAATATCGTATACAGTGTAAGTTAATCCCTACTGAATGCTTTTCGAAATAAATTAAACCTCTCAAAATATCGTATACAGTATAAGTTAATCCCTACTGATTCTTTTCGAGATAAATTAAACCTCTCAAAATATCGTATACAGTATAAGTTAATCCCTACTGAATGCTTTTCGAGATAAATTAAACCTCTCAAAATATCGTATACAGTATAAGTTAATCCCTACTGATTGCTTTTCGAGATAAATTAAACCTCTCAAAATATCGTATACAGTATAAGTTAATCCCTACTGAATGCTTTTCGAGATAAATTAAACATCTCAAAATATCGTATACAGTATAAGTTAATCCCTACTGAATGCTTTTCGAGATAAATTAAACCTATCAAAATATCGTATACAGTATAAGTTAATCCCTACTGAATGCTTTTCGAGATAAATTAAACCTCTCAAAATATCGTATACAGTATAAGTTAATCCCTACTGATTGCTTTTCGAGATAAATTAAACCTCTCAAAATATCGTATACAGTATAAGTTAATCCCTACTGAATGCTTTTCGAGATAAATTAAACCTCTCAAAATATCGTATACAGTATAAGTTAATCCCTACTGAATGCTTTTCGAGATAAATTAAACCTCTCAAAATATCGTATACAGTATAAGTTAATCCCTACTGAATGCTTTTCGAGATAAATTAAACCTCTCAAAATATCGTATACAGTATAAGTTAATCCCTACTGAATGCTTTTCGAGATAAATTAAACCTCTCAAAATATCGTATACAGTATAAGTTAATCCCTACTGAATGCTTTTCGAGATAAATTAAACCTCTCAAAATATCGTATACAGTATAAGTTAATCCCTACTGAATGCTTTTCGAGATAAATTAAACCTCTCAAAATATCGTATACAGTATAAGTTAATCCCTACTGATTGCTTTTCGAGATAAATTAAACCTCTCAAAATATCGTATACAGTATAAGTTAATCCCTACTGAATGCTTTTCGAGATAAATTAAACCTCTCAAAATATCGTATACAGTATAAGTTAATCCCTACTGAATGCTTTTCGAGATAAATTAAACCTCTCAAAATATCGTATACAGTATAAGTTAATCCCTACTGAATGCTTTTCGAGATAAATTAAACCTCTCAAAATATCGTATACAGTATAAGTTAATCCCTACTGAATGCTTTTCGAGATAAATTAAACCTCTCAAAATATCGTATACAGTATAAGTTAATCCCTACTGAATGCTTTTCGAGATAAATTAAACCTCTCAAAATATCGTATACAGTATAAGTTAATCCCTACTGAATGCTTTTCGAGATAAATTAAACCTCTCAAAATATCGTATACAGTATAAGTTAATCCCTACTGATTGCTTTTCGAGATAAATTAAACCTCTCAAAATATCGTATACAGTATAAGTTAATCCCTACTGAATGCTTTTCGAGATAAATTAAACCTCTCAAAATATCGTATACAGTATAACTTAATCCCATTTCGTTGCTTTCGAGGTAAATTATACCTCTAAAAATATCATATACCGTATACGTTAATCCTAACTGATTTCTTTCCGAGATAAATTAACCTCTAAAAATATCGTATACTGTATAAGTTAATCCCATTTCATTGCTTTTCTAGATAAATTATACCTTCTAAAAATATCGTATACTTTATAAGTTAATCCCTACTGACTGCTTTTCAAGATAAATTACAACTCTAAAAATATCGCATACAGTATACGTTAATCCTAATTAATTTCTTTCCGAGATACGTTATACCACTAAAAATATCGTATATGTTAAACTTTAATCCCGATTGATGTAGAAACATTATTCAGACTATGTATTTCTCAGTTTTATAGGCAAAACAATAAATTTAACAATATTATTAAAAGGAAATATTCGCCTGAAATTGGACGGTATTTTTTGTTAAACTGAAAGACATAATATACAAATTGAAATAATACTGGACGCACTTCTCGAACACCCAGTATCAAACAGCGCACATTATCTCTGAAACGAACATTACATATTCAAAAATCGTCTTACCCACACCTCAGACCACACCTTTCCCGCTCGGCGCATTTTCAAAATGCACATGCCGTCAAATGAGCTATCTAAACGATACGTTACCTCCCAAGCACCCCGCCGTATTTAAAGACGCCTATAAAAATGATGGCAACGGAATTTATAGCGAAGGAAAACCTCTAAAACACGAGAAAGATTTTTAAAAGTTAAAACAAATACAGTGTGGCCAAAAGGTTCGGCGGGTGATTAGAGGAACGAGTGTGCCACTTTCTCTGGCGATAATCTCTCCCCGGTACACGCTCATAAAATATATAGTTTATGGGCTGACTTGTCTTCTACACAACCACGGCCTATCCTACTGAAACAATTTTCTTCCTTCCAGACCCGACCACAAGTGGATCTGTCGTAAATATTCCTGTGTCCCCCCCAGTCCGCACTTCAACTTAGATAAGTTAGGCTATACTGACAATGTTTAACTGTTGTATTTATTTACTTAGTGATCCTCGATGACAATTGTAATGTTGAAATTACACCATAATTTGCGGCCTTTTTAATTGAGTTCATTTACATTTATTTATAACGGAAAATAATACTTTACATAAAGCTTTCGTAACATGTATACTTTTCTAGTCTGCGCTTTGAGACTTTAACGACAGGTTAGGATGATTGTAACTACCACATTATAAAAATGGCTGATTAATAAAACTAGTATTGTTTACTCAGTCTTTTACAATTCCAGTACTGCAAGTTTTATACTTCTCGTATGGAAATTAAATTACCTTTATTGAAATGGAAAATATATGTAGAAATAAAATAACTATTTCATTTTATTTTACGACAGCAAAAACTATTCAGTATATTTACCTTGGGACATTAACGTAATAACAATTTGTCCTGTTCTCACACATTGAAACGGTTTTTGTTTTCTTGTTTTTTTTAATCTCCGAAACTAGATTTTTTTTACGTAATTTTTGTTAATTATATTAGGATGCTAAACAAAATGAAATCAATATTTTAGATAGTATTCGCCGCGTGAAATATGTACAAAATACAAAACGTAAGATTTATAAAAGAAGTTTTCTTCTTACAAAAGCGTAAGAATTATAAATGATTATCGCAAACCAAGCGTCTTTAAAAATTGGATTTTATTTATTTAGCATTACAGATTACAGAAAAACACATTATTTTCGTTTTTTACAAACTTACAATTGGAAATAAATAAAATTAAAGTGTTTATGTTTCAGTGGATACAAAAGGAATAATCAATATATTATTACGAAATTATTACTTATTCTGTCGTTATTTTTATTGTACTGATTATTATCACGTGTTATTAGAAAAAGTATTAAAGAGAACTTTAATTAAAAAAACAAATTTTAAAAGTATTATAGGAACAAACTTGCAAGTATTATAGGATTTGCTTTTAGCGGATATCAAAAATGACCGTAAATCTATTATGGAAGCGAAGAGCAGATTCTCAAGCTAATGCTTGCTTAAAAGCAAAAGGAAATAAATGTCAACCCCGAAGCTAAACAGATGTTCAACTCTGACACAAACCACACTCCAGACGAATTCGAATGTTAGCTTACTTTGAAATATTTTTCGTTTCCTTTCATTTTTTATTCAGATGCCCTAGTTATTTCAGTGTTGATGAAAATTAGTGTATATAGTATTTATTAAATAATTTCCATGAATCACTTATTACAGTTAACGTGTAACCACGTTCTTCTTCTTTACTACAGAGAGACATTAACGCGTGGTTTGTAAGAAGTTCTGTTTTAACAGTAGTAGCCTAAGTTTTAAAACTGTAGTAACGGTTAAGAAATCTTCCTACCTTTAAAATGCATCGTCCGTTAGCCTCATTCTCAGATATTGTCGCGTTGTAGTAGCTCCTGTCGAAGATAGGTTCGTTGTCGTTGACGTCGTGTATGGTGACAAGAACGGTCGCTGAAGAAGACAAAGGAGGATTGCCACTGTCCGTAGCGATGACTGTGAGCTGAGGCACTGGGTCCGTTTCACAATCGATATGCGATTTAGTCGTAATCAACCCCGATTTCGGATCAATTTGAAACCACGAAGAATGCGTTTTAGACGTTTCTTGTATGGTGTAAGTTAGCGCCGAGTTATCACCTTCGTCCATATCTACCGCGTTTATCTGGAATACGGACGTACCCGGATCGGCCACTTCCAGTACGTTGGCGTAATAAACGGATTGTTCGAATTCCGGTGCGTTATCGTTGACATCTGTTACTCTAAGGTGGAATGTCCTCGAGGCGTGTAAAGGAGGAGTCCCCGTATCCGTGGCTACGACACTAAGAGTGTAGTTAGGTCTTTGCTCTCGGTCTATTGGTAACGCGACTATCACTAAGTATATTATATTGTCCCGGGTAGCGAGACCGAAATGCCCTTCCCCGCCTTCAAGAGTAACGTTTACGTTAGAGTATTCGGTTTTCGAATCCGGATCGTTGACGGATATCCTAGCAACGAATTCACCGGTCTGTGCCAGTTCCGAAATCTTTGGTGTAGCGTCATCGCTTAGGAATATCACGTTGATGGTGGGCTG
>CM040187.1:58586280-58683780 GCA_022606455.1 Callitettix versicolor | reverse complement strand
AAGGTGCTTTTCACTGTTTAACTACTAATGCTATGTAAATTATAGGCCTAAGTACTAAATAAAGTTTTCGTGCGATTGAGTATTTCGGTAACTTCCGGGGCAACAGTAATGATTAGATTATGGAGGTATTTTTTCGATTTTCCCTGACTTTTATTCGATTTTCCACATTTTTATGTTTTGTACTGTTACTAATGGGCATGAAAAATCGTTTTGGCGGAAACACACGAAAGCAGTAATCCTCCTAATGCATATTTACCTGAACACAAAATAGAAATGTTCAGAAAATTACACGACAGAAACACAACAAAATGATGCAGTTAAATCTATTAAAAACGTACCCGTCAAAATAACCTAACTTTTCGACGAAAACAAAAAATGAATAAAGTAGGAAACACACCTCACGACGTTAATTTAGTGCAACCATTCGTGATAGGTTATCACGACAAGTTTTGGGATCGTCTGTCCAATCCGGAGAGAGAACCAGAAGTCGGCTTGCCAAGGTAACGGACGATAAATAATTAAACACTCCGGACACCGTCTCACTTTACAACATTCCTAGAAGAAACGCTGACTAGATTGGCCGTCGTAATTTGTTTACAATATCCGCCACTGCCTTACAAATATCATTGCGTATACAATAAACATGCCATAAATATATGCTATTTTAATCATTCATTTTTTCAATTTATCGTCTGCATTAGCCCAAGTGTGCACAATAGTCGGACGTTAAACAAAAAAAAAATTCAATTTACGTTGTCACTTCTCTTTTGAAGATGGCAGCTGTGTTACCGAAATGTGCATCGGGAGAATATAACTTAGTCTGATATTAATTTTTTTATCCATACTTTTTAAACTAATGACGACATTAAATGGAAGGGCGTACAACAGTTACTGCAGCCTAAACGTAAGACCTTGACTGTGCAAGTTTAGAGACAACTAATTAATTCCTTACATATTAAATTAGTTTTTATTTTGAGACAAACCGTTTTCGTTTTTTACTGCTAAGATTTATATAGTACAATGGCGTTAATTACAATTAAAATATTTATTATTCAACTTATATACATAATTTTAAATAAATAAATATTAAGTAAAAAAAGTTAAAATGAACAGCGGGTTTCGAACACATACAATTTAGTTTCGTAATGAGAAATCAGCGTGACGATTTTTACCTGACTCGAGTTTTTGTCTATAAAAATCCTATTAAGGCGCGCTAAAAGTTTTTTCAAAACTTTTATCCAAATTTTGATGAAATACAGTACATTAGATTAAATTTAGAACCTAGAGGAAGGGATTATAAAACCCCCAGACGGACTATTGTGTAACTAAACCTCGTTTAGCAGATTGGTGCCCTTAATAAGTTCCAATAATCTACTGCTTAGCTCATCCTGCTGGAGTTCCCAGGCCCTCTATCAGGGCCTTCTGCTAGCAACAGCCTCACAATCATCAATTTCATGTCCTGCAGTGTCCTCCTCTTCCCTGCTTAACTGACACACGGTTTCTCCGTAGTACATAAATACCCTGTTCATGTGCACCCTCAGTAATAATTTTCCTGAACTGTGCTCTGCCAAAAACATCTGCCGCCCTCTAGGTCACCATGAGAAAACTTTCTTAAGCACTTGCTACGAAAATGTCATGAAGGTTTTCCCATCTTGTCTGGTGTTGCTTGTTTATCCAACTATTGACAGAAGACTCGCTCAACGACAGAGAGATCCCAGCTCCGATAAATTTAAATGCAGATTCCAGTCCAACCAATCGATCTGCCTCCGCATTACCTTCAACTCTTATGCCCTGGGTCCCAGAGACAGAGCACTGAGGTTCTCCCGACACTCCCAGAGCAGCTTGGACGGAATTATAAGATACGCAAGTGCTCTGACTGCTGTCAAATGCAGTGCACGCCCAAACAAATAAATCGTGTTTTAAAAGCCGGTTCGGTAGATAGAACAAACCGGCAAAATATGCTACATTTCTTAAAATATGTTTATCGGATTTTAATCAATTGTTAGTAAGCAAAAGGCATATACGGTTTGAGAAAAACAAAAAATTGATTTTTATTAAAAACCTGAAACACCTACTTTAGTTGTAAATGCTCAGGTGATTACGTTTAAAAATGCTCAGGTGATTCTAATTAACCGTTTAAAAACATGAGAATTTTCCGTATTTTTGGGGGAGGGGAATAGCAAGACTACAATCGTGAATTTTCCGTATTTTGGGGGGAGGGGAATAGCAAGACTACAATCGCGAATTTTCCGTATTTTGGGGGGAGGGGAATAGCAAGACTACAATCGCGAATTTTCCGTATTTTGGGGGAGGGAATAGCAAGACTACAATCGCGAATTTTCCGTATTTTTGGGGAGGGAATAGCAAGACTACAATCGCGAATTTTCCGTATTTTGGGGGGAGGGGAATAGCAAGACTACAATCGCGAATTTTCCGTATTTTTGGGGGAGGGGAATAGCAAGACTACAATCGCGAATTTTCCGTATTTTGGGGGGAGGGAATAGCAAGACTAAAATCACAATCGAATTTTCCGTATTTTTGGGGAGGGGAATAGCAAGACTACAATCGCGAATTTTCCGTATTTTTTTGGGGGTAGGGGAGGGGATAGCAAGACTACAATCGCGAATTTTCCGTATTTTGGGGGGAGGGGAATAGCAAGACTACAATCGCGAATTTTCCGTATTTTGGGGGGAGGGGAATAGCAACACTACAATCGCGAATTTTCCGTATTTTTGGGGGGAGGGAAATAGCAACACTACATTCGCGAATTTTCCGTATTTTTGGGGGGAGGAGAATAGCAACATTACAATCGCGAATTTTCCGTATTTTTGGGGGAGGGGAACAGCAAGACTACAATCGCGAATTTTCCGTATTTTTGGGGGAGGGGAATAGCAAGACTACAATCTGTTTGTGCGCTAGTTGTATTTCGATTGAGTGAGAGAAAGTTACTGAAGTGTTTTTAACAAACCACGCGTTATGTTTATCTAATGTGATTACCACGCTCAGCAGCGCGGGTAAGTGCCGAGTGCTATACCGTATCCAGCTGATAGTGTCAGAATGGTTTTAATAAAAACTAAAGGACACTACTGCCCGCTTTGTAGGCCAACCAAAGTTTCCTGTACCAGCGACTGCATCATAATTAACATAACTTCAACGTTAAAAACAAAACTAACTGCTATTCAAACCACGAAAGTAGACGTACTGTGTTAAACACCAGTGTATCTTGATGCATAACTAACCACTCTGGAACTTTTAATGCTTTGTAATCTACCATACACGAAACTTACAAGTCGTTTCATGTATGTAATTAGGTAATTACTTTATAAATGAGCCTGTTAGTTCTAAATACGAATTTCTTTTCGAAAAATTGGCCATCAAGGTAAGACCCAGACCTGAGATCATGTGATTTGCTGCAACTCTTGGACATGTTTTACTAATCGTTAAAGATTATATTACTTGGCTATTTGGGTGTATTACCACCCATATTTTTTAAAATATGTATTAAATAAAAAAAAAATAGAAGCGAATTTTGTTCTCCTGACCATAAGCACTAAGCTTCGAATGCATAAAATATAATTAGCTCACTGGTAGAATTAATTTCTTTTCAAGGCTAAAATCACATTGAGGCTATTATCGCCTCCATAAATGTAAGTGTGAGTGTAAAGTGTTAAAGTCGTAAGTGTAGTGTTGTGTGAGTTAGACTCGGGTACAGCGAGGGACGTCTAAATCCTCTCAATAGGTGCAGCTAGTCTGCAACCCCCTGCGGGGGAATGATAGACTTTAAAGTGGTCACTTCAAGAATACTACTATGCTTTACAAACTTTCATAAACGATCAAGTAAGAGCGATAGGTTGAACCGATTTTGTTATTTGTCACCATTATGTCTTCCGTTTTTCAAAGTTTTTTGTTGGTAGATGTATGGTTGATTAGGGACTTACACTTTTTATTAGTATTGTACGGATTCTGCAGTCAATCTCAAGGCTCAGAAAGGCCTTCTGTGCGGTTTTTAATATATCCTTGACTGCGTTATTAACATTTATTAGCCTAAAGACCTTATAATGCTCGCTCCATGCTTTTATGAATCAGTTATAAGGCACTTGATTAAAAAACAAAATGCTAAGCCAACCTTTCTGTTAGAACAGGCTGTTTAAGTACCTGTTTAACTTAAAACTGTTTACGTTAGATTGTTTTAAAAGTGATTATTAATGTGTGCGCGTAAGACTCCGCCATTTTATATCCCCTAAAGAGAATTTGTTTAGTTCACTCAAACCACGTACCTTTAGCAAAAGTTCATTAAAAAATTGGTAATTTTTTTACCAAGACCCCGACCCGAGACCATGAAATACGTAGCTATCTAGAACACGTTTTTGTGCTCCTAAAATTATATAAAACAACAGCCGAGTGTTTGTTTGCGTTTGTACTTTTATCGAGTTCGCACTTTGTTCGATTTAACTCAAACAACTGTAACGATCGTTAAAATCTGAATAAATCGTAATTTAAGATTTTCAAATTTCAATGGAAATACGGAGTCAAAAAGCTGAGCCTTTGGAAAAGTGCCAAAAACACGTGTTATAAATCCATAATAAGTAAAATAAAGCAAAAATGTTGCTCTAACCAAAACAAGAGTACGGTGTCGCTAAACCTACGTTATTTCTAACATCGTTTTTTTAACTTCCTTCACTCGTACGTGATTATTAAAGGTTTTTATGTAACAAAACATGCCGAGTTAATCTTTGTAATGTACCGAGTATACTGACACATAACATGACTTATTTAAACGTTACTTTCATTGCACAAAATTTGATTTAAAACATGTCTGAGCAAAGGGTAAGTGCCCTTTGAAAGGAAGATTGTCAAAAAAGATTTTTAAATATTACGTAGTTTCGTTTTGTCCTGAAATGCAAATAAAATGTAACTTTAAGACTGTCGGATACGTAACTCACAAAATGCACATCACAACAAGAACATGTTAAACGAAAAATTTACCATGAATTCAAAAATTGCTTGAGCTTAATTAGAATCTATACTCATTTAGAAACACTAATCGCTTGTAGGAATGCAGATAAACGGACTCAGAACAGTCCAGCCGACGGTTCGGAAGAATTTTCCGAGTCCCAGAAAAAATCTTGTATAAAAACCTTTAATTTTGAAGATTTACAAACTTTTGAAATGATACAACAAAACGTAACCAAAAAAAATCAAGCGAAGCAAGGTCTCGACCGTTCGGCATGTGGTTTTTGTGTTGTTTGTTAAGGAATTTTGGCTAAACGCATTTGCCAACTGTTTTGAAATTTGGTACGAAAGTCCGAACAACGTATATGTAAGATTTGTTAGTTTAAAAACCCTTAGAAAGAGGCTACGTTTAAACCTAGAAAGAGATTACTTTAAAGCCTAGAATGGGGCTACGTTAAACTCTAAAAATAGGTTATGTTAAACCTCAGAAAGAGTCTAGGTCAAACCCTAAAAAAAGGTTACGTTAAATCCTAAAAATAGGCTATGTTAAATCCTAAAAAGAGTCTACGTTGAACCTCAGAAAGGGTCTAGGTCAAACCCTATAAAAAGGATTACATTAATCCTAAAAAAGGTTACGTTAAATCCTAAAAATAGGCTATGTTAAACCTCAGAAAGAGTCTAGGTCAAACACTAAAAAAAGGTTACGTTAAAACCTAAAAATAGTCTACGTTAAATCCTAGAAAGAAGCTACGATAAATTCTAGAAAGAGGTTACGTTGAAATCTAGAAAGAGGCTACGTTAAATCATGGAAAGAAGCTACGATAAACCCCAGAAATAGGTTACGTTGAAATGTAGAAAGAGGCTACGTTAAACCCCTAGAAAGGAGCTACGATAAACCCTAGAAAGAAGCTACGATAAACCCTAGAAAGAGGTTATGTTGAAATCTAGAAAGAGGCTACGATAAACACTAGAAAGAGGTTACGTTGAAACTCTAGAAAGAGCCTACGTTAAATCCTAGAAAGAAGCTACGATAAACCCTAGAAACAGGTTACGTTGAAACTCTAGAAAGAGGCTACGTTATATCCTAGAAAGAAGCTAAGATAAATCCTAGAAACAGGTTAAATTGAAACTCTAGAAACAGGCTACGTTAAATCATAGAAAGAAGCTACGATAAACTCTAGAAAGAGGTTACGTTGAAATGTAGAAAGAGGCTACGTTAAACCCCTAGAAAGGAGCTACGATAAACCCTAGAAAGAAGCTACGATAAACCCTAGAAACAGGTTACGTTGAAACTCTAGAAAGAGGCTACGATAAACACTAGAAAGAGGTTACGTTGAAACTCTAGAAAGAGGCTACGTTATATCCTAGAAAGAAGCTACGATAAATCCTAGAAACAGGTTACGTTGAAACTCTAGAAAGAGGCTACGTTATATCCTAGAAAGAAGCTACGATAAACCCTAGAAACAGGTTACGTTGAAACTCTAGAAAGAGGCTACGTTAAACCCTAGAAAAAGGCTACGTTGAAACTCTAGAAAGAGGTTACGTTAAACCCTAGAAAAAGGCTACGTTTAAAACATCCGTCCGTTTAATTGGAAGTAAAATTTTTTACGAGAAACCACGTGAACGTCAAGAGATTAACGACTTCCATTTTTTTTTTATCCGGCACCTAACCTGTTCGAGCACAGATAAATCCTAGCCGAGGGAAGCCGGAGATCGCCATCGTGGCACGATTTCCTCGATCATATCTCATAGATTAGAAAGTGGCAAAAGATAATTTAGCGTGTCTAGGCCGGACTTAACGCCATTGTTTACTAGTGTCCGTACAAGTACAATATCGATTATGTAATGCCTCGTACAGGTGAAGATCGATACATGGTATGATACAGATTTGTCGGTAGTCCGGATCCGCGCTGATGGCTGATCGATTAAAAAACGTGAGAGAAAGTCGGCTATTCTAGAAATTAAAGCACGATTTAGTAAAACTCGATTATGGCGGTGTACAGTAATCCTATTTCGATTTTTGTTTAAACTCTGCAACTCAATCTGGACATGTAGTTACAATGAGTATATTTCAGGAATTGTTTTGCTTTATTTTCTAAACGCACGAAATAGTGACAATCGGTTTTGTTGATTGTGAAAAAAAACAATTAGAGATTCTAATTAAAGGTTATCAGCTCCTCTGAACGTAAACAAATGGGTATTGTATGGCTGCCTGTCCCTTTATGGATCAGTGTGTGTTGCTGGAAATTAAATTTCACAACCGATTTCAATGAAATTTGTTTTGCTGGTAAATCCTGCCTACATTTATAAATCACATTATTATATTTTTTTTATTTTATTTGTGCCAAAACCCCTTCATAATACCACGATATTTTTGACTATTTCTATCAAATCTTGCTCGAACCCTATAACCTGTTCCAACGATCTATAACCAAAACGTATAGTTGTCACCTCAAAAATACAAAAAAAAAACGGTTTAATTTCTCAAAATGATTTCAAAAGAACGTTTCCATCCTAAATATTTTCTATACCTTTTAATGTATTTAACAACAAAAAAAGAGAATTGAAAACGACAGATTTTTCAAAAAATTAAAAACTGGTTCTGAGACGAGGAAAATTACATTACCAGTACAGATTTCAACGACATAAATTATATTGTATAGTTTCAGGTAATATGCACGCACACACAGAAAGAAAAACACGCAATTAAAACGTTTTTTGTTTTGTTTTTAACCAAATTGGAAAATCAATCAAAATGTTAAGAGTCTGACGGCCATATTGAATCTATTATGACTAACTTAAATATAAACTAAAGATACAGATTACCCCATTATTTGTTACGATAAATATATATTTGGAATCTCACTTTAAGAGTCATGCATGTGGTTTGGTTTTTTTTAAATATTCTACTTATATTTTTTCTTTTGAAGATAGTAAAGTAAAAATTAAAATGAGATAGCAAACAAATTTTATCTTAACAAATACCTACGTTAATTAATACCTGTCGCCTTATAGGGTACAGATTCAATATCGCTAACAGAATCTATATCTTAAGACAGTTTTGCCTTACGATTAATTGAGCGAAGCGAGCACTCTATTTCAACTCGACCGTTCGGTATGCAGCTTGTTTTCTTACGCAGTTTTGGCCAAACACACAGACCGATTGTTTTGAAATTTTTACGGGGAAACCTTACATAAAGCCCGTACAACATATGTGTGAAATTTTTTCCATTCACTTTCGTTTACAGATGGCTGCCATTAACGATAACGCGTGATGGTTATTTCCTGAACGGCATTCAATCACAATTTTGACAGCTTTACTGATAAAAAGAGCATACATTTCCAATTAAGTTAGTCCGGTAACATTTTTCCGAAATATTATGGTTAACGGTTAAATTGGCGAAAAAGGCAACGACGTCAGAGCGCTGTCGTGAAGCTGTGGCCAGATAGTTAATTAAAAATATACTGGGGGGGGTCTACTGTTCTATGAACTACTAATGTGCTCATAAAGACGGTAAACATTAACAAAATTGCGCCCAAAATAGTGCGACCAAGTTATTTGACTTCGATGACCCAAACACACCTTACTCCTTATCTGACGCCTATCTAAACTGATAAGCTTGTCAAAAGTGGGAACGGACGTTTCACGGTAATCGATATCAAAACATTTTCCCAGTAATCGACCTAACGGCATCGTCACGAATTGGGAACACCAACAGACAAACCTACTTCACGGAAACGATAGGGGTTGTTGGCCCAAGCAGGTATTTATTGACACTTTTATCTGCCGCGGTCATAACACTTTCTTCTGTTTTATTGAAGCCGGGACCCGGCTAGTCAAACAGTACGCCACGCCAAGAATATCCGGTTTTAGGTGAATATCGTAAAGCGGGTCAGAGTAACATGTGGAGGCTGCGGGGTTGGTACGAGAAGGAAATAATACAAAGAGTGCTCACGGTGTGTGTGTGTGTGTGTGTGTGTGTATGTATGTATGTGTGTGTGTGTGTGTGTGTGTGTGTGTGTGTGTGTGTGTGTGTGTGTGTGTGTGTGTGTGTGTGTGTGTGTGTGTGTGTGTGTGTGTGTGTGTGTGTGTGTGTGTGTGTGTGTGTGTGTGTGTGTGTGTGTGTGTGTGTGTGTGTGTGTGTGTGTGTGTGTGTGTGTGTGTGTGTGTGTGTGTGTGTGTGTGTGTGTGTGTGTGTGTGTGTGTGTGTGTGTGTGTGTGTGTGTGTGTGTGTGTGTGTGTGTGTGTGTGTGTGTGTGTGTGTGTGTGTGTGTGTGTGTGTGTGTGTGTGTGTGTGTGTGTGTGTGTGTGTGTGTGTGTGTGTGTGTGTGTGTGTGTGTGTGTGTGTGTGTGTGTGTGTGTGTGTGTGTGTGTGTGTGTGTGTGTGTGTGTTGTGTGTGTGTGTGTGTGTGTGTGTGTGTGTGTGTGTGTGTGTGTGTGTGTGTGTGTGTGTGTGTGTGTGTGTGTGTGTGTGTGTGTGTGTGTGTGTGTGTACAATACGACACGTCCAGTATTGTCGATATTATTTCTTCTTTAAAAAATAAAGGATATTAGAATCGCACATCAACAACCCCGAGTGTGTGTCAACTGAACGACAAAAAATGAAATGGGGCGAGTTTTTTGACATCGAAGAAGGGCTAATTTCCTGGTTTTTATAAGAAAGACTCAGACATACGTCAATTTTGGGAGAGATAATGCGTTAGAAAGCAAAGATTTCTATAACTACAAAATGACAAATAAAAATGACTTTAAAGCCCGTGACTCGATACGTTTAAGAAGCTGTATAGAATCCTTTTTTTGCCTATTTCTGGAGAAAAACTACCGTGCAATGTTAATGTTGTTGCTCCGTTCGTAATAGAAACAGTAAATATTTTTAATTTGACGATTTCGAAAAATTAAATAGCGATCTTTTGAAAATCGCTAATTGTAGACAATATACTTTAAGTTGCTGGATTAGTATTATAATTGTTTTATTTCAAACAGAACATAATACGAAACATTAAAATGCACAAATAATACATTCCACACAAAAAACATGTTATGTTTGGTTAGTCAAGTTTTTTTTTAAATCTGAAAATATTTTAATCTTGTTATTTGTTTACAAAAACAGTAGGCCTAGTTCAAGTCCTAGATAGATAGGAAACTGACGATGTATCACGGAACAAGATGGCCGTCGCAAAGGAATAACAGGCATACATGAAAAAAGGTTGTAAAATTTTTAGTTATAAAAAAATAACTTACAATAAAAGTGTTGAAATATAGTGTGTGTAAAAAGTACTATTTTTATTACTAAAATTAAGTATTTTTTGTGTTTCTTTGTGCATATGTAATAGGTAACACAGAAAGGTCAATTTTTGAAACATTCTTTAATTTTAAAATGAAACACAAACACACACACACACACACACACACACACACAAACACACAAACACACACACACACACACACACACACACACACACACACACACACACACACACACACACACACACACATACAATCACAAACACACTCCGTTTAAATTATAAAGAAACAGTAAATAATTTAGGTTTAGTTCAGAATGAAGTTTACAGTGCGGACGAAAGCTGTTTATTTTGGACGGATGCCTTCACAAAGAACTTTTGTTAATATGTACTGTATACTGTCATGTACAGGGAGCATTATTAATGATTGTTCATGGTACCCTTAAGAGTTTTTCAACTTAAACACAGTTATTAAAAAAATAAAACTGTTTGCATTGTATTGTAATTAGCCTATTACTTCTTAATTTAAGTACTAATTAACTACGAGTATAATATAATTGTTTCCCCTTTTTATAATCAGTCGTTTTCGGTAATTTGGCAATAGAGATGTCCAATATTCACTGAATTACAGCGAGTCTACTGTATATATATATATATATATATATATATATATATATATATATATATAATTTGTAAACTTTGCATTGTTTTATATCAAGTCTTAATAAAAAGACTGCAAAACTAAAATAACCACACGCTGCTGTCTCGCTCACATGATAGAAATGAATTTCCAAAAGTAATTTTTGCATCGTACCATTTTTTTAAAACTCTGACTTAACCAGCATTCAAATCTTCTTGTGCAGATGTAACAGAGTTAAAAACTGCATAAATTAGCATTTTTAATTTTCAAAACCCGTTTAAATTAAGAATTTTCTGACGGCGGTCGAAGTTCTGTTTCGTATTTTCAATGTAATTTGAAAGTTCAAAATATTAATACACGCAGATTTTAATGCCGATTAACGATGGTGAATTCAAAATTTCAAAAAGGGTTTTCAAATTCGCTTCTATCACGTCAACCAGACGTGTGAATGCAGCGATTATTTATTTTTTCACAAGGTAAAAAATGAAAAAGCGTGAAGTTATTAACAGGTTTTCAAATCTAAATCGATGCTCTTATACAGCTGGAGTCGTGCCAAAAAGTGTTTATGTTTCGGGAAAGTTATGTTGCCTGTTATACGATGAGCTGTGTACTCACACCAGTCCAGTACGGGCAGCGCTGCCTCCGCTCGCCGCGTCGGGATTGATTGACAGAAATGGCGTTAATCTAGGTTAAACTAATACAACTGTTTTCCGAACACTTGCCGCTGTTATGCAAGATACTCTGTATAAGGCGGGACAAGAATCGCGCGGAGAAAGCCTTGTGACATTTCTACGGAAGATTAATGCATGCGAAAAAAAACCGACGCATTCCGAATGAAAATATCGGTTCAGTTTTTTTTTACACTGAAACTTCAGAGTAAACTGCAAGAGTTTAAGTGGACTTTCTCGACGGGCGGATAGCTGCGCCTGGGCCGGGTATGTACAACGATGGCTGTTTTGTTTAGTAAAGAGTTGAGGTTGGTTAACTTTAAAACTAGTTGTACAAAGAACATTAGACCTCGCAGTATATTCTTAATTAATACACAGAGCGCTCCAAGACAGCGTCCGCAACCTTTACGCCAAGTTAAATGGTAACCGTAATATTTACGCAAAATGTTATTGGACTAACTTTATTAGACATGTTACGTCCTTTCTCCATGAAGAGGTCAAAATTATGACAGGTTTTACCTCTCAGTCAGTATTACAAGAAGTAACCAGCAACACTCTCAACGTTGAATGAAATTCGGGTTTTATACAAGGTACCTACGTACGAAATTTCAAAGGAATCGGTCAATGCCTTTTATTAAAATTACGTACACTCGTTGCCGTTAAATTAGAGGCCGTCAACTTGAAACGTAAGTAAGTAGGGAACATGTTACAGATGCGTCATTTCGGATTTCTACAACATACCTTCTTACCAAATTTGAAAACAATCGAACCGCGTTTGTCTAAAACTACGTACACTCGTTATTGTAAACCAGAGGCTGTCATATTGAAACGGAAGTGAATGGGAGAAAGTATCACACGTAAATCACTCGGGCTTTATACACGGTACCATCGTACAAAATTTCAAAACAATCGGCCGATGCGTTTAATTACAACTACGTACACTCTATCGTTAAATCTGTTTCGCCATCATAAAACAGAAATAAATTGAGAAAATCTTACGCATACGTCATTGGAGCTTTACGCGAGATACCTTCGTGTCAAATTTCAAAATAATCAAACAATGCGTTTGGCTAAAATACACTCGCTATTGCAAATCATATGCTGCCATCTTGAAACGGAAATGAATGAGAAAAATCTTCACAAAACACCGTTCGAGTTATTTAAAGGTTCTTCTGCACCAAATTTCAAAACGATCGGGTAATGCGTTTGGCCAAAACTGTGTACATTCGTTATCGTTAAGTCAAAGGCCGCCATCTTGAAACTGAATTGAATGGGAGAAACATAAAAATCGTTCGGGCTGTTTATAAGGTATCTCCGTAGCAAATTTCAAAACAATCGGTCTACGCGTTTGGCCAAAACTGCGTAACAAACAAACATAAAAAACAAATGCCGAGCAAGTGCCTCGCTTCGCTCGGTCAAAAAAATTTGTTTTCGACGACGGGATCTACAAAATACGTAACTTCTCTATATCACTTTGTAACAAATTTAACATTAAAAAACGTAAACCTAAATGGAAAAACATGAATATCATCGTTTTGGTCCTACAAAAACAATTTAATCAAACGCAAATTTTTGTACGCAAAATTTAAAAAACAAATTTGATTTTGTTCTGCGTGCTGTCACGTAAGCACATTTTATTTGAATGGGCGGCCAATAACATCTTCATTGCGAAAGTTCCCTCGGAGAAGATAATCTGGCTGAAAAACGCCGCTAAAACCTAAGCACTCCAGATTTCAGTTCTATTTAGTGGAGCTAATGAAGCGGGCAAGGTCTCCGCGGAGGTATTTACCGTTCTTGTTAGAGAGGCTGTTTACCGGGGTCCTGAATTTGTTACGGTCCGGTATGTTTTGCGTGAAGCAGGTAGATAGTGGAGCAGGTAGATGAAAAGGATGAGGGAGGAAAACAAAGGACGAGTTTGGTAAGTCGGCCAGTTACGAATGTTGGAGGAGCACGCTGGCGTCAGATGACGCGAAATTCGAAGCAGTTTTCCTCGCTTCAGAAGAATACAGGATAGGCAATGTATAAAGAGGGAAAAGTTGTAAAAATAATGTATTCAAAAACTTGCTAAAAGTGATTCGATTATTTACATTTCTTGACTTTTCATTTTCATATGATTTTTTCTTAAATGTTCGAGTATGTTCGGAACGGTCGGCCGAGGATAACCGAGCGAGAGAGTTCGTTCAAGCTCGGCGCTGAAAACGTTTTACCTTTCTTGTGGATCTTAATTAAACAAACCCGTGGCTTTTTAGGGTTTTTATATACAAACTAAAAATTTTATATTTCAGTGAGAAGTGCATCAGCGGAGAACTTAAGAAAATTAAAATTACATCAGTCGCAAAGAAATTGCTATTTAAAAAAATGACTGAACAACAATTTTAACATGCAATAACACTGTTTAAAAGTAGGCTGAAATGCAGACCTATAAGCGCCTTTACTTATGATTTTGGGTCATAATTCATAAAACGGTAGGGCCTACCTTGAGTATTACTCAAGTTTAGTCATAATGAATGAAAATTGTATCACATCAGGCGGTTGTTGGGTTCACTTTCGGGTTTTTAAGGGAATTTCCACTGGAAAATGAGGCTAGTTAGAGCGGTCATCATCGTAAGACCGAAACTTTTCCTATTTGATTCAGACTTGACACGCAAATAGATTACAGTAATAGCATGGACAAATTCGTTAACCAGCAAAATTCTTAAAACTGATTCAAAATGGCAGTCACTTCAAATCTTTACAAATTAATAACGTTTTGGACATTTTTAAAAATCTGGTTACAACATCGAAATCAGCGTTAAAAAACATAAATCAACATTTTTAATTTTCAACAACGGTCTAAATTAATAAATTTAATTTGACAGCGGTCAGGGTTCATTTTTGTATTTTTAGTTGATATTTTTTGTTAAAATGTTGATTACGATGGTGAGATCAGATTTTCAAAAATAGTAGGATACATAAAAAATACTTCTGAAAATTCGCTTCTATCACTTCAGCGAGACAGCTGCGTGCCGCTATTTAGATTTACTATCAACACGTATTTTTAAATTTTCAAATCTGGCGCAATGCTTTATTAACCTAAATAAAATAAATTTAAAAAAATCTATTAACAGATTTTAATAAAATCCGATTTTTGTTGATCAAAAACGATTGAGCTTGACAATTTACCCCATACAACACTAACCAAAAGGAAAGTGGTTGTGCGTTGGATCCTTTTTTTAAATCAATGAATCTGAAAACACGATTATTTTTATATGAGTATAAAGACAAAGTAAGATAGCTACAAATCTCATAACATTAACTTTAGTGTACTGGTTGGAAGAGACGCGTTAGTCCAATGAATGCACGCCGCGGGTTTATGGCCGATATGTCAACGAGTGACGTCATGTTTATGGGCGCTCTGACGTAGACGGTTTTAATTGTAATCTCAGGCTTTAGATAAATCTGAGCTGACCGACAATTCTGACAGTGTAGAGAATTAGGAAATGCATTATTTTAGAAATCATAAAACTGTGTTAAGGCAGAAAGTTAGCCCATGAAATGCGAAGCGGCTGCGTAGACCCTGTCGGCCATATTGAATATTTGCAAAGATAAAATTATGTTTGGTACCTAATTTTGAATGTCTTGTATGCAGGAAAATAGTCCGTTTTTTACATTATTAACATATTTTTAACTTTATAAATCTCTGTTGTGTTTTTAAAAGCAAACAATTTACTGAAAATATAAAAAAATAGTATTCCTTTATTGCTAACGAGACTACGCGCGATAAAAGTATATAAATATATATATATAAGATTATTATCAACAGCTATTTTTTGCTAAGTTTTTATCCAATTCATCTCTCAGTTCTTGCCTTTTTTTGATAATTTTTTCTTGCCGTCTGAGCATTACGTCCGTCCCTTGAGCATTGCCTTCAACACATAAACTTTAATTCGGTCTTTTATCAAACTTCTAACCATTTCTTTAACTTTCTTAAATCGGTACAAACCCCCTTCACAACCTTAAAATTACCTTTTATAACCTAAACGTTATACAAACACGTGCTATGTAACTTCTGTTTAAATATTATTACATAACATCTGTAATGCAACACTTGTATATAATTATAATTTCTATTATTATTACCAAAATGTATAAATAATACTCGTATTTCAATTATTTGATTTAACATTTTAAACCTCTTATTCTATCATTAGTTTGTTTAATGTTTATTCCATTCTCGCCTTTAAGGATTCGAACTAAGTAGTAGCCGCCTCGGTGGTCTAGTGGATAGCGTACTAGGCTTTCATCCCGAGGATCCGGGTTCGATTCCCGGCGAGGGCTTAGCATTTTCATACGCTATAAATCATCCCACCGTCTGCATCAGCCCAAGTGTGCACAATAGTCGGACGTTAAACACAAAAAAAAAAAAATCGAACTAAGTAGTCTATCTATGGTTAAGACGCTTGATTTTGTAATATATATTGTCACTCACCAAGTAGCATAAAGAATATTTCACTTATTTTATTCATTTTAACATTTGAAACGTCTAATTCAACCATTATTTTATTTAATGTTTCTTCCATTTCAGTATTAGAACTAAACAGTCTATCTATGGTCAAGTCACTACATTTTATAACATGTATTACTGTCACTCACTGACTGCCATTAAAAATATTTCACTTATTTTATTCATTTTAACATTTGAAACTTCTAATTCAACCATTATTTTATTTAATATTTATTTCATTTCAGTATTCGAACTAAGCAGTCTATCTATGGTCAAGTCGCTTGATACATATTATGTTCACTCAATGACTGACATCTCTGTGACAACCAGCTGTTTCATGAATTCTAAACTGTTTCCTTCTGTTACTTTCAATTCAATTACACTGCACCACAAAACTTTCCACACCGGGAATAAAGAAATATTCACTTCCAATCTGTCTATACTCCTACATATAAGACCTTTAAAATGAGATACGACAACAAAATTTTACCTTAATAGCGGAGTTATTAGTCATATAGGAAGTATAATTAATATGGCCGACAGGGTCCGCGCACACTAAACTTTAAACTCCCCAAAATATAGTGTCGCTGTCTTCCAGTGAAACAAAAATAACCAAAATCCAAAAATAACATACAAAAAAATGTAAGGTTCATTAGTCAATTAAAAAAATGAATTATTGTCGCCAAAGTTTGTTTTCGATTCCCCCCAACAATTTTTCTCCCCTCATATCGTCTGTTTAGGTTATTTTAAAATCAATTTTTGGTGTAGATTTTCCTGTATCTAATCTATGGAGCAATCTATACTCTTTAATAACTTTTGCAATTAATCACTTAATTTAAGAATTATACTTTATTATACGGGAAGAATGTTCTAGAATGCTAGACCATAAGTTGAGCATATTTTAAATTTTAACGGACGGTTAATAATAACTCTTCATTGCATACAAACATTTTTAAAGTATTTAAATTTCGAAAACTACTTGATCTACGATTTTTTTAAATTTCATATTTTATTTATTTAATGCGAAATTTCACTTATAAATATTCTAAAAGCATTTGTTTTTCAAAACGTAGTTTTTGTTTACCATTTAGACTCAATCCATTTATAATTACGGATCTTTATTTACGGACATGTGCGGAAAATTCGATTAACCTATTTTAAGACATTAAATCTTTTTTAGACTCTCGTAATTGGTAAATTTTCGAAGATACTCCGACTTTATATTCTGGACGCAAAAGGGCGACAAAGAGCACATTTTAAATAATTTATTTTAACGTAACAAAATATAATGCAATGTGTTTACAAACGTTACTCCAATGGAGTCAATATTCTTAATCTAAAACAAGTTCTTAGACGTTTTATTGTACGAATTCGATGATAGGAATTTATCTACAGAACCAAGATAAACTTAAATTCTGTTTTAAAATTGTTTTACTTATTGACGGAATATTCGTGTTATTATTATTGTTTATTGGAACATTTGCTGTCGTTTTTGTATGTAAAACATTATCGACGTTTCGGTATCAACTGTCGTTCTAAATAAAGTACCTGACTTACATATGCGTTTATATTTTAATTCAGACACTTGGGAACGACAGTTGAGCTACATTACCAAAACGGGGTTGGGTTTCTATTCCACCCAACTGAGGGTAAATTTCCGAAAAAAATATCCTAATTACGAAACTTAGATTATAACGAATCTGGTATCTGAACGTGTTAGCTGTAACTTACGAGCGAATGTCTACTGGGAAATGCGCTATGTTGGCAGCCATGTTAGCACGCAGTTCGATTGGCTCAAAAATCAATTTGGTAATACCTCGGACAAGTTCCTTAAACTGCAAAATTCCTTCAGCAATTTTCAACATAACTTTGTGTCCTCGACGAACGTGATTTCACCATTGTAATCAGCGTTAAAAACAGCGTGAATTAGAATTTTTTATTTTTAAAATCCGTTCAAATTTAACGACAGGGTTAGTTTTTGTATTATCAGTGTAATTATGCAGATTTTATTGCTGATTATGGCGATAAAATCAGAATTTCAAAAAAAATCAGATACGAAATAAGTAAGGACATTTGTTTCATCACGTCAGCGAGACAGGTGCGTGCCTGCTTACTCCTAATTTGTAACATTTTATTAAAACTTTTCCGCCTCTTCGCGTCATTCAGACAAACTAAAGACGCGTTTCCAGGATAAATTTGGCGCACTTTGGTTTTGAAATTACAATTGGCGTCGGTTTCGCGTGCACGTCTCTGAGTGTGTTGCGAATTAAGGCTACTTGCGCTTGTCGCCTCCACGCCGGCCACAAAGGATCTGCACCTGTTGGTTTCACGACGTGCTGCGGCCAGGGTTCATCTTCACACGAGTTGTGAGCGTCCAGAATTGTTCCGCTTCTCGTAATTCAAACGCAAAAAAACGGAGCAGTAACAACGAGCTAGCTAAAACCTACAAAATATTTACTTACGACTAAGCTCACTTGATTTGACTTTCTGATTCTGTTGAACAACGATCGTGAAGAACGAAATACTGTAGTGGATATTGAGATTTATGATTTTGATGGATATATCCACTTCCAATTCCACAGAGTTCAAAAAAGTGGTTTTTAGTAGGATCTCTAACCGTTGCTGGAGTTCAAATGAACTCCTTGATTTGTATGGAACTTTATAAACTTGTGTTGTACATATTTTTAGCATATGAAACATGTTTTGGTCAAAATATCAATTGTGAAGTTACATTTTCGATAAACTTAAATAAAACATGATTTGTTTACGCCCGGTGTAGCAAAGTTTGTGGTACATTGAAACAGAATTGAGATTAACGGAAAGAAAAAATTTGGAATTCATGAAACAGCTGGCTATCACAGAGATGCCAGTTTGTGACTTACAATAGAATGTAATACAAAATCAAGTTGTCATAGATAGACTACTTAATTCGAATACTGTAACGCGAGAATGGAATAAATATTAAATAAAATAATGGTAGAATGTGACGTTTAAAATATTAATATAAATAAAATAAGTGAAATATTATTGACGCCAAGTCAGTTATTTACAATTATTTGTAATACCAAATGAAGGGACTTGACCATAGATAGACTACTTAATTCGAATACTGTAACGCGAGAATGGAATAAATATAAAATAAAATAATGGTAGAATGTGACGTTTAAAATATTAATATAAATAAAATAAGTGAAATATTATTAACGCCAAGTCAGCGATTTACAATTATTTGTAATACAAAATCAAGGAACTTGACCATAGATAGACTACTTACTTCTAATACCGGAAGGCGTAAATAGAATAAATGTTAAGTAAAATAACAGTAGAATTAGAAGTTTAAATTGTAAAAATGAATAATATAATTGGTATTATTATTTACATATTCTGGTAACAATTAGAAACTATAATTAAAAACAATTGTTGTATTACAGATGTTACGTAATAACATTTAAACAGATGTTATGTAGCACGTGTTTGTGTAACTTTTAGGTTATAAAGGCCACTTCAAGTTGTGAACAGGGTATTTACCGATTTTTTAAAAAAAAGTAAAAAAATTGTGTGAAATTCCAAAAAGAGACTTAATGAAAGTTTAAGTGATAAAGGTCATTGCAAATATTCACTTCTAACGTGCGTAGTCTCTACGCATCATACATCTTTAAATTTTGAATAATTGCAATTTTTAAACGGTTACACGCATTTTACTGGGTAACTAGTTTATCTGAACTATTACCAGAATCATTTTGTCGTAACAAATTCAAATCAAATCGAACCAAAAGAACACACACACTTTTTATAAAATATAAAATATATATATATATATATATATATATATATATATATATATATTGTGTTTAACGTCCGACTATTGTGCATATATATATATATATATATATATATATATATATATATATTTTAACATATGACTATTGTGCATATATATATATATATATATATATATATATATATATATATATATATATATGTTTAACATATGACTTGATTGTGCATATATATATATATATATATATATATATATATATATATATATATATTGTGTTTAACGTCCGACTACTATTGTGCATATATATATATATATATATATATATATATATATATATATGTTTTAACATTGACTATTGTGCATATATATATATATATATATATATATATATATATATATATATAAGACGACCCTCCAAAAGTGATCTGGAGGTCATAACTATTTCAAGATCCCTGGTTGCTGTCATGATGGCGCTTCAGGAAGTCCTAATGTCCCAGTAAGTACAGTGCCTAGTCTAACGAGAAAACTTGCCAAAATAAAACCTAATTAATCGCAAACTATTTTCAAACTTTGGCGAAAACTTAAACGATTTAAATTTACATTTCGCCAACATGGTAAGCCCCCATTAACGTTGCGTCCGTCCTGACTGGTACAAGGTCCTTGGAAGAAATACAAGAATGAAATAATTTAATTTTGACAGCCAGATATTTCACTCGCTTAGGCCGTCGCCCTCGATACATACGCTTCTGTCCTTGTACGGGCTGAATGAAAATACTGGCGGTGAAAGTGAGTTTGCATCAAGTAAAAACAGCGCCAAAAAGTATTGTGATCGTGAAGAAATTTATTTTGAAATTCCTTAAGACAAAAAAATTATATTGTTTCTGTCCATCCGTCTGTCTGTACACACCACTAGAGACAAACATTTTAATAAAATTTCGCATTTAAATCCGGTTTGCCCAAACAGTATCTGGAGGTCATGCGTTATTTAAAAAAAAAATGGAATATTTTTTGTCAAACATTTTTCTCAAATTCGGCTCTTCTATAAAATTTTGCTCAAACACCCAAAGAAAACGTAATATTCAGAAACAACCGGTTATAAAAAATGTTCACAAAGTATCACGTGCTAGGTATTTTATAAAGAGAATAACCGATGATCACAAAATTAATTTTGAATTACAGACCAAAATGGCCACGAAAAAAGTGTTTGTATATTACTGAAAATTTGCTCAAGAAACACGTCTAGCAAATTTTTTTGAATTATTTGGATCATTTTTTTATATTAAAAACCGAAGCGTACGGGTTTTTGAACAATTCCTTTATTTTCAAACAATATTTAAAAGAATTTTCAAACAATATTAAAAGAATTAACTTTGTATGTGTTTTTCTGAATCAGCTCTAACGATTTTGACACAATGCAGCAATATATCATTTTACAGCTCAAAAGATACATTTTTGTGAGTGTTACCATTGAGGGATAATAAGTTTTAATTTCAAAAATGCGTTTAACACAAGCCATACGAGGATCTAACGAAAAATTCAATTGAACTAATAATTGGGTGAGTTTCACAACACAATCGAAAATATCAATAGCTTTATCGATTTTATTCTATCAAAGTTTATATTTTGCACATTTATAGAACAACTATTTCTATTGTTGTTATAAACAGGATAGATTTAATGGAATACATTCTTATCGAAATGTTACTGACGTAGAATAAAACGCGCATCTCGACCATCTGGTTATGTATGTTTAAATTAAAATTATATTCACACACGAAACAAACATTTCTATCCGTTCTTACTTGCGTTTCCAACAAAATTAACCGTACACCTGTTAATTCCGCCCGTAAAGACGAACGGTTAATGGAGAAAGAGACAACTATAGCTGGAACGGATATCACTTCAATCGCCTAAAGGTCTTTAAATTTATGCTCTTCGCTAGAGGCTTTCAAAACATGATTCATAAATCTTTAAAAGATAATTAAATGACGAAACTTCTTCCATTGCTTCGTAAACAAAGATTTATCGTCGTAACATATTTTAAAATACCGCACAATACTTCTAAAGAATGACTATCGTCACAAAGTACTGTCGCGCCGTTAAGCTTTCAGCATCGCCTGTAAGCGTTGTCACTGGAAAATCGATGTTTTCGCGGCAGAATTAACAATATTACCGCTACCGCGATAATCGCACGTTAAATTCCGCGAAACATGTGTTTTCAAGGTAGAAATGAACGCGGTGTTGCCGTTGTTCTCGTAACTATTTACTGAGAGAAATAGGTGTTGAATTTTAACAAAGAAAACAGTGTTGACAGTTCACTGTTTGTGACGTTTTCAAAGTATAAATCACACGCGGCGTTGCCGTTCTTCATGTCAATGTTTATTAAAAGAAATACTTTTTATTTGACCAAAGAAAGCAATGTTCTTGCCACAGTTCTACTGGTCACTTCAACAATTCGCATAGTAATATTTTCACGGTAGAAAATAACGGCGGTGTTGCCGTTGTTCTCGTAACTATTACAAAATTGATTTATTTATTTTCATCACAGAAAACAGTATTTTGTCTCTCAGTTCTAGTGGTTGTAGTGTAGTGTCACTATAACAATCACTGTCGGTTTACGGTAGAAAATCGTTGCCGTTTTTCTCGTCACAATTGCGAAAGTCAAGTGTTGGATTCACCAAAGAATGCCGTTTTGTCTCTCAGTTCTAGTGGTTGTAGTGTAGTGTCACTATAACATTCACTGTCGGTTTACGGTAGAAAATCGTTGCCGTTTTTCTCGTCACTACTGTGAAAGTCAAGTGTTCGATTCACCAAAGAACGCCGTTTTATCTCTCAGTTCTAGTGGTTGTAGTGTAGTGTCACTATAACATTCACTGTTGGTTTACGGTAGAAAATCGTTGCCGTTTTTCTCGTCACAATTGCGAAAGTCAAGTGTTGGATTCACCAAAGAATGCCGTTTTGTCTCTCAGTTCTAGTGGTTGTAGTGTAGTGTCACTATAACAATCACTGTCGGTTTACGGTAGAAAATCGTTGCCGGTTTTCTCGTCACAATTGCGAAAGACAAGTGTTGGATTCACCAAAGAATGCCGTTTTATCTTTCAGTTCTAGTGGTTGTGTGTAGTGTCACTATAACATTCACTGTCGGTTTACGGTAGAAAATCGTTGCTGTTTTTCTTGTCACTATTGCGAAAGTCAAGTGTTGGATTCACCAAAGAACGCCGTTTTTGTCTCTCAGTTCTAGTGGTTGTAGTGTAGTGTCACTATAACAATCACTGTCGGTTTACGGTAGAAAATCGTTGCCGTTTTTCTCGTCACAATTGCGAAAGTCAAGTGTTGGATTCACCAAAGAATGCCGTTTTGTCTCTCAGTTCTAGTGGTTGTAGTGTAGTGTCACTATAACATTCACTGTCGGTTTACGGTAGAAAATCGTTGCTGTTTTTCTCGTCACTACTGTGAAAGTCAAGTGTTGGATTCACCAAAGAATGCCGTTTTTGTCTCTCAGTTCTAGTGGTTGTAGTGTAGTGTCACTATAACAATCACTGTCGGTTTACGGTAGAAAATCGTTGCCGTTTTCTCGTCACTACTGCGAAAGTCAAGTGTTGTATTCACCAAAATATGCCGTTTTTGTCTCTCAGTTCTGGTGATGGCTGCAAGAAGTCATTTCGATGACTATACAAGATAGGTGTTAACAGATAGGTGTTGTAGTATTGCTCAGTTTTTGTTGCCAATTTCTTTTTTCTGTAAAAATGTGTTCTTTTGTAAAAGTATGTTTACGCGGCCGAAGTCAAGCAGCACTACTGTTTTTGTCAATTTTTCCTGACATTTTAAAGTTTTACAGAATGATAAATTGTAATGTTGTAAATCATGATGGAATATATGGCTATTTTAAAAAGTTATATTACTTTAATAGTTTAATATTCTTAAAGAGAACATGTGATTTTTTTGTTACTGACACATGTTTCCAGCTTATTATCAAATAATGTCAAAAGAAGCGTTACTGAGCTTTCTAAACAAAAACCGACAGGCATTGTTAAAGTCATACAATCCGTAAGCGTTAAAATCTGTATTACTATCAACTGTACGGTACTCGCGTTGCCAAACATAACCTCAATATGATTACGAGCCAGTGCGCTGGATCACGTGATGTATTGCCTGGTAATCTGAACCTCGCCTGCAGGCTGATCTCGATCGCCGGCTAAGGAAGGATTTTCTATCGCAGTTAATTTCAAGAAAATCCTCGTGTGCTCGCCTCGTAACTTTCTCCCGCCAAGTGCTTCTACTTCCTGTTCTACTTATTTACCGAACTGCTTTCGGTTTTTGAAAAAATTCGTTAGTGAATAAAACTAGCCTATTACTGTAACTATAATAGTTGACACGTGGGGTCTTAAGAACCGTAGTAGATAAATCGAGGATCTTCATGTTTTCGCGAATTTACTGTCTATCGGTTAAACGCCTAGCGTCTAAACGTTAAGTCAAAAAATTACGAAACTTAGCGCGACAACTCCAACAGTAAAAATGTTTTAATATAACTATACGTTAAAACACGTTTTTCAAAGTTTTTCGTGTTTGGAGGAAATACCTGTTTAGAAATAAAGTCAATTTTAATGTTTTAGAGCTCGCCAAACGTTAAAAACTTGTCTACTGTTTACTGTAATTTGGACAATAAATTACAGTTTATTTTTTAATAAACGTGTGCAATTTAAAAACCAATTTGTTTGAAAACGTATCTTTGAAAATATTCTTTTTAAAAAAATAAAAAATATAGTTCAATAAATATTTTATTGTTTATCATATTATAAGTGTTTTGATTTTTGCAAAGTATAACGACATCTAACTTTGGCCTAAAATTGTAATCCTTCACTACCGCTCTAAATTATCCAAGGACAAAAATATTAGTTTAGTTAAATATTAATATTTATTTTAAAGTAAGAGAATAGTAAATATTTTATGCGTAGACTTTAAAAGTGGAGTAACAAAGTAGCACTGATACTATCAAAATATTCAAGAATAAATGTTATTAAATGTAATTTAAAGTAAGCAAATAGTAAATGAATAACGTGTAGACTTTAACAGTGGAGTAACAGAGAATGCCGCTCATGTCAAGTTATCCAAATATTTTATTAAATTTTGTTTAAAGTAAGCAAATAGTAAATCTATTTATGCGTAGACTTTAAAAGTGGAGTAACAAAGTAGTCTTGATGTTATCAAAATATCCAAGAATAAATGTTATTAAATTTAGTTTAAAGTAAGCAAATAGTAAATGAATAAGGTGTAGACTTTAACACTTGAGTAGGAATGTAAGATGCAGCTCATGTCAAGTTACCCAAAAATAGTAAATTTTGTAAAATAGTAAATCAATAATGTCTATTCTTTAACAGTGGAGTAGGAAAGTAGGCATGTTCCTGTCAAATTATCCAAGGAGAAATATCTCAGTTTACGAACCAATTGTACACACGACCGCTCGCCATCCTTTGTCGCTATACAGCCACGGCTCTTTAATAGAAATGACACGGTTTTGATAAAAACGCCGGCTTGTTTTGTTTCTAGACAATTTGAGTTGGCACTGGCCGGCAAATAATGTTATGGCTAAAACACTGGAACATTCCAATCTTTGCTGGTTTCCTTTCTTTAGGAAGGCTTAGTGGGCCCGGTGAAGTAGCCCCGGGCGCCCCGTACCCCCACTACCTCGCACCGCCCGACTCCATCGCCGAAACATTCAGCTTTCAACGCATCGCTACACCAGCATCCAGCATCTACTACCGTTTTGGTTTGCTTCGGCTAGCAAATCCTACTCCATTCCGCCGTGCGATTTCACTACCGTATTTTACAATAAATATAGCCTAGCACACCATTGGCCTTCAACATGTCTTCTTAGTAAAACGGAGCACAGGGCGAGAAAAAATAAATATATTTAATGTTTATTCGTTCGAGATCCCTCCGATCAAAATAAATACAGCAAAGACATCAAAAGTCCTATTCGGAAACTCGGGCTGTACAGAAAAAAGTAAACAAATCTGTCTCATTTCTCGAAACAGGTCAGTCGAATGTAGGTTACACATAACTCAAATCAGTGAACGAAATTTAAATAAAATAAAATTACAGTTCCCAAGTGAATCGAAAAAAACAACCTCTACGGTTGTCAGGGTTTACTTTCTTTACTTCCGGACCCAAAATAAAACAATTTATAAATCGAGACGTAAATGAAGTGTACATTTACGGACTGGTTGTAATAAACGCCAAAAGAAAAGCTAGTGATGTAAGGTTTACTAAAAAGTTGTGAATATTTTTCATTTCAAAAAAAAAATTACAAAAAAATTTCGATTTGAAAAAGGATGTTTTCAATGTAATTGTTGAATGATCACAAATTCATTCGTTAAAATCGTTCGGATAATATTTATCAACAAACAGAATGTAGAATAAATTTTAGGAAAAAACAAAGAATAAATAATAAAATTGTAAAAAATAAATTAAAAAACAAATAAACGACAAAATTTTTAAACACGTAAATGACGATTTTCACATTTTCCTTTTCAATCTGTACACTGACTTGAGATATAAATCTTCGTATATGACCAAAATCCATGGAACTAATTTTAAGAAGCCTTTTTTAAATTTTTTGTTGTCTAGCTCACCGGATCGAATTTCCGAGAAATAACGACGTCTTGGATAGTTGGTAACTAAAAATAATTATAATTTGGAATAAAAAAAAAACAGTTACTATACACGGAAAAATTACATTTCACACTTAATCGAAAACATCAAATCATTTAGTTTCCATCGATGTAGACACATTCCAATCATAAACACTTTTTTGGAGTCAGGGGACCTAAAAATAAAACTTAATTTATAAATCGAGATGTAAATAAAGTGTTGGTTCAAATACACGCAAAAACGAAAAGCTAGCCATGCAAGGTTTACTAAAACGGTGACAATTTTGCTCATTTTAAAAACAAATTACAATGAAATTCAGATCTGAAGAAGGGATTTTTTAGTTGTAATTGTTAAATGATAAACAATCCATTACAAAATCGTTAGGACAATATTTGTCATCAAACAGAATGTAGAAATAAATTTAGGCAAAGAATTTTTTCGTAAATAAGGAAAATTGCTAAACACGAAAATATTCGATTGTGTAAGGAAATAAATACACGTAACGTAATCAATAAAGATACAAATAACACTTGCGTTCTTTTTACACCGTGCGTTAAAATCACTAGTTAGTTTTTTTTAATTGAAACACAAAGCGTTTTCAACCTTTACATTTCTTTGTCTTTTTCCTAATAAATTGTTTCGGCATTAAAATATAATACATAATTTACATTCGAAGCAACACATTTCATGGTACTGAAGTAAACGTAAACAATTTGCAGAACTAGTTTGGTAACGCGTAATATACAAAGATTACAAAGATAGGGGGGGTAAGCACAATAAAAGTATTTCTTATTTCGGTATGTCAAAAAGATTATACCTTATTGTACTCATCATCCTCATTGTTTTTTAATAGATTTTAAATCTTATGAGAGCAGTTTTAATACAGTTTTAAGTATTTTGACTAACTCAAAAACTTTTAAAATCCATTATATTTAAATATTTACTTTCCTAATGTACGACGTATATTAGACCATATAAAGTACGCCAGTTGTGAAAAAAATCAATAGGTTTTCACGTTTCTTAGAACAAAAAAGTGTTATTTACACTGTTTAAATTACTCCGATAAAATTTTGTAAATAGTTGACCGATAATTCAAGACAATTTTATGAGTAAAAAATTATTTTCAAACCCTTTTTTCTAATAATTTTTAACAATTTTACGTTCATGAAATGTAATCCTTAAATATAAAAATACAATTTATAATGGTTCGTATTTCCAAATGATCGGGTTGGGGACTAACAGACAAAATAAGGAATATTTCAAAATCAGCTCAGCAGATTGGTCATTCAGATTCACTACTAGTCAGGGTAACAACTTTAACTGGATAAAGTGTTTAATTTACGTGTCGATTTTAGAGAATGTGGGAAAGTTTGTGCAATGGTTTTTTTTATATTTAATACGTTTCACAAGGTGGAAATCATTCGTGTTGTTACTCGAGCAACAAACACTTTATATCAACAGTAAACAAACGTGACTTTCAAAGATAGGTTTCCAAGTTTCTTCGGCCAAAGAATATAAGTGATTTACTTACATCTATTAACGATATTGAAGAAATTTTTTTATATAGATAAACATCTTTATTGTAACCCAATCTACATAATATAATAATACAAATTTATATTACAATATAAAAAGACACACCCATGGCCTATGTCCGTCAAGGGAATCGCCTTTCAAACTGTAATTTATTATACTGAAAGCCAACACAAAAACATATTTTTTTTCTTTTATACACAAAAATACTAAACATCGTCCTAAAAAATATTATACAAAAGTTAATAAATAATCTATTTTTATAAAGTTTAAATCTTACAACATTATGAACAATAACCCCTTCTCCAACATTTTTTAAATTAAACAACAATTCCATTCACTCAGATCTGTACTGCCACGCGTGTGAGTGAATAAGTTACTTACATGTTTGAATGATTCCGAAGAAATTTTGTAAATAGTCGACCCAAACTTCAATACAATTTTACAATTAAAAAAATTATTTCTAAGACCTTTTTGTAATAATTTTTTAAATAGTTTTAGCAATTTGAAAGAAATTGTTCATCTGATGTAGTCCTAAGTACTTAAATCAAATTTAAAGGGCTTCATATTTACAAAAACTCTAGTTGAACAGTAACAGACACAAAAACAGAATATTTGGAAAATCGGTTCAGCAGGTGCTCAGCTTTAGATCATTCAATCATTACTTAAGTCAGGGTAATAAGTTTAACTGGATAAAACGTTTCGTTTAACACATCGATTCAATAGAATGTGAGAAAATGTATGCAATGGCTTTTTCCCTATTTATCAAGTTTCACAAGGTGGAAATAACTCTTTTTGTTTACTCTAACAACGCTCAAAGTAAACAAACGTGATGGTCGTATTTTAAAACGTTTACAACCGAAGCACGATCGCCGTGTCGGAAACGAACAGCGTTTTGGCAAAGCTCGGAATACATAACGCGACCCTGGGCACAGACCTACGTCTTATACTTGGAATAATTCCAAAACTCGAGTTCCAAAGCGGAAGCTGTAGTAGTGTCCGATGCAATGATAAACGGCCTCGATTGCTTCCGGTATAGCCGCAGAGATGCGCCGAGAAAATTTATTACAGAAATGCAAAATTTTGATAAATTATCTACCGCAAGGGGCAAAGTATGTAACGTAAATACAGGGTGTTGCACGCTACGAAACGTGTTTCAATTTTTGGTTGCGTTTATTACTTATACTGAAGTGGTCCCTGAAAACTAACGCACTTATAATATTAAACTAGTTACATTACTCGGATGTACATTTCCGTAGTTTTTTTTTTTTTTTTTTTAACGTCCGACTATTGTGCACACTTGGGCTAATGCAGACGATGGGATGATTTATAGCGTATGAAAATGCCAAACCCTCGCCGGGAATCGAACCCGGGTCCTCGGGGTGAAAGCCTAGTACGCTATCCACTAGACCACCGAGGCGGCTCATTTCCGTAACAGTTACTCTGTATTTTACAAATACGTTGAAATCAATATATTGAATTTGACGGCAATCAGGGTTCGTTTTTGTATTTTCAATTCAATTAAAAAGTTTAAAAAACGCCAATGCATGCCGTCTCTAAAGCTGATTATGACGGTGATACATGAGTTCCAAAAAGAGGGTAAGATAAAACAATAATTTTTGTAAATTCGTTTCCACCCTGGCGTGACAGGCTATACGAATGCAAAAAAGATACTTTTTGCCATAAAAAATGAATAATAATTTGTTTTGAAAGAATTAATCAATCTAATTACCTCAGCATGATGTACGTTTCGGTAACACAACTACTATCTTCAGAGCTATAATTTCCAAAAATAATTGTTTCATTTCACCCGATTTTTGAAACTCCGATTTCACTACCATAAACAACATTATCATCTATATATATATATATATATATATATATTAGCGATTTTAAACTTTCCCAAGTCGCAATGAAACCTGACAGCAGTCAAATTAAACGTCCTGATTTCAAAGAATTTTGAAAATCCAGAAATATCAATTAATGCAAATTTTAACGCTGATAAGATGGTGAAATCGGTTTTCGTAAAGCGTAACACACAAATTACGTGTTTAAGATTTTCAAGTTGTTATCAAAATCGATTGTTGCATAAAGTTTGAAACAGGAGCAAAATTACTAACAAGAGATTGCCGACACATAAATAACGCAAAACCCTTCCCCAAAAAAAGTATTTTAGACGGCACAATTATTGCGTCCTGTTCATTTTAAGGTTTCGGGTCTGATGTCTCAGCACGTAGCCCAATAGTAAACCGCTAATAACCGACAGAGCGAAGCGAGCGGTCGGTTTCAACTCGATATTTCGGAGGAATCCGGACTTGACCGTTGTGCGTTCGTTACGCAATTTCGGACAAACGCATTGACCGATTGTTTTGAAATCTGGTAACATTCATGTACAAAGGACAACATGAAGTACGTATTACATTTTCCCCGTTCATTTCCGTTCCAAGATGGCGGCCTCTGAAGTACAATAACGAGTGTATGCAGTTTAGGACAAACGCATTGACCGTTTTGAAATTTGGTAAGGCGGTAACTTGTACAAAGCACGTAAGATATACCAGTAATACTTTTTTCTATTTACTTCCGTTTCAAGATGGCTGTCTCAGTTTTAACGAGTGTACGCAGTTTTGATCAAAATGATTGGCGGATTTTTCAAACTTGGCAAAGATACTTCGTATAAACCCTGAAAGACGTATGTGTAAGATTTTTTTCCTATTTCCGTTTCAAAATGGAGGGCTCTCGATTTAACGACGACGAGGGTACGCAATCTTATTCAAAAACAAAGCCCGACTGTTTTGCAATTTGGAACGGAAGTACCTTGTATGTGTCCCATTCAGTTCCGTTTCAAGATGGCGGGCTCTGATTCAACGTTGATAGTGTTGCTGGTTATTTCTGTAATATTGGCTGAACGGCAAAACCTATCATAATGTTGACAGCTTCGTGGAGAAAGAACTTCTAATCGAACTGGATCAATAAAATTTTCAATAGAATTTACTGCGAGGTCTACTGTTCTCTGACCTATTACTAGCCCTATAATATTTTCAGTCGATCGTAATAATATAATATTACTGTTCCTTAAAGATACAAGAGGTAGGGTAAAACCAGTAATTAAAACAACAAAAATACATACATCGGACACTTCTGTACGATCCGGATCCGCAGCCATATTTCTGAAGACTATACTTACAAAATTACCAACTTTTTTTTTTTTTTTTTTTTTTTAACATAATTACAACTAGCCAATAAAGCCTATCCAGCAATATACATTTAATAGTAATGTCACTGTTTGTTGAAGTAACACCCACTGATGGACTCCTGATGAACACACACTCTGTTCATGTGTGATTAGTTATACACTCTCACTGCAAAGTTCCAAAGGCTTCGTCCTTTTCAAGCGACGGATCTCGCCAGAGTTGTCTAATAAGCAAGCTATTTCCTTGTTATCGTGATGTATAAGTCTTTGCTTGTGTTTCTCTGCAAATCTTTTGATTTCTTCTGAGACAGTTTTCATCCTAAGGTCCCTATGAAGACTGTCATTGCAGAACGAACCACGGAGCCCTTACAATACTTCGCAGGACTTTATTCTGGAAAGTTTGAATTACTTTTACATTTGTATTTTTTGTGCAGCCCCACAGCTGGATTCCATAGGTCCACACCGGCTTCAGTATTTGCTTGTATAGAAGCAGTTTATTTTGTAGGTCTAAATCTGAGTTTCTCCCTATCAACCAGTTAATTTTCCTAAATTGCATGTTTAATTCAACCTTTTTCTTTTTGACATGTTCTTTCCAGTGGAGCTTTGCATCCAGTGTCATCCCCAAGTATTTAGCAGAATTTTCTGGAGTTACTACATGGTTATTAATTATAAGTGGAATTGGGTTGATTTTTCTATTTGTAAAGTTGACATAGGTTGATTTGGATTCATTTAGTTAAAATTACCAACTAAATAATTTAAAACATAATTTCCAACTTTTTTTTTGCCCAAAATGATTTTAAGTAAAATATACCACGAAACATCGTAACACTCTGTACAACAAACGTCCGTTATACCTAATCGGTGATGTTTTCCAACATTCTGAAAATGTACGACCAAATGGGTGTTACAAAACAGGCAGCTATCCTTGGCATTACCCTATACTGAAAATTAAGAACGTTACCTTATGTCACCGTCGGAATCAGGTACGTAACAGCTTCGTCCTTACCCTGTTTGGGCTGATTTTCAAATAAAACTTTTCCGTTTGCAAAGATCACGTTTCACTTTCCCACCATCTTCACCGCGTACGGGAGATGCGTCCTGTAGGAATGCAGGCGCTAATAATTGCCGTATACGTTTAAACCCGCATTTCATTCAGAAACTGTCTCAATGAAAGTATCGATACCGGTATAACCTAGTATCGATTGCTAAATCGATTCGCGTTATGATTGATTTCCTGCACTGTATAACGATGTTTTTATACGGTGAAAGTCGGGCAAAGCAGCGCACATATGCGCACCAGTGTAATTAACAACTTGTAGTTTCCATAAACAAAAACAATTAGTGTCAGGAAAAGACATAAGTCAGGTTTTTATTCTGTAACCGATAGCCGTTGTCGGGTAAGATCGGTAGTCGTTACTCTCGTATTAAGTGCGAATAAATATTCGTTTCCGCGGTAACAGTCTTTTCGAATTTCACCGAGACTCCGTTACGCTCAATTTTCAGTACGGTTCTTTTCCGGGTTTGCCGAGAAACTAAAAAACTCGAAAAATATTGCGCTTCTAAAATGTGTAACAATGAACAGATTACAGTTCTTTACGCCAGAATATCGACTTTCGCAACTAAATAAAAGCATGTTGTTACAAAAGTTTTATTTTCAATTATTCCTTCTCCGCAATTAAAAAAAATTTGATTCTAATTTCTCAAGATCGCTTCAACAGTTTTTGCACAAATAAGTCAGTGAATCAAGTATGAAATAAAATTGACGGAATTTCTATTTTTAAACTGTTTTTTTTAGAACTGAAAATTTTATAGATTCCGTAAGTTCTGTTTGGGTAATTAATTGTTTTTTTAAAACTATTTCGCATTTTTGGAAGCAAAATGAACTTGACAACAAAATGCTTAAAATTACACAAAATTTCATTGAAATCGGCTAATTCGTTTAGGCGAACATGCATGTCTTGTTAGTACCAAGCGGTTCTGAAATTTATTTCACACAAATCTCAAAAATAATTCTTTTTCACAACTAAATTTTCTATTTAGAAAGAAAGCAACTTCGGAAAGAGGGAGAATAAAAAGACAAGGATTTATCTTATAAACTCAAATACAGTAAGACGCGTTATTACATATAATACAGTAAAAGAAATCTGAAAAATTATAAAATGAAAATATTATGATAGTAATAAAAAAGCCTAAACAGTATAAATAAACAGAGATATAAGGTTCTCCAAAACACAAGTGAAGGCAAATATTATACCGTCACATTTTGTTCCCACCAACTGAACGTTGAAAAAGTACTTCAGTATATAAATTATCAATATTATATCAACTGAACAATAAAAAAGCAACTGATAAACCTCAATTTCCTGTCAGACGAAAGATCAAATATAGTAAAACATCAAAACTTTTTCTTCTGCATACATTTTGCCAGTTATACTAATGAGGACGAGGAATCAGCGTTAACGGTAAGGGAAAGCAACGGGAGCAACTGCGGCTAGAAGTAAGAACCTTGAGGTGCGCATTTCAGACGCAGCAGACTGACCGCTGCTTTATCAACATCCACAACCGGGTCACTTATACAAAAATAAAATAAAATAAATTCAAATTTTGAAAAGAAATAAAGTAAAACATACTTTAATTAAACTCTAAAAACTACTCAACTGCAGTTGAAAAGCAGGAAAATCTAACTCTAAAAACAAAAATTGAAACAAGTGTTTGAAAGTTATATCACACGGATACACTAACACTTTAACTGAACTGTAAAAACACAAAACTTAAGCTACCTCATCTTTAGAAAATGAATACAAGAACTAATTAAAACTGTACTGGATTGTAAAAAAATGTTAAACACCACTGTTGTAATGGAAAAGCACAAATAGCCCTGTACTAAAAGAGACCTCAGCCGAGCTGTAAGAATTCTAAGTAAAAAGGGCAAATAGGTGTGCCTAATGAGAGGCTGTCGAGGGTTCAGCAGTAAATTCTTGATTAATTGGATATCCATTAACAACCACTATCTAAAACTTGAACCTTCTGCAGTCCGCAGTCCGCGGTCCGCATTCCGTCTCCGCTCATCTAACACAAATTGAAGACGCTGTTAACTTATCTGAAATTAGTTATCATCGGATTGCCAACAGTCTCATGCTGTTCTGACAAGATTTCTTTCAGTTGCATTCACAGCCTACTTGTCCGCGTACACCGTCGTTTGAACCGTGTAAAACAGGACATTCTTGTGGCGTTTGTTTCACTTACACGGTGTTTTATAGGCGATCTGTGATCACCGTGTTTTTCATTGTTTAGGCGATAGTGTTCGGGGTAGGGTAATTTTCGCTCTATTTAAAATGTAACTGATTTGATAAGGCCGGAACAATTGGAGTATTGTTATGAATATTATTTTTTTATAATATTACAAAATTACAATCGGCAACAACAAAAATAGAACAGAAGACAAACATCTAACAATACAGCGAGAAACTGCTAATAAATTGTAATTAGACTAGTTAAAAACCTGCCTAATTATGACGAACAGCGTTTATTTAGTGAAGGATTTTTGTTGTTTTGACTGACACACAAACAGCAAATCATAATTAGTGTAATTAATTGCGTTCTAATTTTTGAAAATTACGTTTTAGAACCTTACACAGTGCAATAATTGGAATAAACATTCCTAATGTACTTATAATCGAAACAATATAAACTTTCTTAGCCTATTGTAAATATAAACCAGATTAATTTCGTATCATTTGTCAGTCAAACTATGTACAAGGCTTAACATTTTCCAAGAGTTGCGTTCCAAAAGAAAACCAGTGGTTCAAAGAACTTCGCTTCACGACAGCGCCCGTAACATTTCCCGCCAATTTAACTGGTAACCGTAATATTTTTAAAACGTCACTGGATCAACTTTATTGGCAATTTTATTCTCGTTCTACTGAAAAAGTCAAAATTACGATTAATGATGCCGTTCAGTCAGTATTACAAGGGATTGCCAGCAACTACACTACGTTAAATCAGTAGCCACCATCTTGAAAATGAATGGGGAAAATCTTACACATACGTCGTTCGGGCTTTATACAAGGTAATTATTACAAAATTTCAAAACAATCGGTCAATACGTTTGGCCAAAACTGCGTAACAAACAAAAACACAAACCAAAGGCGAGTTGAAACAGACATGTCGCTTCGTTCGTTCAATAAATTGTAAAGCTAGATTCTACATTAAATCTGCCTTTTTTCTGAGAAACTATTTTTAAAAAACTAATTATAAATAAGTACAAAAAACTACTTTTACCAAATCAAACGATTTTTCAAATTTTTAACTGTTTACGGTACTGGAAACAAGTGAAGATGTAACAGTCACCGAAACATCGTCGTACCTTCAACGAAAATCACTTTTTACTTCGTTCTTATTTCATTTGCAATCACTACAAACGAAACAACGTTCATCGTTCTACCACAACGGACCGTAAAAATCGCGTCTAAAAATCCGAACCTCTTAATAAGAATCAATTGGCCAGATATTTTATTACAGTTTAAATCAATCCATACAATAATTAAGTTTGACGAAATAATTAATGAATACACTGAAAGATGGGAACATATGGATGAGGTGAGACCGGAGATCGGCCCGAGCGATAGACCCAGTTGTGGGGCTGAGGTGTTTTTAGATGAACTGCGAAGATTGAGCCAGACCGTAAGTCATCCCAAGAATTTTCACCCTTGTCATTAATTTTTCGTTCATATAGTCGGCACTACTGACGTTTCTTAAATTTACAAGTCGCTATATACAGGATTATTACCGTACCGTATTATTTGGTTACCAACGTAGCTTTCTAGCTTTATCTCTGGGTCACAGTGTATTGTGTTAATGCACTGTATTTGTTAAGATAATAACATTTATTTCTCTCTAATACAGGCGTACTGTTCTACTCCAGCGTGAAAATCACTCACGATTTTCTGTTCTTACTTCCTTTTTATTGCCGCACTGTTTCTGCCTTTTCAATATATAATGACACAGTATTTCAAGAGTTCAAAGGTTTCTTAACGAAGTACTGCATTCAAGAATGTTCAAATACCAAAGCATTTACATTACGTTTACTGGAAACATATCTTAAAAAGTATCGAAAATTTTAAATAATGAATCAGCCGGCTCCTTTCACTCCGTCTTATCTCTTGGTCAGAATATACTGGCCGACTTCGATTGTGTTATATGCATTGTAGTTATTTAGATAATAGCATTTATTTCTTCGCAATGCACGCACTGTTCTACCCAGCATTAAAATCACTCACGATTTTGCAACAATAGCATAAATTATCTGCATGTAAGATTTCTGAACTTTGTTCTTCGATCAGTTTGCGATTTGCTTTTTTTAATGTAGGCTATTAAATATTTTTTCCAGTACTCAATGACTGAAAGAGAGGAGTGTTTCCGTTTTTATGTGGAAGTAAAGTAATTTTTATAGAACTAAAAGCTTAATTTTTAATGTTTACTACTTTTAATTTTTGCTTATTTACTTTTATTATTGTTAAGCCTCCTCAGTTTTGTGTTGTAACAACAAGAAAACTTGATATTTCTATGACCGATTTAAACTTTTTTTATCCTATATCTACACATTAAACTTTTTTCACTTATTTATTGTTAATTCTACCATATGTTTGTCACTTCAAAAATAAATATTCTTCAATCTGCGTCCAAAATAAAGTCTGCATTAATAATTCCCTCTTCCCTATAATAATGGAAAATCCATTTTGAATATTTTATGCAGTGGACAATTGCTTTACATAATTTACAAAATAACATTGCTGGAAGTTAATTAACGGCTAGCCTATAACAGTCCAAAATTTTTGTTTTCTAACATGTGGTTGTTGCTTTCTCTTTTCTTATCTTTGCTTTACATTTGAGTCATTCGATATCGCGAAGTGTGTATGGTAATACAGTGTAAAGTATTTGTTAAGAAAACATTAAATAACATTTATTACTCTAATGCACGCCTACCTTTCTATCCTAGCGTTAAAATCACTCACGATAACAGCTTGCATTGCAAATTTAAATGTCTGCTTACTACTTGTTTTGAAGTACTGTACTGTAGGTTAAATAATTCAAGCTTTAAAATCCAAAATGAGAATAATCATCAGTTATTGTATTAAAAAAAATCAACGACTTCAATGAAAACTTTATAAACAGTAAAATTTTATTACAATGAATTATAAATGTTCAAGTTTTTATCTGTAGCTACAATACCAATATCGTGATGTGTGAGTGTTAATGCAACGTACTCGTTAAGAATATAACATTTATTCCTCCCTAAAGCCATTACGCCTACAATTCTATCGTTAAAATCACTCACGATTTTGCAATAATACAAGAAATTAAACGATTCATAAAATGCTTTCTTGTCTTTCTGTGTCCTTAAAGTATTTATACATTTCTTTTGTTATAAAATAGCCTACTTGTAAGTGATGATGCGATCAATTAGTGAATTCAATTGCCAACATTCTAACCATCTACATGTATATGGCCTTGTAAACGAGACAAAAAGTAAATGGCATTTAGACTTAAGTACTGAGGTTTATATTAAATGTATTAGTATTCTGTAAAAAAATTCTGTAAAAATAATCAGAAACGTCTTTCTGACTTCAAAGTTTATTATTTCTAAAACGCGTACTAATTCATAAAGGAGATCATACAAACACTTGATTTTTCTTAAAATACTTTTGCTGAAAATATAACTTTTAGTTTTTTAAAGGTTATAATCTTGTGAGTGAAATCAAATGTAATTTTTTGTACACTTAAATTACTAATTTGTTTTAAATTCTAAAATAAATACTAAATGCAAAAAAGTTTTTTTTTAATAGGTAAAAATAATTTTCTAGACAAAAGACTTTAACGATCGGGTAAAACAAAACGCGTCTTTACAGTGTGCCAGTATTTCTAGAGAAAACTGTTCTGGTTTCGATTTACAAATTTCGCTCGGCCAAAAATGTTGGGGGACAATGGAACCGGACCGGAATCGCTGCACGTCCGACTGGGTATTCTAATTCGCCAGAGCGGCAGAGCGGCGGCGTGGGCACCACCAGTCAGGGTGTCGGACCAGCCCGAGTCGTGGAATGCTAGACCCGGCCTCGTGCATTCCTTCCTCGCCGCTGTGCTCCGACAAAATAAGACATAAACATACATAGTAATTAACAAAAAATCACATTTTTAACGGGCGTCAAATATAACTTTAACCCTGTACAACGACAGCTTAAGTAGTTGTTCAGATTTTGAAGACAATTTAGAATTGGTGATTATCGATTAATTTTGACTTCGTCAAACCGTAATCGGTTTAAAGAAATGTTGACTCATATCGCTTAGAAAACAATTTAGAATAATGGGTAACAAAAATAAACTGAAAAAATTGTTAAAAGTTGATATTTTTTAAAGTTGATAATTTTAACAATCCTTCACTCTTTATGTCCCCACAAGTTTATTTTTACTTGACTGTCCGTCATCTAATTTATTCGTCAGGGAACAAAAACAACTACCTTGCTTGCACTGTAATACATTTTATAAATTAAGTAAAAATATTTTTTGAAAACAACCCAAACTTTTTTTGTCATTATAACCGTTTCTAACCGCTTTGATAAGAATTTGGCTCAAATATGCCTAATAAAGACCAAAACAAAGTTACGGTCAACGAAATAATCGGGGGGGGGGGCTAAAATAAACCCTGACTGTAACCACTTTAACTGTAACTATCTTCATTTCACGGCATGGATTCTTGAAATCGGTTGCTTAGTTTGGGTTGCATATAACGATTCACCAAATAAATGTACATAAAATGAGTGTATGCTAATAAATTAGGAATTACGAAAATTTCTTGTTATTAGTTAGCGGAAGTAAACATAACCTTCAGCGACATCTAGGTGTCTTTTGTTTCTATTTATTTCGAATCGTAAATTCAATTATTTTAAATTTGCTATTTGACATTTGTTATGAATGCAAGATTAGTTAGTTATGCATTAGATGCATTACCAGTTTCAGCAAAAACCGATAAATCTTTTCCGTTATACCACGCGGTGGTTCAAACGTTTTTCTATACAATCTCAAACATCTTATTTTAGTTAAAAAGACCAGTTATTCCACTCATTCTGTGTTGAATTAGATCAGCAAGTATTTCTACCTTTAAAAAAATATTTATAATTTTCAATTTAAAAACAAATACTGTATCAGCAAAGCAAATTCAATCATTTCATTGGAATTTCATTTCTCCCCATAGATAAACTACTAAGAGACGCTGATTATGTGAAGTCTCCTTTCAATTATCGTGAATAAATGACATTCAAAACACGCTATATGTAATTCATTTGGGACCTTCCACTCACACTGTGTTAAATTAGGTTAGCAATTATTTCTAACTTTAAAAAATTTATAATTTAAAAACACATCCTAACAAACCAAAATCAATAACATTTTACTGGAATTTTAGTTCTCCATAGCCATACATAAACTGCTAAGAGACGTTGATTGCATAAATTAACTTCAATTGTTGTGAATATATGAGTCAAACCAACAAGACCTGCTATATGTAATTCTGTAATTTCACTGGAGACCTTTCAATGTACACGTTATGCTAGATTAACAAATATTAATTTTTTTAAAACAAATTTTATAATTTTTAATAAAGAAAAGTACTTGCAAACTTGATTTAATTTTTGTTGAACTATTCTCTGTTTCAATATACTTCTACAAGTCGTTTAAGATTTAAAAAAACCTTTGGACCATCGGGTGTTATTACACAAAATACCCAAATACCGATTTGTCGTTGTTTTCTCTTCAAAGAGCCTCCGAACTAGAATTATTGGAGGGAAGAAAACTGAATATAAGAAAGTTTGTGCAATGTTCATGTAGATTTTTAGGCTAACATTAATACGCCTACTAGAACGAGGACTCGATGGTCGATATGCCTAGTCAATCTACTGCGTCTCTGAACTGCGCATCTCAAGGTTGTGGGTTCGAGATGCAGTTACTCCCTTTGACCTTACCGTTAACGCTGATTTTCATTCGTCTAACTGGCACAAAGTATGGCCGTTAAGCAAAGAGCAGATTACTATAACGAAAAACATTACTTTATTAGAAGAAATGACAAAATGTCAGTCTAATTCGCCAGTCTGTCAATATCCAAACAATCCTTGCAAAAACAGATTTACTCACTATATTATTGCTATACTTTTTTAATACTTTACTAATGTATTATTACATTCTTTTCACTGTTTATATTCACCGTTCATCATAATTGTTTACATTGTTGTTGAATACTTTATCTTGATGTTTATTATATTGTTGTTCGGTGCGCCAGATTGTTAATCACATTTCAGAATCCCCGGAGCTCCACCAGCTCGTTCTAGTTTCATCCACTGTAATTTTCGTTTTGCTCTTGTAATATTGCATTAATAACCGGCATTATAAACACTGATAATTCCTGTTTTTACGTTCCGTAAATACTAGCTGCTGACAATTTCAAGTTGAATATATTTTAAAACTTCTGTGCGTTTCCTTTTCTGAACAGTTTGATTTCGTTTCGGACATTTTTTTAAATTTATCTTAAGGGACGTTTAATTTTAAGATTTTAAAATTAAAAAAAACGAAACAAAGTTTGTGCTGTGCCTTCCTTATGTAAAATATGGGTTTCAAATATCGTGTCAAAAATGCGTGATCTTAAAATGAACTACAATTTATACAGTAAACGTCAAAATTTGGAAAAAAACTCTACTAAAGGTATAATGGCTTAGAATTTGTTTAGGTGTTCTTATTAGGCCTTAGTTTTAAAACGCGTTTATCGGGTATTTGGAGCGCAAAAGTGCAACGAGAGAAGAGAAGAGAAGAGACGGCAGCAAAGGAACTTTTAATTAAATCCTGTATCAAAATCTCGACATGAGAACACAACCCTTACTGGGCTGTATGACAAGACCAGGAACTTTTAATTAAACCTACAAGTTGAAGAACTCCCTGTATCAAACTCTGTATGTGAGAACACAACCCTTACTGGGCTGTATGACAAGACAAAAGGAGCGTTTAATTAAACCTACAAATTGAAGAACTCCCTGTATCAAACTCTGTATGTTAGAACACAACCTTACTGGGCTGTATGACAAGACAAAAGGAACTTTTAATTAAACCTACAAGTTGAACAACTCCCTGTATCAAACTCTGGGTGTGAGAACACAACCCTTACTGGGCTGTATGACAAGACAAAAGGAACTTTTAATTAAACCTACAAGTTGAACAACTCCCTGTATCAAACTCTGGATGTGAGAACACAACCCTTACTGGGCTGTATGACAAGACCACGAACTTTTAATTAAACCTACAAGTTGAAGAACTCCCTTATCAAACTCTGTATATGAGAACACAACCCTTACTGGGCTGTATGACAAGACAAAAAGAGCTTTTAATTAAACCTACAAGTTGAAGAACTCCCTGTATCAATCTCTGGGTGTGAGAACACAACCCTTACTGGGCTGTATGACAAGACAAAAAGAGCTTTTAATTAAACCTACAAGTTGAAGAACTCCCTGTATCAAACTCTGGATGTGAGAACACAACCCTTACTGGGCTTTATGACAAGACAAAAAGAGCTTTTAATTAAACCTACAAGTTGAAGAACTCCCTGTATCAAACTCTGGATGTGAGAACACAACCCTTACTGGGCTGTATGACAAGACAAAAAGAGCTTTTAATTAAACCTACAAGTTGAAGAACTCCCTGTATCAAACTCTGGATGTGAGAACACAACCCTTACTGGGCTGTATGACAAGACAAAAAGAGCTTTTAATTAAACCTACAAGTTGAAGAACTCCCTGTATCAATCTCTGGGTGTGAGAACACAACCCTTACTGGGCTGTATGACAAGACAAAAGAAACTTGTAATTAAACCTACAAGTTGAACAACTCGCTGTATCAAACTCTGGGTGTGAGAACACAACCCTTACTGGGCTGTATGACAAGACAAAAGGAACTTGTAATTAAACCTACAAGTTGAAGAACTCCCTGTATCAAACTCTGGGTGTGAGAACACAACCCTTACTGGGCTGTATGACAAGACAAAAGGAACTTGTAATTAAACCTACAAGTTGAACAACTCCCTGTATCAATCTCTGGGTGTGAGAACACAACCCTTACTGGGCTGTATGACAAGACAAAAGAAACTTGTAATTAAACCTACAAGTTGAAGAACTCCCTGTATCAATCTCTGGGTGTGAGAACACAACCCTTACTGGGCTGTATGACAAGACAAAAGGAACTTGTAATTAAACCTACAAGTTGAACAACTCGCTGTATCAAACTCTGGGTGTGAGAACACAACCCTTACTGGGCTGTATGACAAGACAAAAGAAACTTTTAATTAAACCTACAAGTTGAAGAACTCCCTGTATCAAACTCTGGATGTGAGAACACAACCCTTACTGGGCTGTATGACAAGACCAGGAACTTTTAATTAAACCTACAAGTTGAAGAACTCCCTGTATCAATCTCTGATTGTGAGAACACAACCCTTACTGGGCTTTATGACAAGACAAAAGAAACTTTTAATTAAACCTACAAGTTGAAGAACTCCTGTATCAAACTCTGGATGTGAGAACACAACCCTTACTGGGCTGTATGACAAGACCAGGAACTTTTAATTAAACCTACAAGTTGAAGAACTCCCTGTATCAATCTCTGATTGTGAGAACACAACCCTTACTGGGCTTTATGACAAGACAAAAGAAACTTTTAATTAAACCTACAAGTTGAAGAACTCCCTGTATCAAACTCTGGATGTGAGAACACAACCCTTACTGGGCTGTATGACAAGACCAGGAACTTTTAATTAAACCTACAAGTTGAAGAACTCCCTGTATCAATCTCTGATTGTGAGAACACAACCCTTACTGGGCTAGATGACAGGACTGACGAGAAATTCCAAAACAGGAATGTTTTTAACCAGGAACGTCTACTGAATGAGGTTCCTCTCGGTGTGAACATAGGAACACAGCCAGTAAGGATCTCGTCTAGGGTCAGCCCAGACTAATCCTAAACTCATTACAGGGTGTGTTTTGAGGGTTCATCTGAACGTTGTAATACCGTGGAGAAACCTTTTCGTAGGCTATACCAACAGGTAAAGAAACGGCAGTTCTGTGACTGTGATGCCCGTGTCAGCAGGAGGCGAAGGTTTGTCTTCCAGGACCTTGAGGACCTAACGATGAATGAGCTAGTCAATGCAATGGACTGATGAAATGTATTGAGAGAACCACTCTACTGAATTACCAACAAAGAAGTTTAGTTATTTGCACAATAAACATTTTTGGTCTATAATTTCCATCCCCTAAATATCCATCCATTTAAGCATGCACTTATACATTCAATAAATTTACTTTTGCGCTATACAAACATAATATCACATGTTTTAAATCGTAATAATTTAATTTTTAAGGAAAAAATTCCCTTCTTTAAAATCCATAAATGGATGTAAAAGAATTAATGCACACGATACTTTAGATAGTTCTAAGGTGTACAAAACATTTACACCATATATTTTTACCTTCTTTTAATTCTATTTCGAACACAACTCCCTTTTTTAATAATGTTTATCGTACACGAACAGAAGTCACGATAGCTTTTGTACGACCCCAGTAATATACAACACACATTGCTTTGACCTTGACACCTTGTCTCACCCGCCCCCTGAACAAGGACAACAAACAACCCTTTTTATCTGATTCTATGAGAATACACAGACACCAGTTGTGTGAACGCTTGAATATATGTATGTCCTTCGAGACGTCAGGCCGCAACACTTGCTATAAGCGGCCAATATGTATAGTGTGTACAGGCCTGCATTAGTTTAGGCCAATAGTAGTTTTTTTTTAAATGTAACTACATTCAATTTTCCTGTATAAAAATTATGTTTAAAAACGTAACTTAAAAAAGCTACGGATAATGAAATTAGGTTATGTAAATGTACCTTGCCCACAATAATTATAACAACGAAAAACGTAGTGTCAAAATCGGTTACGACGATTTGGTTTAAAACTGTAAGTACCCTAAACACAAATTTATAGGCTTATGAAAAAACACCGTTCTAGAAGCTATCACGGAAATATATCGTATTATTTCTGAAAATGGATTAATAGGCTTAATATTTAGGCTAAAATTTTGGTCATATATGAAAGTGCACAAGCCAAGCCAGTGTGCGAAAATTTTAATTATCAAAAAGTAAACACTGACCGCTGGTAGATTCACAAACGAATTTTCTAGAAAATAACAGCCGTGAAAATGTTTTTCTTTTATATTTACACCATTTAACTGAAAAGCCCATGAATACAGAAGGGACTCTCACACTTTACACATCAGGTAATTCCATATTTACTACTATAATACGTATAATGATACTCTATCTGATTTGAAGTTCTTTTTCACTTAGGCTTTACACAGTAGTGTACCGCAATTACAAATCTCTAATTGTAGCGTCTAAACGTTGATCCGTACGATTTACAGTGCAGATAATGCACGCTTACAATAACACTAGTGCGAGAAAAGTGTAACACGGTTATTAAAAGATTTTTAAAAATACTATCTTTACACTTTTAACGTTCAAATTCTGTTCATTTACGGTAATATTTGAACTAAATCTGTTTAATTAAAGAACAACTAATTAAATCAATCTAGATGATTACATCAAACTAGATTTGTTTTAATAATTCGCTACAGATCGGTTTCGTTTAAGAATTTTAAGTGTCGGTGTTATATTTTTAAATTACTTTCGCCAGATTTGTTTTTTGTTACGAAGGTTGATAACTACTGAATGTTTTATTAAAATGTGTCCTGCTTTATGGGGAACTACAGCTTACCCATATAATCAGTGATATACCAAAATATAATCAGTGATTTTGTATAAAGTGCGACAAACTTCCACGATTTTGAACTTACAGGAAATACTCTCAATTCCTCTCAACTATTTATGGGCAACTATTTTTATGGGCAACTCAATTTTATGGGCAACTGTTTATCCATAAAAATTATTTAAAAACTAGAATATTTTAAAAGATCACTAATAATTTCTAAACGCTAAAAAAGCAAAAATATACAAAAACAGAATCACAAACACTGCTTAATATTCATCGTAAGTCACTGGCTAACGGTCACATTGTGTAGTTCTGTAACTTTATCGGTAACTGTAGCTGTGAACCTCAACGTTGCCGTAGGCCTACATCTGTACTAATTTCAAACTACTTGTTCCAACTGTGTTTTATAAATGCAATAACCAATGACCGAAACCTAACAGAAATCTTTTACAGCACTGCTTAAGATAGAACTCTTACTTAGTGGAAGGCCTACCTGCTTCGTTTTGCTGCTAGGGTAAGAAAGTAATTAGAAAAAAGGTTTCACCGCACCGCCCGTGTCTGCGCCCCACGCCCCCGGGCACTCGATGGCCCATGGTCGTCTTCGCCACGGCCTCAGCATCTCGTTCTTCGTTGCCATTTTACAAGTGAGGAATGTTTGTCAAAAGGAAAAGTGATGACGGTAAACAAATAAATTCTGTTTAAAAAAATTTTTAAACTTACCAAACTCTAATAACGCGTTAAATGACACACAACGTACGATGTAAAGTAAACAAAAATGCAAGCAAATGGAATTTTTGTTTGTTATTTTAAGGCGAAAAGCACATTGAGGCTATTATCGCCTCCCTAAATGTAAGTGTGAGTGTAAAGTGTTAGTCGTAAGTGTAGTGTTGTAAGTGTACGTGTGTGTTAGACTCGGGTACCGCGAGAGACGTCTAAATACTCTCGAGAGAAGGAATTGAAAACAAAACTCATCGCGTTCGTTTACTATAAAATAGAAAATATTATAAAATAAGTAGTAAATCCACTGCACAAACTTTCTAATATTAAATTATCTCGCTAAAAAAAATTTACAAAAAAAATCAGAAAATCTGTCCAGGCTTGATATGAAGGTTAATAATGCAATTCAGTGTAGCATATTTTAATTAAATAAAAGAAATTTACTGTTCAAGTGTGTACTAAATCGGGAAAAACAAACCCGAACGGTATTTTTCATTTTCCATCCGAAAACGGTTTGTTTTATGCGACCAATAATTGATCAAAATCGTTACGGTACAGCCGATTTTGAAGCAAGTACGATTTTAAGTGTTTTCCTTGATTAAAACGCTTTTAATTTCGTTTTGAGAAATTTAAATACAGTTCCGATAAACAAGCGAACCATATTTCTTACATTTAAACACTTTTTTGTACAAAAAAATCGAACAGTAAATAAAACCTCAAGATGGACTTTACTGTAATCAAAATACTTCTGCATACTTTGAATAATAAATTAAAAGTTTAACAAAAAACCTTATTTTTTTGTTTTTTCAAAATAGTAGGCCTACTGTAACAAACTAAATTCCTCATTTACGCAATCCTAGCCTCATACCACGAATATTCGTGACTAAAATTTTGATTAAAAATACTTCAAAACTTACAAACAACCTGCGACGATGTTTTCGCGCAATTTTTGTAATACTTTTTTATTCAATTCAATTTTTTTCTTTTTAATTTTACATTTAATACAAGTGCATCGTGTATATTTATACTACACTGGACTTATTAAGTTTTATAATTGTATTTTTTATTTCCACGAATGACGCAATAATTCATGTTTTACAATAACATACATGTTTACAATTGAACATACGCACAATTGTTAAACAAACGAAATTCCATCTTAGCGCAGACACGCTGGACATAGTCCCTCATAGGACCTGAGCGCTGCGGCCGCGAAGGAAGTTTGGCCCCCGGGCGTTCAATTTCGGACAAATTCCTTCGGATCAATTTAAAAGGATTTGAGAGGCACCTGTGTACCCAGCTTCTGTGGCGCGTCTTGGACCACTTCGGCTGTTCCTTTAACGCCCTAATACGTTTTTCGAAACAAATCGCTTTAATCCGATTGAACGAAAATAATTCGATTTGTTAGAGTGGTAACACTGCAAAACTGTTAACGCACCTAACCAGTGTTACACAAAAATATTACCGGATTTATTAAATAACATTACGTAACACTTTATACTGAAAGAAAAATATGTTTAAATTATTTTAAAATATATCTGGATATATTGTGTATACTACAGTATAGGTTATAAATTTGTAGCCTAAACAAATGAGTATTAAACAATAACTGCATGTTTTTTGTTTATAAAACTCACGTGATAAAATAACTTAATGCACATCGTAATAAAATAATATTAAAATCCGATTTTCTTTAAGAATTTGTTAGGACCTAGATATTTTTAAATAATTATACTCGTCAATTTAAATTGCTTTCTGCCACTTAATTAATTTTTGTTTACTTTAACGAATTTTATCATCCATTTTTTAAAGTAGGCTTACTGTAAAAGAAATTAAGCGAGCTGGAAAGTACTGGATGCAAAGGTTAGCCTCTGTACAACATCGCATGGCGACCCAGCTTCTACAGCATCTTTCAAAGTCTTTGGTTTTAGTTAATTATTTATGCATATCACGATTTCGGTTAAATTAGAAGCCGGGAAGCACGAACGACAGCACGAAAGCAGATTCTTAACTTTTTTTTAATACTGTAGCCTATAAAGAGCGTAACCTAAATAGATACCTGTTATAGAGTTAATCCAGTTTAGAACCAATGTTAATCCATAACACAAACCAGAACTACACAAATCTTTCTAAGTTAGGACGAACACAGAAAAAAACACCGTGCTCCTAGGTCCACCGTTTCGTAGTAAAAAAAAACACACAACACACCGCACACTGAACACTTGCACTGTTAAAAAAACACACAAGGCACACAACTTCACATGTTTGGCAGTGTTACAAACTTGGCGGAACCGAAAACCGTTCGCATTGTTGTGATGTAAAAACTTTGCACTAGTTTTATCACAAAAATTGTTGGCTGTTTTGTTGGCAACGCGCAGACTGGCTGTGCTTAGTCGTTGTTCGCCCAATGTAAGCCTATAGCGACTGAGGAGTGAGGCCTGCGCTTGAGGTTGGCCCGAAGTGCTGCTAGGACAGGTTTCTAGCCGGACCCGGCTGGGATCACGGAAACCGAGCGTCGAATCCCACCAGCGCTGTTGAGGATGGAATGCACTCGTACCTACCTAAGCGCGGGTAAATTACCGCATTCCGAACGTTTTAATAACTTCGCTGGGGAATTTTAGCGTAAACATTTAATTATAAATATACGATCCATAAATAACGATTAAGGGCTGTAAAAGTTATAACGCGTAAATCGGCAGTGATTTATTTCGACGGCGGCTGAATTTTGTGCCACATTTTTTTTCCAACGAAAATATTATAATTAGCGGTTCGTTGTGTTTTATAATGTACGAAAAAATACCTGCGCAATGCGCACTCGATGACTGAAAATTTTCTGAATAAAATGGTATTTTGAATACGAAAAACAGGTCTGGCGGCAAGGGAAAAGTTTTTATCAGAAAAACAATACAACTTATAGAGTAATGGAAAACGTTAACAAATAAACAGATTGATTAACTTTATAATTTTATATTACCCAGTGACACATTTTATAAGGCAACAGTTAAATTAATATTTTGTTTACGTAATTAGTTAGTTATACTCTTCTAAGACTAAAAAAAAAACTTTTTTTTATTTTAACCCACTAAAATATTGAGTTACTAAAGCGTGTAAGTGCTCACGATATGTTTGTTACACTTAAAAAAAAAAAATCGAAAACAGAAAATATTTGGCAACTATAATCCAAAAAAAATATATTCAATAAGTAAACAAAAGAACAAATATTATAAATAAAATTAAACAGCTGTTATTCAAAAAGCATTATTGAACACATCTGATCATTACCATTAATTTCTTTTGGAAAGTTTCCTTAGGCCATTTTTAAAGGCTTAATTAAGAAAAATGTATAGTACCTTCAAATTCGAAACTAATACTTATAAAATGAACCTCCAGCCATCTTTCTAGCAATTACCAGTCTATACGGATTATGTATAAAGATTTACAGGTTCTCTTTAAAATACTTTTTTTTAATGCACGTATATTTTACAATTTCTTGCAATTTACATTTTCTAGGCAATTACGGAAATAATTTAAACGTCGGATTTAAACGTCAGTTTTAACGAAAATTATAAAACATAGCACAAGACGTGCATAGACTCTGAACAAGAAACAAAACTCTTAGTAACCAACAAAAAAAATGTAAATAAGGAACTTGCATGGTATATCAACTCAATAGATTTTGATCAAATGTTTAATTATAAGTAATTTTTAAAAAAATAAAGCATAAGGCTAAATTTGAAACCTGAACTAAAAATTGTATTTTAATTAACGTTAAAGTCTGTAATAACTCCCAGTGTATTATTTTAATGTACGTAATTTGAAAATTTTAAATGGTAATTTATGCAGATTTTAACGCTGATTAAGATAGTGGTAGAATTTTCAAATAAATTGTAAAATTAAAAATATTATTTTTTAAATATTCGAAATGACGGCCAATTTGAGACTTATACGGATTGTCGCTTGACAACGAAAGTTGTCCAAGCTTTACTAAATCTGTTTTTGTATCGAATTTGAATAAAATTTTGAAAGCTACAGAGCTCAAAATTGCTCTAGAGGTCAGCACCGGTGTTTATTTCAAGGTTTCGGTCTGGAACTTACCACGATTACCGCTCATTTTAACGGCGATTAGCTAAAAAAGTTACAATAATAGTTCTGACAGTAGCGATTACAATAATTCTGTGTTTACCCAGTTTGCTACGCCAGTCTGCAGTTCTTCATACAAATATTATAAATAATACGCATAAATTGAACACAGCTGATAATTACCATTAATTTCTTATGGGAAGTTTCATTAAGCCATTTTTAAAAGCTTAGTTAAAAAAAATTATAGTACCTTCAAATTCGAAACCAAGACCTTTACAATGAGCCTCCAGCCATCTTTTTAGCAATTACCAGTATTCTTCCTCGCTGATTTGGGATAATTGTGCTTCCTAAAAATTCGTCTGAAAATGTAAAACATTTGTGTCAATTTTGGAACTGAAATTTTGATAATAAACTATTGTAAAATAAATAAAAATTTCTATCGTAAAAAATTTGAGTAAACATGGGAATAAAACTGGTGTGTGTGTGTGTGTGTGTGTGTGTGTGTGTGTGTGTGTGTGTGTGTGTGTGTGTGTGTGTGTGTGTGTGTGTGTGTGTGTGTGTGTGTGTGTGTGTCTGTCTGTCTGTCTGTCTGTCTGTCTGTCTCTCTCTCTCTCTCTCTCTCTCTCTCTCTCTCTCTCTCTCTCTCTCTCTCTCTCTCTCTCTCTCTGTGTGTGTGTGTGTGTGTGTGTGTGTGTGTGTCTGTGTAACTCTCTCTGCGCGCGCGCGCGTGTTTGTGTGTGTGCTGCATTCTGAGGTGAAACTAAAGAAATCACTCGGTTTATTTATGTGTAAATAATTATCGGATCAAATAAAATCTTCTCCATAAGATTAGTATGGGTCTCTTAAAACCAATGCGGCGACCGAAGCGAAGCTTTTGTTAACGATATCTTTGCTGAATGTGTAATTAGTTTGAAGATGTGTTTACAAATATCTTGTTTTGTTTAAATAAGTAAATAAATAGCGAAGCTAGCTTAGATATTATTTACTGTTGTTATAGTAAATCATCAGTTATTTTATATTAATTCGTAACGATCAGCTGATTCCATTGATCAGCCGATAACTTATAGGTTATAATAAGTTACAGGTTATGTTATTAAAACCAAGCAATATTATAAATGTTTATATTAATTTCGAATTTATTATAAACGGTTACAACGTGCACGTGTAACCGTGTACGTTTTTTCCCTTCAACTAACGGATTTTTCCTTCAACTAAGGGAAAATACTAACCAAAACAGCACAATGTTTTCATATTGTACGCGTGTACTGCTATCAAAAAGGAGGAAGTAAAAGAAAGAGACAGAAATAGAGAGACGAAATTCGTTTGCTCGTTCGTTCCATATTTCCGTTACATTCTTCCGTTCGGCAAATTGTTTTCTATTCACTCTTCTCGCCAAAGTTAACATTAAAATCTTTAAAAAAGTTAAGCAAATCGGTTAGAATAGAACGGTCATACTGCCTGGTATTAGTTGTCTCCATCTTATATTTATATATATATATATATATATATATATATATATATATATATATATATAGAGAGAGAGAGAGAGAGAGAGAGAGAGAGAGAGAGAGAGAGAGAGAGAGAGAGAGAGAGAGAGAGAGAGAGAGAGAGAGAGAGAGAGAGAGAGAGAGAGAGAGAGAGAGAGAGAGAGAGAGAGAGAGAGAGAGAGAGGGAGAGAGGGAGAGAGAGAGAGGGAGAGAGGGAGAGAGAGAGAGAGAGAGAGAGAGAGAGAGAGAGAGAGAGAGAGAGAGAGAGAGAGGAGAGAGGGAGAGAGAGAGAGTTATATTAGTATATAATCTGTACACTGATTAACGAAGAAAGGTAATTTTGAATAACAGATCGATCATAACAAAGTTCCAATGCAGAATGTGCCAATCTTCAAGATACACTGATTTAGGCTTCATGGATAATGGGAAGCAAAATGTATGAAATAAAGAGTCCTTCGCGGAGGCGTCATTAGCAATAAATAACGTTACTGCTCAATATTATCCATGATACGTGTATAATGCTTCCTCATGCCTGATAAGCTTATACTGGATGTGATTAAATAACTAGTTGAATATTTCTGGATGTAATTTGAAAATATTAAATATTTAATTTTAAACTTTGAAGTGTTCAATAATTTGTTTTATTAATTTATAATGATTTAAAACAATATATTTAATTAGTTTTATTGTGAGATCTGTTCTTTTATATCGGGTCGGGGTTCCTACTTGCAGATTTAAAATTCCAGCGATGGCCTAGATACATTATTTTGCTTCGGCATTCGATTGTCAGCTGATTCATAAGAAATTCACTGGTACGATGCCATCTAATGGCACTCATGTCCCCTAAACCAACCCCTGCGTTTTCAAAATCGTCTTCATGGATGGGGCATGGAGGACTACCATTCCATATAACCCCATGGGGCTGTGCACGCTCGGACATTCCAAGCTTACATTTATTATTATTATTATATATATATATATATATATAAGCACTTCAAATATCTGGGAGAAATTCTTGAACCCACAGGTGGCGAGAAGGCTGCGCAAAGGGTTCGGCTACTGAGAATGAAGAGGGCTTTTGGTATAACGCGTGATATCTACAATAAGAAATATATGTCGACGCACACAAAAATCAGACACTACAACACAGTCATAAAACCGGAGGTATTATATGCAAGCGAGACGCTAGCACTCCACACAAAAGCTACCATGGAGGCTATTTTGAAGGAAGAACGCAAAATCTTGAGGAAGATCCTTGACCCAAGATTAACAGAAGATGGATACAGGTTGCACTCCCGGAAGACCACAGGGAAGATATCGAACCTGGCAGGTATCAGAAGAAGGAGGCTTCGGTTCTATGAGTAGACTCCCAACAACGAGACTTGCCAACAGAATCCTTAAGTATATACAAGGAGTCAAATCGACAACGTCGTGGATCGCACAATTTAGAATAGACCTACATGACGCAGGAATAGACTCAACAGACGTTGAAGACAGGAACGCATACAGGAGAAAGATGCTCGGTTGGAAGGTCCCAGAGAATGAAATCCCAAAGAGAGCAGGGGTAAAATGAACGGAGGAGCGGAAGAGGATCCATGGGGACAGGATGAGGGAGGTGTGGAGGATTAGAAGAAACAAGACATGAGTCGGAGTGCTTTGCGTGATCCAACAGGGTCTATACGCAAATAATAATAATAATAATATATATATATCTTTAAATAGACACAAAAGATTTTTTTACTTAAATGTGTGGTTCAGTATGGTAACCCTAGCGCAAAAACAATAAGTACGTAAGAGCACAAATACAGGAGTAATTAAATTTATCTTATTCGAAATTGTATTTAATTAGAAACGCTCAGTTTTAATTGTTATGATGTCAATGCAACGAAGAAAAATCACGAGTTCTGGATAGTATGTTTGAAAAAATCTTACAAATTTACATAATTTAGGCTAATTTATTTGAAATTATACGTTAGTTTTTAATTTTTTTTTTAGCCAAAACAACTTTCTGCCATTTTTACAAGTATATTACTGTGCACACAAGAAATACACGGTTGAAGGCACAAATGTCTTTCTCGGGTTACTATTGCATTGCCATCTTTGTAGATATACTGTGTGCCTCCTTTCTGTATTCCTGACATGCTCAGTTATGGCGTCTTCTCCAGCTGTAGTCTCTTGGTAAAGTCTAGGATTTGTAGAAGAATCAAGATTTATAACTTCCCCACTTCTAATTGGCGATTTCCCAATTCACTGCTGAGGCACTGCCTTTCAATTCCCTTACTCTTGACCCTTATCACGGAGGTTGTCCCCCATTTGGCATCTTTTTGTTGTGCGATGATTATCCGCGCATTCTGCTTACATTTACTCATGAGAACATGAGTAGTTAGGGGAAATATGTTCATCCACACAGAGCTCCGCATGCGTGGATAAAGCTAATACACCAGGAGGTTGCCAGGTATTTCAAAGCTCCTCCGGCTGGGGCAGCTGAAATGAGCTTGGCTAACTCTAAAGTGTAAAGCGTTTTGTGCTAATAGAAAGAATTACCTAATGATGTATCAAACGGAGTACTGTGAGACCTGGCGACCTCCCAGTGTACCAGCCTTACCCATGCATGCAGGGCTCCGTGTGGGCGGACGTCATTTCCCTAGCTACTTGCGGGTGTTCCAGTAAGTAAGAATGCAATGTAAAATGGCGAGATCTTGTCGCACAACACAAATATTAATGAGATAAAGCAAAAACTTTGTAATATCGATAAATAGAAAGAACATTTAAAGGAATTAGCAGGACAAGCATCAATAGGGAACTGAGAAGTCACCAATTAGAAGTGGGGGAGCTCCCATCTTGAATCCTCTCCAAATCCGAGACTTTATAAAGAGACTAGGACTGGAGAAGGCGCTGTAACTGAGCATCTCGGGAATATAGAAAGGATCACAATATATCTACAAAGCTCGCAGTGCAATAGTGACTCTACACATTTATTCATTCATTTCAGGGCTGTAGTCGATACACCATTAGGCCAGTATCATACACTCCATCAGTACTGGTCGCTTTATACGTTACAGTTAACCAAGCTATATAGAGTAGTGAATGTCTGTATCTTGAGTAGATGGGTGAGAGCAGTATGAGCTAGAGGTACGATGGGGTGGTGAGATCGGTAAACCCATCAGCTGCTTGTTTCAGCTGCCTCCTCCGGTAAATACACGGTTGAATTATTATTTTAAAAAAGATCTGTTGAATAATCTATATTATACGCCTTCATATGACTGTGAGTTTATATACAATTTTGACTACTTTTAAAATTAAATATACCGAAAAAACATTACAAAACCTTTCTCGCATTAAAATATTTCCTTACGAAAATCTGCTTCCACAGTTACTAACAAAAAAACTTGAAAAGTGCCCCAAACATTTCCAAACCTAACTGCATTTTTATAATGACATAAACGAATGTGAGAAAGTTATTGTAATGTGTTTGCACATGTATTCAAATCGTTTCGGAACAGAAAATTTTTGGAAAACCTGATACGTACACCACATGGTAATGTTCTTGCGAGAAAGTTAATGCCTATTTTAGGACGCCACTCGTACTTCCAAACACGACGAGAAAAAACTACATTTAAACTGACCCAAAGTTTCCAAACAATCCCGCACTCAGCTTTTTTCGACATAGTCGGGGCCGATACCTAAACATATCTCTTTATATTTCATACCCCCCCTAAGTTTTTAAATAAGGTTTTGAATTAAAATCTACATAATTTTTTTGAATTTTCAAATTGCTTTGCAAATACGAAAATAAAAACAAATACATCTCAACTCTGAGACTTAAAATGGAAATTTAAGCCGATATTAACGATGATTTCGATAGTAAAATTTGGTTTTCAAAAACGTGTAATATAAAAGGTTAGACATTTTTTAAATTTGAAATAACCACCATTTTGAAACTGTTAAACAGATTTTGCTGGTTGACGGACAAGATAAAACCAAAATCCATTTTTTCTACATGAAAACACACACACACAAACCCATGTGTAGCTTATAATATTTTAACCATCCCCCTCAAAAGTGATCTGAAGATTACGATCTGCGCTTCATTTCAAAGTTCCGGGTCCTGGTCTTACCATGATGGCCATTACAATACCTTATTTCCAACATAAATTCGCTAAAAATATACTTGGTAATCGTTTATTCTTTACTGAACAAACAGTCGGTACTTGGTGAAAACTACATGATATCCAGGAAAATTGGAACACTTATATAGTTTCACAAATTTCTTTTTTTATTCAGTGACATAAGTTTCGTCGTAAAACATCTTCAGGCATAGTGAAGTTAAAAATTATTAAGTGTGCTTATATAGTAATACAGTGTATTAAAACTGGAAGGGAGAAGATAAAGAAAGGAAGGATTGACAATAAGTGTGCAACAGGTTGGGGAAGCCACTAACAATACGCTTCAGTAAGGGAGAGGGGTTGAAGTTAGTCTGTTCATTTACACTATAATTAAGGTTTTTACAAATTGGTCTATATATTTCCAGAATTCCTAAATTGTTTAGTTTTTATTGATTACTTTGATATTGTTAATGACCGCATTGTCATTTACCAAATTTCGCATGATTTGGTTTTACCAAAAACGCATTTACCAAATTTCGAAATGATTCGAAAAATTTGAGTAATTCCTTTAATTTGAACTATAAGTTAAATTATATTATTATAGCTGTATATATTATATTATGGCTGTAATCCTTAAAAACCAAAGAGGTAGACAACTAAATAATTAAGAATTTCTGGAAATATATAGATCCATTTGTAATAAAAACCCCTAATTTTAATTTAAATGAATAGACCTAACTTCAACCTCCTTCGTTAGTGAAGCCTATTTTTAGGGTTTTCCCAACCTGCTGCTCACTGATCTTACATTATCATTCCTTCTTTCTTTACCTGTTTGAACATCAAATGTATTACTATTATAAGCACACTTTATAACTTTCAACTTCACTCTGTCTGCAGATGCCTCACGCGAAACCTACGACACTGGATAAGAAAAAGAACTTTGTGAAACCAAGTGTTATAATTTTCCCGGTCTTGCTAGAACACAGTAGTTGACTTTCTCGCACGGAACTACTGTACGTTTACCTGAAGTAGGCCAGTCGTTATTACACACGACAAAATGTAGGTACAATAATGAAATGAACATCGTGCTTCCTCGTGGCCGAAAGGAATTAACCTCAATCGGTAAAGTTTACAGCGGCTACGGATATAACCGGGTAATAACCTCCACAAATCGATAATTCAGAGTTTACCTCTCTGCGCAGCGCATGTAGGTAAATGACCGAGTTATCCTTGGAATTGTCAATTACGTAAAGACCCATAAAGCACTCGGCAAAATGTCAAATCCATCATTCGCGGTAAATTCAAATTACTAGGGATTGTTCCGTAGCAAGTCTAAACGATGAACGATGCAGTTGTTAACAGAAATGATTTCTCTTAATCAACTGTGTTTACTGTCGATGGCAATTATTCTTGCACGTCCTTGTACAGTGTCCCACCAAGCTATTCAAACCTAACGATCTACAGAGCGTCCCGAAAGTCCTGCGCAGGATTGTTTAGTGAATTTACAAAACGTAACGATAATTTCTTTGTACGACTTCACCTAATCAGTGTTAAAATCTCCATTAATTAGCTTTTTCAACTTCCCGAACAATATTCGAAAATGTCCCTTCACGCTCAATTTCGTATTTTTAATTGAATTTGACAATTTAAAATTTACGAAAATTTCAACTTACAAAACCTAAAATAAGATTTTTAAAAAATGTTATGAGTGTATTGAGGTCAGAATTCATTTCGTGTTTTTACTGTAAAATTTAAAAAAATTGCTCGCATAAAATTATTTCTGTTTAGATTTATTTATTTTTAAATTAATTGTTATGACGTGGCGAGACAGCTGCGTGCCACGATCATTTAAACTTTTAGCAAATCCTATAATCTATAGTTCTGCAATTCTGTAATTCTATAACATATAATGTGTAATAAACTTGGTATAAATATAAACACAACCGTAACAACCAATCAGCGTTAAAGTCACCATAAACTAACATTTTTAACTTTTAAATTACAGTAAAATTAAATGAACGATGACATCCGTAAAATCCATTTTATTAAATGTTAACGTAAAGATCTTAAAAATTTAGAACCCTAATTAAGACTGATTACGATGGTGAGATGTTATGATTTTTTTTACGATTGGAAATTACAGCCATTTTGAAACTGTCAAGGCAGGTTTTTCTGGTTAACGAACTCTCCAAACTATTTCCAAAATAGATTTATGTTCAAGTACGAATATATGCGGACCAAAATGTAATATTGAGTTGTTCATTCAAGTCCCCGGTCCTCACCATTATTGCCGTTCCCAATGGACATTCTCTAATAACTGTTCTAAAGTATTGCATAAACCGAATCACTTTTTTAACTTTATTCGTTTTTAACAGTTCCAATAAATAACTAAACAATTTAAGTAAAACATTAACACTATTTAACAGTTCAGTTTTGACGCTGCGTGGAACTTACACACGTTATATTATCTGTGCAGTTGTAACAGCTATTACAATAAAACTTAAAATGTACCCGTCACTGACACTGCATTTACAATTTTTTTTTGTTTTTTGCTAAATAATTGATCGAGCGAAGCGAGGTCTCTGTTTCACTTTGACCTTTCGCATTTAGTTTGTTTGTTTGTTACGCAATCTTGGCCAAACGCATAGACCTATTGTTTCAAAATTTGGTACAAAAATACCTTGTATAAAGCGGCCCGAGTGACGTATGTGTCACATTTTCCCCTTTCTTTTAACGTTTCAAGATGGCGTCCTCTGATGTAACGATGACGAATGTAAGCAGTTTTGGCCAAAAACATTGACCGACTGTTTTTGAATTTGTTATGAAGACACCTTATGAAAAACCCGAACGATGTACTATAAGATTTTCCCCATTTATTTACGTTTCAAGATGGCGGACTCTGATATAATGTTGACAAATATACGCAGTTTTGGCCAAGTACATTCACCCATTGTTTTAAACTTTGGTACGAAGGTACCTTATATGTGTGTGTAAGATTTCCCTCCATTCAATTCCGTTTCAAGATGGCGGCCTCTGATGTAACGATGACGAATGTAAACAGTTTTGGTCAAAAACATTGACCGCCTGTTTTTGAATTTGTTATGAAGACACCTTATGAAAAACCCGAACGATGTACTATAAGATTTTTCCCATTTATTTACATTTCAAGATGGCGGACTCTGATATAATGTTAACAAATACGCAGTTTTGGCCAAGTACATTCACCCATTGTTTTAAACTTTGGTACGAAGGTTTATATGTGTGTGTGTGTGTGTGTGTGTGTGTGTGTGTGTGTGTGTGTGTGTGTGTGTGTGTGTGTGTGTGTGTGTGTGCGTGCGTGCGTGCGTGCGTTCGTGCGTGCGTGCGTGCGTGCGTGCGTGTGTGTGTGCGTGTGTGTGTGTGTAAGATTTCCCCTCAATCAATTCCGTTTCAAGATGGCGACCTCTGGTTTAACTATGACAAGTATACAGCTAGCAGTTTCCAGCAATACTGGCTGTACGTTAAGACCTATCATAATTTTGACTAATTCGTGGATAAAGATCTTCAAATTTCCAATATGGTCCAGTAACATTTTCCCCTAAATATTACGAAATTGGCGGAAAATGTTACGAGCTCGTCAGAGCGTTATCGTGGAACTGTGGCCACGCAATTAAGAATATACTGCGACGTCTACTGTTCTTTGAACTACTAGCTTAATAAAATCACTGTTAACAAACGTGAATCCATTGTAACAGAGACATTTACGTGAACATAAACAGTTAATTTCAATCACAATGGCATTGCAATATTCAATTTACGATTGCGAGTACTTTATGGGTCGCGTTATGTGACAAAGTTGTTTGTTTCGAATAAGCGCGTCAAAACAGTTGCATTGGAGTCAACGCTAACGACAAATAATAGACCTTAAAATGTCATTTACTCAATAAAACTTGTAATGTACCAACACGGCCGTCATATATTCATAACCACTTAAATAACGCATTAATCGTGGCAAACAGCTGCATTGCTGACGTGATAAAAGCTGTTTTTCAAACATGTTTTTCTTACGCTTTTTGAAAATCTGTTTTTTTTTTAAGGCGAAAAGCACATTGAGGCTATTATCGCCTCCCTAAATGTAAGTGAGTGTAAAGTGTTAAAATCGTAAGTGTAATCGTAAGTGTGTTATATCGTAAGTAAGTGTGTAATCGTAAGTAAGTAAAATCGTTAAAATCGTAAGTGTGTTAGACTCGGGTACCGCGAGGGACGTATAAATCCTTTCAATAAGTGCAGCTAGTCTGCACCCCTCCCCCTGCGGGGGATGAAAATCTGTTCTCACCATCATCTGATCAGCATTAAAATCTGTTATATAAACATTTGAAATTTTCAAATTGCACTGAAAATATGAAACTGAACAAAAAATTGTGAAACAAGATTTTTTTAAAATGTAAAATAAAAAAGTTACGGATTTTAAATACATTTGAAATAATCGCCATTTTGAAAACAGGACAATCTTTTCAGGGAAACTATCTTGCCTAAATCATTGATAAATCAATTTTGGGGCCGATTTTTAAGCAAACTACTATATATTAGCACATTAAACTTTCAAGTTACACAGAAAATACAAAAATGCACCCTGACCGCCTCGAGATTTATTTTCCAGTCAATCGAATTTGAAAATTTAAAGTGCTAATTCATGTTGATTTTAACGATAGTTAAAAACGTTTAGCAAAAAAATTATGACTTTTTGAAGAGCCTAAATGACCGCCATTTTGAAACCATTAAACTGATTTTGCAATGCGCACGAAAATCGCTTTTAATAATATCTGTACAAGTTTATTACCCAACGAAATCGGTTCAAAATTTGCTTGTTCTTATCATATTTCCTGTTATCATCAGAGATGAGTTTTATGACATTTTTGACATACTTGGAGACTGTAGTGGTTGGCCTCATAAAAAATATTTAAAACTTTTTAGAAACCTTATTATTAACGAGGTTTATGACACTTTCATTCAAGCAGGTTTCGTTACGCCCCTGTGATCTTTACAAATCTACTAATGTCGAGTTTCAGGATATCTTTGTGATTTGAAGATTTTACCACTTAAACCAGTAACGTCTCATGGTTTCTACGTTGTTGTAGTAATCTTCATATCGTAGTCATTCCCATCGTTGAGTTTAATGACACTTTGTGATCCTTCGGAGGCTTTATTTATCATTTTTACCTGTGGCTTGTCTCATAACACCTTAGTGATATTGGAATACCTCACCAGTGGCTGGAGTTATGGCTCTTTCGTGACCCTCGGAGAGTTTATCACTTTTACTAGTGGCGTGACTCATGACACCTTAGTAATATTGGAATACCTCACCAGTGGTTGGTATTATGGCACTTTTGTGACCCTCGGAGAGTTCATTACTTTTACCAGTGGCGTGACTCATAACACCTTAGTAATATTGGAATACCTCACCGGTGGTTGATGTTATGGCACTTCCGTGAGCCTCGGAGAGTTTATCACTTTTACCAGTGACGTGACTCATAACACATTAGTAATATTGGAATACCTCACCAGTGGTTGGTGTTATGACACTTTCGTGACCCTCGGACAGTTTATCACTTTTACCAGTGACGTGACTCATAACACATTAGTAATATTGGAATACCTCACCAGTGGTTGGTGTTATGACACTTTCGTGACCCTCGGACAGTTTATCACTTTTACCAGTGGCGTGACTCATAACACATTAGTAATATTGGAATACCTCACCAGTGGTTGGTGTTATGACACTTTCGTGACCCTAGGAAATTTAATAATTTTTACTAGTAGCATGTCTCATAACACCTTCGTAATATTGTAGTACCTCACCAATGGCTGGTGTCATGGAACTTTCATGATCATCGGAGATTTTATCACTTTTACCAGTGGCGTGACTCATAACACCTTAATAATATTGGAATACCTCACCAGTGGTTGGTGTTATGGCTCTTTCGTGACCCTTGGAGAGTTTATCACTTTTACCAGTGGCCTGACTCATAACACCTTAGTAATATTGGAATACCTCACCAGTGGTTGGTGTTATGACACTTTCGTGATCCTCAGAGATTTTATCACTTTTACCAGTGGCGTGACTCATAACACCTTCTAAGTACTATAATATCTCATCAGTGATGATAGTTAACACTTTCGTGACTCTTGAAGAATTAATGACTATTACCTGTTACGTAACTCATAAGGAACATTTTGTTAAGGATATCTTTGTTGTTGAAAATTTACCAGTACGTACAAGTCACCCACGTAAACGACAAGCATACGTTACGTTATTAAGGATATTAATACTGAATCGTTCGTTAACCTCCTCCGTAAAATAGATTAGTATAACTCATAACACGAACTGAAAACCTTTTAATAGCGTCAATTTAATAGTTGAGCCATTACAATTCTATATTACAAGATGTCCAATTAAATTAATTCATTAAAAGACATAACATTAATTAAATTTTTATATTTTTCATTTAATTTTTTTTTAAAGTTTTACAACACAAATTATATATTTTATTTCGTCTTTTTGTTTCAACGTTTTTCAAACGAACTGCATAATTACTGCAGTTCAATTTGAAGTGTTTAAAAAGTCCATAAACTAGGCGAAACCGATTAATAAAATTACACGTATAGTTTTATTTTTTGTCGAGACTTGTTGTTGGCAGTGTAGCAAGTACAAAACCGGGCGTTTTTACTTCCAGAAGTGCGAGAAATAATTACTGAGCATCTCACAAAGTATTCTTCTAAGAGGTTTTCAAAGGATATATACGTGTTTAGGTACGCTTTTCAACAATTACGCAAATCACGTGTCAAAATGTGAACAGACGTTTGCGAATACATAACCTATAAAATATTTCCTTTGAAAATCGGCAGTGTAAAATTAGAAACTTTGCAAATTGTATTTGCAGCTCAATAACTTTGCAGAACAAGTGTGCGTGTTGTCGTAAAATTTAAAAAGTAAATATTCTGAAAACAAATTTGCTGACACTATTGTTACTTTTTGAGTATAAGAAGCTTCAAAGATGGCCGCGTGGTGTGTAATGAACCGTCACTGGGAGGCCATCTGCGGCTTAATGGCTCCGACATTAACAGTAGGAAAAGACGAATAAGAACATTTTGTTTCCCCCCCCCCTAAGAATTTCCTGCCTCAATTTGTCGACCGCGCGGTCGATAAGACCGGCAAATGTTTGTTGAAGTAGATGGTGTGAAGAGTGAATCATTTAAAATGGGCTCAAATGAAACCATTTTGGATTCGAAAGCTGCTGACAATAAAACGACAGTGAGGAACTATTTTTTTGAAAAACAGTTCATCGATTTTAAAGTGAAAATATTCGTAACTAAAGCTAGTATTCATACCGAAATCGGAACTAAAAAGGTTCTTACGTTATTAAAAATAAATCGCGGCCAAAATTAATTTTACTTCCCGAACATTAATTTTGTATTTATAATTTGTAAGACTGACTTCACTTGTAATCACTTCAAATATGATCGAAATCTAATCAGACAGTTTTGAAAAATTCTGTCGCTTTCCGCTTTTTTTGTCGAGGTAATATTCGCATGTATGTTTTAATGTATGTCCATTTTTTTTCTCTGGACCGGTTCCAATAATTTTGTCACAATGTTGGAGTACGCCATTTTCCAGTTCGAAAAGCGATCTAGGCGATTACGTATTTGGGAAAATTCTGTTTAATTAGAAAAAAACATGTTTAACATTACAAATATACGTAATATAATGAAAGCGATGCGTATGAATACAGCCGGTATAATTTTCAAAATTTACTGCCATTTTGAATACGTCCAATATTCACAGTCTCATCTCATTTTAAAAATTGACACAATTATCGAACAAAACCTACGATTTGGTATAATAACGGACTCGTTGTTCGATGTGGCTAAAACATCAGTCTTTCTACTGCGTCTCTGAACTGCGCACCTCAATGTTCTTAGTTCGAGCTGCAGTTACTGACGTACCTTTATCCTTACCGTTAACACTGAACCTTCTGTCTACTGCGTCTCTGAACTGCGCACCTCAATGTTCTTAGTTCGAGTTGCAGTTACTAACCTTCCTTTATCCTTACCGTTAACACTGAGCCTTCTGTCTACTGCGTCCCTGAACTGCGCACCTCAATGTTCTTAGTTCGAGCTGCAGTTACTGACATACCTTTATCCTTACCGTTAACATTGAGCCTTCGTCATCATCAGTTTAACTGGCATAAAATATGGTCGATAAGCAAAGAAAAAAAATTCACGAAAATTACAATTTAAATTCAAAATAGGGGGGGATATAAGAAATTCCAATTCTTAAAATTGCCTGTACAAAAGGTGTTTATTCAAACGTATGCAGATTCATAACACGAGTGAGTGTGTCAAATTTTAATTGATATTAAATACTTAAAAATGACTTATTAATCGTGCTCTAATTACTTATAACAGCATTGCTAAAGGTCGAGCGGCTTAAAAAACCTTCTGAAGTTGTTGGCGAATTTTTCAAAATAAGGTTCCGTAAATACAAAAATATGTAAAATACTGAAAATCCAACTTTCGTTTTATACATTTTCGAGATTTTTTTGACCGGCAGTCGAAATTAGTGAAACAATACTCAACACTAGATAAATAAAAATACAAAGTACAAAATACAAAGTCCCTGACATTTCACCCTGTATTTTTCTGGTTGCGAGATACAACAAGTATTTCCACCAAATGTTACAGTGATCGGTCTTATCGTTTATGAGTAAAAGATGCATTACCGACAGACAGACACGCGCCTTACATTGAAACCAATGTAAACCCTGACCGCTGCAGGTTTTTACGTATTTTTGATTAGTTGTCTCAAAAAAATTACTACTTTTATTGTTAATTGTAAGCCTAAACACTGACTTGAAATTTGATTTGAAACACTAAGACGTTCTTTTCAACACCGTAACGACAAGGCCCTTTAACGATTTCCAGAAATTTCGTCCAAAATTCACAACACTGACGTTTAGCGGTTGCGTTGTTTCGGCACTAAAGGGTTACGTTTGATTTTTGAGCCATTTTACATGAAATAAACGATAACCGTTTGAACCGTCACGATTTAATACATCCCTCTGTTACAGTCTTTTTGCGTTGTGTCTGTAGTACAGCATAGCCTGTATCATGACGTAGTGAACCCTTTATGAAGCGATAAGACTGCCGGCATCGTTGGCCATCCCCGTTCGCTATTTTTTCTCAACCTTAATATAATATAAATAAACATAACCTTAATAACCTTGAGCTTAATTTAAAATCAGCTGTTTTTTAAATTAATTTTTAAAAAATAAAAATAACATTTTTATCTTGCCAATAGCAATTCCAAAGAGGAAATTTCGTTTGACAATTTATAAGAAGTATCACGGTTTTGGCATTTTTTTAATCAAATGAAGTGTTTCCTGTTCACCGTACTGACGACTGAATACTATAATAACTGCGATTAAAAAAACATTTTTTTAGTAAAGAAATGCGGTTTCGGATATCAACAAATAGTTGCTTTTCGATCTGTTTTCTTCCCATTTTTACATTTTTGTCTTCTTCTTCTTTGTTTTATGAATGGTATTGTTTTACTTTTTTTAGTTAATTTAAATGATTTTAATTTTGTTACTGTAACAAAACAAGAAAAGGTTTTACATTTACACTGCGCGAAATATATAAGAAGTAATATTTAAAGTGAAAAATCGATTTTTAAATTTCGATAGATAATCAGTCACATCGAAAATCTGAAAATTTCGTACCTCCCGTGTCCCTGTGTTTGTGCACAAGACTGGAGACTAAACAAAGAGCCTGATGACATTCAACATATGACATTTTGTAGTTAGGACAATTTTTTGTACGTCCATAAAATCTAAAAAATTATCGAATTTCAATTGGCTCGATTTTAAACAAATTTCGATCAATTTTACTATTCGAACACCAAATCAAAACTTACAGGGTCTTTTTCTATCCAGTCAGGATTATAAGGACCCATAAATGCTAGTTAGTACCAAATTTGAAATAAAAAAAGAAAATTTAGCGCAGTATAACTACGAATAATTACGCCTTTTACCAAATTTTGAACAAATTTTGTTAAACCGATTTTCCAGGTTCATCCGAACTAGAATTTATGTGGGAAAGTTTGTGCAATGTTTTTACACAGTTTTTTTACTTTATAATTAAGGTAGTAAATTATAAATCTTGTTTAGTTTACACATTTATAATGTAAACGATTCGTACTGTAAATACTTTAAATGTATCTTTTTCGAAATAGTTATATTATTCTCCGCTTGGAGCGCACAACGTCAACACGTACCTATTTGTAGTAAACAAATACTGTATGTTGGAATATGATCTGCTTTATACGTATTTGTGAAAATTTACATTTTTAAATACATTTAAAGATTTAAAAATGTTTAAATGTTTTTAAACGTTTATATTTGTGGTTAAACGTTTAAGATAAACGACATTATCTTAAACATTCTATAAATAATATTCTATGTGGCACTGATTCGAGCTATGATTCTGCATAAATAATTTCAGCAAATTATGTCAAAATGTGCCGAACTTTAACTTTGTAATAGTTAGCAATGGGATGACAGTGAGTTTCCAGTAATAATTTTCCAACGTACACTTTTATGAAAATCTAATTTCTACCTTATAGCGAGCGTTAAAACCTACTTTGTTAACATTTTAAACTGTCAGATATATTGAAAATAAACCGGATTCGTCTTCAAGTTTATTACCGTATTTTTAAAGGAGTTTGAAAATTAGAAATGTCATTTTATGCAGATTTTAATGCTTTGTACGATGCTGAGATCTCATTTTGTGTAAAGTATAAAGTTATAGTTTTTAAGATTTCAAATTACCGCCATTTTGAAACAGTTGTACTGATAAAAAACTGTCCAAGCTGTAGAATCGATCTTTCTGCCACGTTTGAATCATATCTTCATCTTGTATTTACACTTCAATCAAAGTACACTAAAAATACAAAAAAGAGCCCTGAACGCCGCCGTAATCGTTTCGTACTTTCTGCGGAAATTAAACATTTCAAATGGCTACTTTATAAAATATTCAAACGTTGTTTACGCTGATTTGAAATAACCGCCATTTTGAAACTGCTGACTAACGAACTTATTTAGATTATTACTAAAATCGATTTTTGTGACTAGTTTAAATCAAGTCGTACAAAAGTTGCGAGAGCAAATTTAATATTTTTTTTTAACTTCCCCCAGAATAAGAGAACTAAAAGTTAGGTTAGTCGCTCATTTAAAGATCCTTGATCTGGGTTTTGTCATGTTGGTCGCTCCGATAGTCCATTTCCCAGTGGAAATTCGCTGAAAACAAACGTTTCCACTACCACCGCCTCTTGAAGTAGCCTACATGAAGCTGTAATAATATATAGGGTGTACTGGGGTGAAGTATTTACAAAAATGCGAATAAAATCGAATAAGCTTTCAATTATACGTATGTATCCGATTTGTCGTAGAAAACCCCTGCCCGTGCCGCAGGCCAACACCGCTCGTTACCATCTATTCTTTACAACTTGCTGCAATACAAAATGGTGGCCAATCACGTCCGTCGCCGTGTACCAGCCCACGTCGGGGACCATCCTCGTGCAACATCTGCCTCCCGCCTTGTTTCAGTTCTTAGTTTTCGCCGATTCATTTCCTCCCGTGAACGCGGCCCCGCAATGCTGCCGTGTAACGGCCTAAATACGACTACTATACATCCATCCTGTTTCTTAACTAAAATCAAACACCGTTATAATTTACGCTGGCGGAGATGATAGCTACGCCCACCTCTAGCGTGTAGCGCTTGATTAACAAAACTTAGGTAGCGCCTTGGCAGTCGGTATCGTACAGCCGCTAACTGTGTTTCCCTAGCCTGATATAAGCAGTTTTGAAAATTTTCTCTATTGTTGCAATGTGAAGAACAGTTATGTACCAAATAGGCTTATCGAAGTTGTTGCTTAATAACTAGTAGTTCAAAGAACAAGTAGACCGAGTAAATTCTTAATTAATATGCAAAGCGCTCCACGAGAGCTCTCGTAACTTTCCCGGCCAATTTAACCGGTAACCGTAATATTTACGAAAAATGTTACTTTATTGGAAATTTAGTGCTTTTTTTCCATGAAACGGTCAAAATTACGATAGGTTTTGCCGTTCAGCCAGTATTACAAGAAAATAGCCAGCAACTACACTCCTAACGTTAAATCAGAGCCAGCCATCTTGAAACGGAACTAAATGGGAAAAATCTTATACGTACGTTTTTCGAGCTTCTTACCAGATTTTAAAATAATCTAACGTTTGATTAAAATTGCGTACGCTCGTACGCTCTCATCGTTAAATCATAGGACCACAATCTTGAGACGTAATTTAAAAAAAAAAAAAAATTTTGTGTTTAACGTCCGACTCTTGTGAACACTTAGGCTAATGCAGACGATGGGATGATTTATAGCTTATGAAAATGCCAAGCCCTGGCCGGGAATGGAACCCGGGTCCTCAGGGTGAAAGCCTAGTACGCTATCAACTAGGCCACCGAGGTGCTGAAACGTAATTAAATAGGAACAAATAACATACTTACTTTCGGCTTTGTACAAGATATCTTTTTACAGTCGTCAAAATGTTTGGCCAAAACTTCGTACTTGTCGTCGTTAAACCAGAGGCCGCCATCTTGAAATAAAAGTAAACGGGAAAAAATCTTACACAAATGTCATTTAGGCTTTGTATAAGGTAACGTCGTATCAAAATTTCAAAACATTCGGCCAATTTGGCCAAAACAGCGTTACAAACAAACGAACACACAAACCAAATGCCGAACGGTCGAGTTAAAATAAAGACCTCGCTTCGCTCATTTACCACCGCCCTCTAGTAACATTAACACCGGACAGAACATAGTTAGCTTCAATCGCATACCTAACTTACATTGGAAATATGGTACTATAAACTTATTGGAAATATGGTACTAGTGGTAGTAGTGATAAAGGAGGTTTCACATATTGTAATGGTTTTTTAATGAATTATTCTTATGTGATTACAACTGCAAGTTGAATAACAAATTCGGAATGCCAATGGAACAAACATAATTTAGAGTGCAAACCTGCAAGCCCTTCAAGTTATGAAGTAGTTACGGGCACTGATTATATCATAAGCCAAGAAGATTCCTATATAAAGAAAGTAAAAAATATTTATATTAAGGAAGAATTCCAAAAAACAAATGATTTGAGCTATGATATCGCAATGTTGGAGCTAGAAAGTGAATTTAAATAATTGCCTGGATGCAGAGAGAAATTTTTCATTGGAAAATGATATTTCTTTAACATTAGAGAGTTCGAGTAAAGATGAAGAAAGTGTTTTGCCTAAAGATGTAGACAATACATTATGCACAACTAAAAATGATCAAGCTACAACTAAAAGCAATGAATCCATTTCTACAGAAGCAGATGGTGCTGTAGATACTGCTGTTGCACATTCAGTTTCTTCAGGAGAAAGAGAACAGAAAGAACCTTTAGTTGAAAATACAGTACTGAGTAAATCCACTTCGAAATTTTTAGATATCTCTGTATCAGACTTGGATGAATCCATAGTTGAAAGTTCAGGTGTAAAATCCATTTTGAAAATCACTGATACTACTACAACAGCATTAGATAAAATAGAACTCCCAGAAACTAAAGAGCCAGGTAATTAAGATTCTGTTGATGAATTGTCTCCTGAAAAACCCTTAGACAAAGTAAAAGAAGCTGTTTATGGGGTTATCATTTCAGGTGAAGTAAATAATGCAAGAAGTAGTTTGAACAATGGTTTGTCAGAAGAAGAAAATAAATCAAACACAAGAACTTCAGTTTCTAAATATCATTCCTTTTAAATTATCAGTTTCCTTTATGGTGGACCTTAAAATACCACGTAGTGCATGTATTAAGAATTCGACCTATTACCTAAATGAACGAGACGCACTAAATTTCTGTAAATCCATTGCTGTTGTATGTATAACACGCACGCATCTCTCTCGTTGAAGTGATGGCAGCGAATTTTTTAAAATTTTAAATATTTTGTGCACATTTTAACTCTGCAAATTGTGGTGATGGTGATGATGCACCAGCGATGATGGTGAAAAGAGATTTAAAAAAAGTTTTTATCTTCTTAATTTTTAAAATGACATCCATTTTAAACTGATAAACGGATTTTCCTTGTTGACGAAATTGTTCGAGTTATTAAAGAAATCTATTATTAGAAATACGATCTTTGAAGCTTTCACCAATGCTGTTGTTTTTAACGAATTTTCTTTTGGAAAACTATATAGGCCTACTTCCATATCCTTGAACTTGTTCAAAATTCATTAACGAAATCATTAGTCAGAGTTGTAGGCTAAATACTTAAACTAGAGCATTCGTTCCTAACCCAACGTTAAAGTCTTTAATAAAAAAATGATAATAATAATAATAAATATCATATACGCGTAATTCACTGCTTGACCAAACTGCTAAGATAAGTACCAAGGACGAAAGAATAAGATTCCAAGATAAAACCAAAATAAGACCTAAACCTGTCATTTCGGAAGATGAGAGGAAAAGAAGATCGGAAAGAATGAAGAGCTATTGGGAACAAAGAAAAGTACAGCGCGCAAGAAATGATTAATTCAGCGTACCCCAAAGAGGGGGAAACGAAAAGAAGAAGAAATATCATATACTTTGTAAATACTTATGAAAATTTTCTTTAGTTCAAATCATAATACACAGACCCTAAAACGTGCTTTCCGCACCCTCACAAAATTGCCACTAAAAATTTAATAAAGAACTATAAAAAAAATTAAAAAACACCACAAACTTTGTAAACAGTTATGAAACGTTTCTTTAACTCAAATTCCAATACACAGTCTCCAAAACGTATTCTCTGCTCTCTCGCCAAATTGCCATTAAAAATCCACCAATATAATAATTAGGTGGCCAGCAAATGCGGAGCGGACTACGCATTTAAAACCTAACCTATTATTTTTAATGTAAATACGTCCACTGAAAGAATAACAGAGCTGAGCGGAGTCAAACGGCGTCGCTGGGCTCCGCTCCGCGCAACTATGACTATTGTCTTGATCGGTATTCAAGCCGACTGCTTTCCGCACCACATTGACCACACATCCCAACTTATTATTTCTCATTACCAAGGTTACGGTTTTTAAACACAATAGTTTCTAGAATCTGTTAAAGTAGGCCTAAATATTTGGATTTTAAAGATACAAACGCGTTCTTTAAACTGACTGAACTCCGCTTTCGGTTGCAGTTCATCTTTATTCCGCTCCTCTCGGCTTCAGCTCAACACATCTATCCGTTTCACATTTAATGGCCGTCCTGCCTTAGTCAAAGCTGTAAATACTTAAACTAAGACACACTTTCCTAACCGGACGTTAAAATCATCTAAAAAACTACAATAATAATAAAACAATACCATAAACTTTGTAAACACTTATGAAAAGTTTCCTTAACCCAAATCGAAATAAGCAGTCCCCAAAACGTATTTACAATTGCCGTTTAAAATTCACCAATTTAATCAATAATCTAAACTGTAAATACTTAAACTAGAACATTTATATCTAACCCATCGTTAAAGTGTTTAATGAAAACTATACGACAATGAAAAAAAGTGTATACCCGCACAGCACATGTAATTACTCAGCCTTGAGTGATGTATTACTAAAGCTGACGATTTTATAAACGTTAAACCTTATTTGGTGGCAATGATGTCAAATAACCGGTTGATCAGAGGCTACAGTTGGTTTTTAAATTTTATTTTACACTCTTACAACAGCGTAAAAAAACCCACAACAAAAGGAAACATATATCAACTATAAATAGAATGCGTTCGGGTAAAACACATTAGTTGTACAGGTCTGCGGGTAAAAGCAGTATTTCTTCTTTCCTTTTGCGACCAGTTTTCATCCGTTTCCCGTGTCTAGCCTAGTATTTAGGATGGTAATTCCGAACCGTGTTGAGTAGTGGTAGATAGGCCTATACTACGTTCATGCGCGGCAGTACCCAAGTAATTTTATCGTCTGTATTATGTTAAATTGCCAATCTGTCATTTTGTACCGCGTCCTTCGTGGTGGCTTTAGCTTGTAAGTGGTCATAGATAAAACTGGACAAATGTAAAAGGCGTGTTGTCTACAAGAATTTTATATGTTTTCAAACGTATACGAATGTTGTAAATGGGTTTGAAATTGTTCATTTATTACATTTAGAACGTATAAATCATTAATTATTGTGATAAATGCACATTTAAAACTTGACCCTTTCAAGAATAATTATTGAAGAATAAATAAATGTTAAGCAATATAAATTTAAAACAACATAACAAATTCTCACCGTGCGGAAAATATTGAGAAGATGAAAAAAAATTAATATCTAGATTTTGATCCGTTTTACTTTTTTCATAGGCCTAAGTTCATTAATTTTTACTTGGATATCTGTCCATCTCTATGCGTACATCGGTGGAGATTACGCGAATTGGTAGTTTCCGATGAAGTTTAGCAAGTACGTTTAACTATAACCATCAACAAAAAAAATGTTTAAGAACTTTTTGGGGTAAAAAAACTTTAATGTCGAATTTATTCAAAATCGGTTTCGACGATTTTCGTAAAACCTGACGATTTCTTTCGTCTATAGTTTTTACCCCAAAACAAAACTTATAGGCACTTCTCTGACGTTTTGATGTCCTTAGATGTTTGCTCCGCTGTGAGATAATGTAGTTGTGTGTGTGTGTGTGTGTGTGTGTGTGCGATGATAAAAAGGTGGACAAATTTTTTATAGGCTACCTGGAGTAGGATACCGTCATTCCCAAGAGTGTGGACTCAAGTTACGTTCAAATTCAAGTTAAATATTGCTTCAATATTCAATATTGAGTTTATTTATATTCAATAAATTGCTACCCACAAAGGAATTCCTCTTCTACAAACCACTCCACGGAACTACCACCAGGCCATTACTTCGCGGGGTGGTGGACTGGCTGTACGCCTATCCGTCTACAGCGTTGGCTCTCCTTTCTTGATTTTCGATCCTCAGCCTTTCTATGACCACTGCAGCGAATCCTGCAATGACCATCCAGTTGTCTCTTGAGTCATCATTGTCGCGACCAGATTTTCCGGTGGAATGCTGCCTCGCAGATACGTTTGCAGATTACGTTTGTCCTCGTTGAGTCTGTGACAGCGGAAAAATACGCTCCGCATTTTCCTTCACTGCTGGAAGACAGAAGGGACAAACCGAGTCTGTTTCCAGCCGGAAGCGGAATAGGTAAGCTTGGCAGCAACTGTGCCCAGTTAGAACCTGTGTGAGGTAAAAGTCCACCTCCCCATTCTCCATGTTGCACCAATACTGGAGGTTGCTTGGTTGTTGGTGTGTCCATCGTCCGTTTGCTGATTCCTGCCACCGTCGCTGCCAGGAACTCAGGGTCCGATTTCGCTCCTCTTTAATTGGCACTGCATGACTGTACCGCCGCTCAGCAGTTCAATTGCGTCAGTAGTGCCTCACACTTTCATCGGCCGTTACCTCCATGGTGGTTTTGTCGGCTACGTAGCCAGCCATGCAGCGTCGTAGGAAACTGTTCGATAACCAACGATACACAGCAACATACGGTGGTGCACCGCACTGACCTTGCGCGCATAGCTCACGACAGTCATAGCCTGGCTCCATACCGGCGCTCCGTAAAGTAGCACTGAACTCACTATCCCGGCCAGGATTTGTTTGTCTTGGGCCTCCTAGATTCGGCATGAGTCGTATGTGTGTGTGTGTGTGTGTGTGTGTGTGTGTGTGTGTGTGTGTGTGTGTGTGTGTGTGTGTGTGTGTGTGTGTGTGTGTGTGTGTGTGTGTGTGTGTGTGTGTGTGTGTGTGTGTGTGTGTGTGTGTGTGTGTGTGTGTGTGTGTGTGTGTGTGTGTGTGTGTGTGTGTGTGTGTGTGTGTGTGTGTGTGTGTGTGTGTGTGTGTGTGTGTGTGTGTGTGTGTGTGTGTGTGTGTGTGTGTGTGTGTGTGTGTGTGTGTGTGTGTGTGTGTGTGTGTGTGTGTGTGTGTGTGTGTGTGTGTGTGTGTGTGTGTGTGTGTGTGTGTGTGTGTGTGTGTGTGTGTGTGTGTGTGTGTGTGTGTGTGTGTGTGTGTGTGTGTGTGTGTGTGTGTGTGTGTGTGTGTGTGTGTGTGTGTGTGTGTGTGTGTGTGTGTGTGTGTGTGTGTGTGTGTGTGTGTGTGTGTGTGTGTGTGTGTGTGTGTGTGTGTGTGTGTGTGTGTGTGTGTGTGTGTGTGTGTGTGTGTGTGTGTGTGTGTGTGTGTGTGTGTGTGTGTGTGTGTGTGTGTGTGTGTGTGTGTGTGTGTGTGTGTGTGTGTGTGTGTGTGTGTGTGTGTGTGTGTGTGTGTGTGTGTGTGTGTGTGTGTGTGTGTGTGTGTGTGTGTGTGTGTGTGTGTGTGTGTGTGTGTGTGTGTGTGTGTGTGTGTGTGTGTGTGTGTGTGTGTGTGTGTGTGTGTGTGTGTGTGTGTGTGTGTGTGTGTGTGTGTGTGTGTGTGTGTGTGTGTGTGTGTGTGTGTGTGTGTGTGTGTGTGTGTGTGTGTGTGTGTGTGTGTGTGTGTGTGTGTGTGTGTGTGTGTGTGTGTGTGTGTGTGTGTGTGTGTGTGTGTGTGTGTGTGTGTGTGTGTGTGTGTGTGTGTGTGTGTGTGTGTGTGTGTGTGTGTGTGTGTGTGTGTGTGTGTGTGTGTGTGTGTGTGTGTGTGTGTGTGTGTGTGTGTGTGTGTGTGCGTGTGCGCGCGCGCGCATGCGTATGTGTGTGCGCGCGCGTGCGCAAAGACTAAATTAATTGACCAATTTTAACAAAATTTTGTCTATATCGGACCGTTTACACACACACACACACACACATATATATATATATATATATATATATATATATATATATATATATATATATATATATATATATATATATATATATATATATATATATATATATATATATATATATATATATATATATATATATATATATATATATATATATATATATATATATATATATATATATATATATATATATATATATATATATATATATATATATATATATATATATATATATATATATATATATATATATATATATATATATATATATATATATATATATATATATATATATATATATATATATATATATATATATATATATATATATATATATATGTATATATATATATATATATATATATATATATATATGTATATATATATATATGTATATATATATATATATATATCATAGTACGGTTTACTGTTGCTTAAACAATTTGGTTTAGGAACTATAAAACACTTAAAAATCAGACAAATTTCTCAAAATCGGTTCAAAAGAAATTAAAACACTGACCGCCGTCGTAGTTTGTTTTGTTTTTTCCAATCACCTACAAACTGTAAATATATTTAATTTCAAATCTGGTAGGCTGCACTGGGTTTTGTTACGATTAGGCCTATATTATTATCACTAAATTTTTAACCATACCCGACCAACCCAATTGTCTGAGGAATGTTTAGGCGGGGGCGGCGGGGGAGAGGAGCGGGAATAACTGAACATACGAATGTCTGTACACCATTCAGCTTTTCTTAAAACAACATAAAACGATCCGTATTCAATCAAAATCTCTTGATTACAAAAAACACCAACACTGTACTTTTTACTTTATCTCTACAGTTCACCCAGCAAAAAAATTTAACACTCGACCTTGCTAGAAGTGTAAATTTATTCAAATTTATTTATTCCCAATGTGAGGACGTCGATGTCGCCGGTTTAACTGCAGAAAACCTTTTAGCCGCTCGCACTCTTATCGGCGTTATGGCCTACAAATATTACTTACTTCCAGTCCCTTCTAATTTAGTGATTGTCACACACGGGTTCGTTTCAAATTTATTCATCCGATATCCGTTTTTAAATTATCTTAATTTGAAGCAGACGAGAGGGGAAAAGAGGGGGGACCGCGTTTGATTGGCGGCTAATTATTAAACATGTGACATCATCCGAGTCACGTGGTCTATTTTGAAAATTCCGTCCGGTGATTGAATAATTTGTTTATTTAAAACCACGATTCCCGTATCCAGGGACCTTGCCTGAATGCCAACGAGCTGAGCGAACCCGTGGAATTTTATAATAAAAGCTTTAACCCTTTTAACACCGTCATAAACTACTTAAGGATATGACAGATTAAGAAAATTTTTAAGGATAAGAAAATGCTTCAAGAAATAACGTTTCAAAGATTGAACATGTGCAAAGTACATTTATTTAAAGATACCACTACAGTGTTACAGGTTATACTCGTTCATTGCTGTCAGTCCTTGTATTATATTTTCATCTTTTTTTAAGGAATTCCCAAGACACTTTCTGGTGTGTGTGTGCGCGCGCAAGTTGTGTGTGTTAGCGTGTATATTAGCGCGCACGCGTGTGTGTATATGTGTGTGTTAGCGCGCGCACGTGTGTGTGTGTGTGTGTGTGTGTGTGTGTGTTAGCGTGTATATTAGCGCGCGCGAGTGTGTATGTGTGTGTGTGTGTGTGTGTGTGTGTGTGTGTGTGTGTGTGTGTGTGTGTGTGTGTGTGTGTGTGAGTGTGTGTGTGTGTATGCGTGTGTGTTAGCGCGCGCACGTGTGTGTGTGTGTGTGTGTGTATGCGTGTGTGTTAGCGTGTATATTAGCGCGCGCGAGTGTGTATGTGTGTGTGTGTGTGTGTGTGTGTGTGTGTGTGTGTGTGTGTGTGTGTGTGTGTGTGTGTGTGTGTGTGTGTGTGTGTGTGTGTGAGTGTGTGTGTGTGTGTGCGTGTGTGTTAGCGTGTATATTAGCGCGCGCGTGTGTGTGTGTGTGTGTGTGTGTGTGTGTGTGTGTGTGTGTGTGTGTGTGTGTGTGTGTGTGTGTGTGTGTGTGTGTGTGTGTGTGTGTGTGTGTGTGTGCGTGTGTGTGTGTGTGTGTGTGTGTGTGTGTGTGTGTGTGTGTGTGTGTTAGCGTGTATATTAGCGCGCGCGCGCGCGTGTGTGTGTGTTTTACCGCTCTAGCGTTCACAATTTCTGTGCGATTTGTTTCCAACTTGGCACGAAAATCTATTTTTGGTAATATCTTGGATACTTTTGTTAAGCAGCAAAATCTATTGAACAGTTTCAAAATGACAGTTATTTCCAACTATTCAAAAAAAATTTAACTTTTTTTATTTGACTTTTAATGAAAATTTGTTTTTAAATGTTAATCAGCGTGAAGATACTAACGAAATAGAACATTTAATTTTTAAATGAAATTCAAAATATTAAAATACGAATTTATACAGATTCTTAATACAGAGTATTGTGGTGAAATAGGCTAAAGAATTGTTTAGTGTCAAAAAAATATTGTTGCGAATCCGCTTCCATCACGTCAGTGAGTTAGTAGCGTGCCGCGAAATTGTTTTTGAAACATGGAGTAAGCCTATTCTGCAAAAAAAAAAAATACAAAATAAGCTTTTTTTAACGTCCGTACTTTGTGTTGTGTCACTAATGAGGACGAGGGATTAGCGTTAACGATTAGGGTAAAGCAATGCCAGTAACTGCGGCTGGAACTAACAACCTTGAAATGTGAATTTTAAATAACGAAGTAGTAAATACTACTTTTGAAGACATAGATATTTATATTTTAACATGTTATGTCGTGATAAATTTATAAACAATGTTAGCTCGAACAAAAAAACAATTTCTCTGGAATTTTCAGTATTTTACAAATTGTTTTTGTATTTATGGAATGTAACAAAAGAGAGTTTGGAAAACACCGTTTTACTTTTTGCAGTGCGTGTACAAGTAAGTATAACACGATTCCAAATTAATGTTTGTGTTCAGCCGCCTCGGTGGCCTAGTGGATAGCGTATTAGGCTTTCACCCCGAGGACCCGGGTTCGATTCCCGGCGAGGGCTTGGCATTTTCATACGCTATAAATCATCCCCATCGTCTGCATTAGCCCAAGTGTGCACAATAGTCGGACGTTAAACTTAAAAAAAAAAAAAAAAATGTTTATGTTTGGGCATCAAACGCATTTCAAAAGGAGCACTTAAACAGCGTGTTACGCTCATAAGCATTTAACAATACAGGAGCATACAGTCTTTATCGCGATTGTTTCTTTACGCCAGTTGGACCAATGAGGACGAGTGATCAGCTTTAACGGTAAGGGCAGAGGAACGGCAGTAACTGCGTCTCGAACCTACAACTTTAATTTGCGCAGTTCGGAGAATCAACTGACGTGCGGACTCGAGAGATAAAAGCACCAGCGGTTAGCGCGTCGCTGTGTACACGGAAGTCGAGCTGAGGATCTACATCTTGTTAGTACGAAACTTAGGCCCCTCCAGCGAAGAATGTGAAATGCGCAAATTCGATAAGAGTATTATAAGTATAACGCTGTCCATTCAAGCGGGAAGTAGGCGAGCGAGCCTGGCGAGTTTTTGGAGACACGTCTCTGCCACCTCTCCCCTTCCACCGCGCATTCAATGTCACAGACCTTCAAATGATGCACTGACACCTTGTTTATATCGTGGCGGCTTCATTCACCTCATAGTTTTATAAATTTGTATGTATCAGTACTGTGTATTTCAGAAGTGTTAATCGTGTTTCTTCTTCTTCTTTTGGTTTCACCCTCTTTGGGGTACGCTGAATCAATCATTTCTTGCGCGCTGTACTTTTCTTTGTTCCCAGTAGCTCTTCATTCTTTCCGATCTTCTTTTCCTCTCATCTTCCGAAATGACAGGTTTAGGTCTTATTTTGGTTTTATCTTGGAATCTTATTCTTTCGTCCTTGGTACTTATCTTAGCAGTTTGGTCAAGCAGTGAATTTTCTGTAATTTTTAATTCTATTAGGTCTTTTTCAATTTCTTTAAACCAGTTCGGTTTTGTTTTACGATTATGGAAAAAATCAAACACCTGTTTCGTCAATCTATTGGAGTTCATTCTAAGAAGATGGCCGTAAAAATTTATTCTCCTTTTTCTCATAGTATCTGACAGTTTTTCAATTTTCTTATAGAGAGCTTCATTTCTTATATATACTACGTTATTATCCTGAAATTTTGTTCCTATAATTTTTCTTAAGATTTTCCTTTCCGTTATTCCAAGCTTTTCTATCTGACCTATGCGATTTATGGTTAATGTTTCTGCTGCGTACAGTGCTTTAATCGTGTTTATTAATAGCTATTTTCATTTTTTTTAACTTAGGAAAATTAAAGTAAGATATTATTTCACACTTTACGCCGAAAACAATTATTTTAACTTTTTAAAACCACTGCTTAAAAACCAATTACGGAATATTCTTTCATCTAAAACACTTTCAAATATAAAATATTTAAAAACTGTTTCAAATTAGCCTACATGTTAACTAATTTATGGTTTACCAGAAGTAATTTTTCAGGCGCGTTTTTGCACAAAACCTTTCGTCAGATTTGCGCGTACGAAAATGAAAAAGAAAACACTTAACGTCAATATTGTAACGTTTGTCTTATTTGCTGCAAAGATTCACCCAACTTCTGTTCCGACTGGTCGTCTGCAATAACTGAACGTTTTTCGAATTTTTTCCCTAATTAGATTGTGAAACTCCGAAAAACTGGTTCTTTATTGTTCTCAGGTAAATTTCAAGCGTGTCGCCGTCAAGTTCCGCAATCAAGGCTTGGAATCATCGTGTTTATTTCTTGAATATAAAAACCATTTCATCCGATACTTGTGTTTTCGTTTTTTCTTTAACTTAATAAGGTTCAAGACATTTTAAATTTCTTCTAGAGAATCCGAACAAAGTATTATTTCTAATCTTTTTTTTTAATAGTTTTTACGAATAGTGTCAAATACTCATCGTAATAGTTCACACTAACACAGAGTTCTGCAGTGGAACTAGCACCGGCTAGGTCAATGAAACTCTTTTAAAAGGATAGTCTGAACTCGCACGAGCCTTTCTCGCTCTTCGAACGCATTTCATATCTCACATTGCTGAAATGGACAACGGGCCTGATCAAGACTGAAAGCAGATTCAAGAGAACCAAAAGATATTGCCTGTATTAGAGTTCCAGATAGCTGATGGGACTGTAGTCAAAACAACCACAAGAAGCAAAAACATATTATAAATCTTGTTAAATTGCATCTGCTCCTCTAGCAAATAAAACACAAAAATCGAAACTCAAAAATATAGACAGTTCTGTCATCGTAATTACATAGTTAAATTCTTTATGTAATCACTGTTTACAGCTGAATATTATACTTTTGTAGAGTACATAGTAAGTAAAGTCTTTCCTGGCTTCAAACACTTTGTATGTGTTGATGCTTTTATTATTGTAGTGCTGCCCCCAGTTAATTAATTAATTAATAATTATAAAAAGTCTAGGAAAATTACGAAGAGAAAGGAATAAAAAGAAAAATCTAGATAGGGAAGTAAAGAAGAAAAAATGGGTGAAATATACTTATACGAGAAAAGAGACACATAAATTAAGCTTGTTTTCAAAAATGCGCTTCGGGATAGCGACTAGTAATACTTTAAGAAATAAATTAACGGGTAAGATTGAAGAAAAACATAGTTCAGTAAAAATGGGAGTTATAGAATAAAATGTAAATGCAAAGCAAACGGGAGGATTTTTTTTTTAAACTCAGATATAATGAACTCATAAGGTTATTTAAATATGAAAAGAACGACTCAAATTACGCTACACATTTGATTAAAGAACATACGTCAAAAGAAATTAAAAATTCAATGAAAGTATTACATTGAGAAGATAAAGGAAGGCGGTTAAATATTGTCAAGAATTAAAAAATAGTACCGGGTGACCGACCTCCGCTCGTGTTGTTTATTTTTGAAAATTGTTTGACTTTGAAATCTTTTGTTAAATGATGTTCGATATAATAAAATTAAATAACACGTACAAAATATTTACAAAACAATCGTATATACATGTGGATGCGTTTAGTAAAAAATGAACATGTATTAAAAATTATATAATGTAGCATCTTTGTGATAAAAAACAATAAATAATTAATATAAAAATACAGATATTTAAAGCATTATAAAATTCTGCAAATGAAATAACAAAAAATTTATCTTCAATAACCATGAAAATGATCAAATACTAAAATCTTCAAAGTTGTCAGGGAAATTCCCAAGTCTCCACATTTTCATCGATCTGCATATTTGTTGTCGGAACATAATTATTCGAATGTTGTAATACTTCTTTCCAAACAACATTTCTTGTGTGGCGAGTGTTTTCTGGGGGCAAGGAAATTTTCAGTCCATTTCGCCTTTTAACTCTGGAGAAAGCTACGTATAACATTCCATGCATAAAAACTGCTGTTGGTAGGAATATCCCAACTGATACGAATATCTGCCCTTGAGCCTTATGTATTGTCATAGCAAAAGCTGGCCTAGCGGGAAATTGATGCCTTTGCTAGTGGTGGGACAGAAAACACGAAACTGTTAAAAAAACTGCTTTTCTATAAACGACAAACAAACTGCTTTTTCAAGCGGAAACAAGCAGTTGGATTTGGACTGGTTTATGATTTGTTAAACAAGGAACGGCTTTCCGCACTACCATACTTAACGTTGCCACAAGCGCTAAAACTATTTTCCTGCTGTTTGCCTGCTAACTGATTTTCTTCTACCTGCTTTTATGCTTTTTCCCTTTATTTCAAAATTACTTGATGTTTGTAGTAAAGTAAAAACTGTTTGGTCAATGTCAACGTTTATCTCTATTTTGTTGCGAGTTGTAGTAACAACCTCTCAGATTTTGTAGATACGAAGCCTAATTTTATTTAAACATATTTTTTATTTTTGTTATCAATCATCAATATTTTTTAATCAAATAAAAATATTCTAAATCGTTTGCATTTTGATAAATATGCAAAGGACTATTTAATTTTTAAGTAAAAAAAGAATGCTTCTATTAAAACTTCATTGCATTTTGTATATATAAAATGACATACATAATTATTACGTTTTGAGAATGTAATTTAATTATTACTACACTTATAAGGATTATTTTTATCATCTAAATGCTTTATACCCAAAAACAGTTAAGGACATGGTGGCAGTGGAAATGAAAAAGTAGTTTTAGAAAACTAAACTTATGCGCTTTATGTTTTAGCTGCTAATACTACTTTGAGTTTCAGTTTTCTAAACCTGCTTTTTTCCAACTGTTTTAAAAAACAGATTTTTTCCTCAAAAAACAGTTTGTTGACGTAGCAGAAACGCCCACCTCTAGCCTTTGCATTGTGCATCCAAGTTTACTTTCGCTTAGCTCTAATGTGATTCTAGGAAACCGGCAATGTATATAGGTATACACTCCATATAAATTTAAGACTAGAAATTTGCCGTTTTGCGATTTTTTTACGGGCATGAGACCTAGCGCGATCGAATCTGCACCCTTCAAAACCCTTATGTACGTAGTTTTGTGAAATTCGTTAGAGCCGTTTTCGAGACACGCTGAACATACAAACATACATACAGAAATTGCTCGTTTAATATTATAAGATATAAGATTAAAAAAGGCGGAAATATAATAAACGAGCAACTAAATTCACAAGCAGACGTTATTTCCAAAGTCTGATATTTTCAAAAATTATTGTAAGGATTAAGTAGACCGTAAAAAGAAAACGTTTGTAGGAACAGTCATACAAACGAATAGATAGAATAGGACAGTCAATAAATAGAACCCCGACTAGGCGGTAGTAGTAGAGAAAAGATGGGTTAAGATAGTATAAAAGAACGAACCTAGAACTTGGTAAGCAGCAGTACATTAATAAGTTTTGAAAATAGAAGTATTCCGAAACGCGTCGACAAATATTAAGTGTTTACAGTTTAAAAAACCAGAAATATGTACTCTGCAAGATTATACATAGTTAAATTTTATGAAACAATAATATAATTCGTATATGAAACAAAGCGCCTACGAAATGCCTCAGTATGCGATAGTTTAATTTTCTCTCTTTATTTGTTTCACTCAACTTTGGGGTACACTAAATCAATTACTTTTTAATGTTCTGTGCCTTCCTCGTAGCCCAGTATTGCTTCATTCGTTGTGATCTTGCCTTGGAACCGTTGTTTCTTGTCCTTGGTTATTGTTTTGGCTGTTTTGTCCATGAGCATAGTGTCGGTGATTTGTAGTTTTGTTATGTCTTTCTCTGTTTCTCTAAACCAAAGTGGTTTGGCTCTTATTGTGAAAGTAGTAAAATATTTTTTTGGTTAGTCTATTTTTGTCCATTCGGAGGATATGCCCATAAAAATCAATTCTCCATTTTCTTATTGTGTCTGATAGTGTTTCAATTTTTTGGTAAAGAGTTTCATTCCTGATGTGGAGTAATTGGTTGTTACGGAATTTGGGGGCCTAAGATTTTTCGTAATATCTTTCTTTCTTTGATCTCCAGCCTTTCAAGTGGGCCCTGGGTTGTGATAGATAATGTTTCAGCTGCATATAAGGCTTCTGGTTTAATTACCGTATGATAATGCCTTAAATTTGTATTCCAGGAGAGGGACTTCTTGTTGTATGTGTCCTTGGTAAGTTGGAAGGCTAATTCAACTTTATTTCTCCTAGATTCCATAGCTTTTTTCTCTAGGACGTTCCAGCTGATCCATTCCCCAAGATATTTGAATTCTTTGACTATCTCAATGTATTGTTCTCACACTTGAAGCTTTTTTGGTGGATTTTGTATGTTTGTCAATATTTTAGTCTTTTCAAATGAAACTTTGAGACCAATTTTTAACGCTTGCTTCTGGAGTTCAAGAGTCTGTTCCTTAGCTTCTTCCAATGTCTCAGCTAGTAAGGCCATGTAATTAGCAAAAGTCAAACAATTTACCTTAATGCCCTTGTTTTTAGTTCCTAGTCTGATTCCACTATGCATATTCACCTTCCACTCTCTAACTACTTTTTCTAGAGCACAATTAAATAACAATGGAGAGAGTCCGTCTCCATTGTTTTATTTTATTTTAGTTTTATTTTATTTTAAATAAATAAATAAATTTTAAATACATTTTATTTTAAATAAAAACACTGTATTATGATATTTTGGCACTTTTATTAAAGTTATGGTTTTTATAATTTTTTTAATGGTGTACTATATTACTGAGTTAAGAGATATTCGATCGCAGTAGATTAATTTTATTACGATAACTTACAATTTTAGCCATTAACCGACCAATAAGCCATGCTTAGTATGCTAATAACCTTACAATAATTACAAGGTTAGTAACTTTTACACAATACCAGTTATATAAAAAAACCATGTTAGGTTTATAGTTTTTTTAAATGTCTTTCGAATTCATTATTAATAACATGCGTTTCATTAATCGTCCACCCACAACCGTGTCAGGTAGGTTTTTTACCCAACAACCGTGTTAGGTTCTTAATCATTTTTTCTTTTAAAGTTTTCATCATTAATAATACGCAATGAATTGTTTTCGCTATGTAAAACACATTACCTACTTTTGCACGCTAGTCATTTTGAGGTTATGTTTGTCACTTTTATTTTCCATTTTTTTTTCTAACTTCCCGTTGTATCTGCACTTTTACATTTTGGATTATTAATATTGGGCATATAGTAAAGTGTTTTGGTACAAGAGTTACCAACATTGACAAAAGTGCAATTTTACCGAAAATATTTGTTTGAAAAAATTAATATAGTTTTAATACGATAATCATTTTTATATTTGCCGATATTTCTGTCCAGCTGACGTACGTTTTTATGTTACCCATTTTTTAAATTCTGATTCAACCGTCATTAAAATTTGCATACACATTGGCACTTTTAAATTAAATGTTTAAGATTCAGTTTTTAACGTTAAGTACCATGGTGAAATCAGATTTTCAAGAACTTTGTTAAGAACTTTTAATGATTTGAAATTTTGCAACTGTTGAACGAATTTTGAACTGGTTAACGAACTTGTCCAAGCTATTACAAAAATCGATTTCCGTGCCAAAATTTTGAATAAAATCAGACTTAAATTGCGAAAAAATATGACAATTCAAAAAGTGATCTAGAGGTCGCGATCGGCGTTCTTTCAAGTTCCCGGGCCAAGGTCTTACCATAATGCCCGCTGTAATAAACCGAAATGGAAGTTGAACACAAAATCGTTTGACCGCGGAATATCAGCATGGCGACGCAAAACCAAAAATATTCTATTTTTAAAATAGTTACTTGCTCATGGAATATGTATGTTTATTACAGTAACAATAACACAAAACATCTGATTTAAGAAAACCGCCGCTCTGCCCGACCAAAGTGGTTGCGTGACGTGGAAGTATTTGAACAAAAAATTTCCAAAACAAATATTGACATCATCACAAGACGCAAAAAACAATTAAGTTTTAATCGCGCCGGGGATTAATCTCTCGACATAATTACAGGTTTTGGAAGTCGTGGAACGAGAATGGAACGAGTAGTGGGGGACACGTTGTGGGATGGTACAGTATGAAATTTTGGCATAACTTAACGCCAGTTATTTGGGTTGATTGGCAGTGGCAGGCTGCGTTTTAGTAATTATCGAGGACCGAGGAGGGGCTTGACGGCTACCGCACTCAAGGACTGCGCCGCCATCTTTGCAATATTAAATAAACGAAAAAATTAAAGTTTAATTAATTATAATTTTGGTAGATACGTTTGGTTAGTATTGGTGATCTTAGCTAACGTTCTGTCAATGAAGAGTTCAATGAAGGTCAGGATTTTGCTATTACGAAGCGGGACCACAAAGAAATGACGAGTTTTGCTGTTTCTATATAATTTATCAATTTGTATATAATATATTTAACCAAATTACATATACTTTTGTACTCCCAGTACAAGACTATCGTAACTCTAAAATGTTAGTTTCGGGAAAAATGGATTTAAAGTTTTGTATCAACCAATTGTGTTTTGTTTTCCACGAAGGATAAAGTAGAATATTTTATTAATTAGGATTATGACCTATTCTTCCCGTCAGTGTTCTATCTACTCACCTCGTAAAGGCTACCGCGGTTTCGAAACTATTGTTTCTTCTTCAGGCGTTATACAAAATGTTAAATCCCTCTGTCGAGGTCCTGGGCAGTCCGGAATATAACATACGAGTCGCACGTATCGTTTGGCCAAACCAAATTTCATCGTACATATTTTAATCAATTGTGCTCAGTGTTTGTAACGTATGTTTTTAATGTTTTGTTTGACTTTGTGACGACCTAGAAAAGGGATTTAACATTTTGTATCACGGCCTGAAGATGAAACAGTAGGTTTCGAAACCGCGGTAGCCTTTACGAGGTAAGTAGATAGACAACTGACGGGAAGAATAGGTCATAATCCTAATTATTGAAATATGTGGTCCGGTGGCTATGTTGTAATAATCAAATATTTTATTTTTGAATTGAATATATTACAATGCATGTTTATAATACTCACAGGATTGGAAAAACATATTGTTAAAAAATAATAAGTACAAAATTAACACAACATATAAAATATTTTGAGTTGCAATACTCTAGCGCTGATTACACAATACTTTTTTTTAGATAGGCCCTACGTTTGGTCAATAAAGCAAAATGTTTGAAACAAGTGTTATTGTTTACATATTTGAACAGTTTTTTTATTTTTAATATTTACAATTGTGATCATTTATTGACAAAATTCTCAATTAAAAACCATGTTTATTAATTATGTACATATTGATTGCTGTTAAATTTTAAAAAGGTGGCCTAGTTGATAGCGTACTGGGCTTTCACCCCGAGGACCCGGGTTCGATTCTCGGCCAGGGCTTGGCATTTTCATACGCTATAAATAATCCCATCGTCTGCATTAGCCCAAGTGTGCACAATAGTCGGACGTTAAACATTAAAAAAATGTTAAAATTATGAATAACTTTACTCTGTTATCAAAGAAAACTGAACAAAATTGTAAAAAATTAACCATTCATTCATTTACTGTAAGAATCAACACTATTTTTTTTCAGTATTACTTGGGAAAAGTGATTTTAATTGTAAAAGCTGAGATACGTAGAAGGAATTAAATTGTCGTTACAAATACTGACAAGATCTTTATTATTTCTTTCTTTAATATTTGGATGATATTCGATGCTGAAAGATTTTCCAAAGCTAGAGATGATGGTTTCTGTTGACCAATTACATTACCTTCCCGAAAGAGTTCCCCCGAATAACTTAATTTTATAAATACTTCGTGGTTTCTCTTTCCACAAAAAAGTGCTGTGTTACTTTGATATCATTCCACATATTTTTTTCTCCGTCAACAGTAATATGATTTTTATCCAGATCTGATGCAAGCCTTTTAATATCTTTAATGTTTCTGGTTTCCAGGTGAGTGATATTAAATTGGCTCGTTGTTTTTCTAAAGAAATTACAGGTATCTACTGTTAAAGGATAAATATTGGAGACCCTCGAAGAACGCTCTCCTTTTCTTTCAATACAAGCATGCATTGAATCTCCTTCATCTGGGAGTGGTCCGATTTAAAAACCTATGGGTGATTTTGTGAATGTTCTCCGAGGCAACTGTGAAAAGTGCAATGCGGAGATAAATTTGTGTTTATTCTGAGCAAAACAATTGTCCTAGTAAAGAATAAGCCCTTTTTATTTGACAATGCTGCTTTACAAGTATTGTAAATACAAGTTCCATTTTAGTGTGAACCTCTATTTGCAAGGGTTGTAATGAAGTGATTTAAACCTTAGTTTATTTAAGTTGAGATAAGCTAAGTAAACAAAACTTTATTTCTAATGTACAGATATTCACTAAATAAACAAGATAACATATTGCACCACTATCAGCAGCAATACACCACCATCAGAACCAGAGTATATAAGCAGCTGCACAGCGCTCCAGATGTCAGTTGGGCTGCTCTAGCCCAAATCCTCCCTACCTTCCCATCCTAGTACAGTACCGGCGTGTTAATCCGACTGTACATCCATAGACTATACCGGCGTGCTGAGCCGATAGTCATTCCTTCCTTTGAGGTTATACCTGCGTGCTGAGCCGATAGTCATCCTTCCTTTGGAGTTATACCGGCGTGCTGAGCCGATAGTCATCCTTCCTTTGGAGTTATACCGGCGTGCTGAGCCGATAACCTACTCCAGTCCGAACCCTATCTACCTACCCACATATCCTAGTGCGGTACCGGCGTGTTGAGCCGACTATACGTCCGTGGACTATACCGGCGTGCTGAGCCGATAGTCATCCTTCCTTTGGAGTTATTCCGGCGTGCTGAGCCGATAACCTACTCCAGTTCGAACCCTATCTACCTACCCACATATCCTAGTGCGGTACCGGCGTGTTGAGCCGACTATACGTCCGTGGACTATACCGGAGTGCTGAGCCGATAGTCATCCTTCCTTTGGAGTTATACCGGCGTGCTGAGCCGATAACCTACTCCAGTTCGAACCCTATCTACCTACCCACATATCCTAGTGCGGTACCGGCGTGTTGAGCCGACTATACGTCCGTGGACTATACCGGCGTGCTGAGCCGATAGTCATCCTTCCTTTGGAGTTATTCCGGCGTGCTGAGCCGATAACCTACTCCAGTTCGAACCCTATCTACCTACCCACATATCCTAGTGCGGTACCGGCGTGTTGAGCCGACTATACGTCCGTGGACTATACCGGAGTGCTGAGCCGATAGTCATCCTTCCTTTGGAGTTATACCGGCGTGCTGAGCCGATAACCTACTCCAGTCCGAACCCTATCTACCTACCCACATACCCACATATCCTAGTGCGGTACCGGCGTGTTGAGCCGACTATACGTCCGTGGACTATACCGGCGTGCTGAGCCGATAGTCATCCTTCCTTTGGAGTTATACCGGCGTGCTGAGGCGATAACCTACTCCAGTCCGAACCCTATCTACCTACCCACATATCCTAGTGCGGTACCGGCGTGTTGAGCCGACTATACGTCCGTGGACTATACCGGCGTGCTGAGCCGATAGTCATCCTTCCTTTGGGGTTATACCTACGTGCTGAGCCGATACCCTACTCCAACCTGAACCCTATCTACCTATAGGTAGATATATCCTAGTGCGGTACCGGCGTGTTGAACCGATAACTTATTTAGTTCTTCTCCTGTCTCTATGCTGTAACGACACATCAGGCCGTCGTCTTCCGGTTCCGAAGAACAGCAAGTTGAGCCGACTGGAATTCCCGTCGACATAGACCCTGTTAGGTCTATGTCAGTTCCGTATCAAGAGTTAAGCAACGACGTGTGGTGTCAGCTACTCTTCCGTTTGACAAGTTCAGCGCAGATCGCCAGACAGTCAGCCGTCTCCGAGTTCAGTGACAAGAAGTGTTCATCGAACGACCCGTGGCTAGAACCGTGTGTTTAGCCTACCCGACAGTGTAATACGGGAAATCTCCAGGAAAATACATTGAAAAGTTATTCCAGAAGGCACAGGGACGATCTTGCAGCAGTTAGCACCCGAAATTAGTTTGGACGAGACCCCGCAGCTGATAACTTTTGAAATCTTCAAGAGAACTTCAACTGGAGCAATCAACTGAGTTAGCAGCAACAGGACTCAAAGGTGACAGGACTCCAAGGACTGGGAAAGAAGACAACCAATAACATTTACAGACAATAGAAGAAATAATACAGAGATTAATGTAAATATGTTCCTATTAAATTAAATAAATAAAGAAAAGTTAAACTGATAAACTGCAACTCTATGTAATAGAACCCACTCCAAAGAGTGTATCTGAGACGAAGGTGAGCTTAAAGAAATTTAAAAGCATCTTCGAGTCTGCAAGCAGGTGAACTGCCTTACAGGGTTTCATCCCAGAAATAACACCAACCATTTTTATCTAATAAGTAAAAAATTATTAAATTCGTACAATCAAGTTTACTTGCACAACAAAAAGCACTGATATCACAACACTGAGAGCTCAAAACAACTTGAAGACCAAAAAAGCTACATGAAAATTTTCTTTATTTTCCCTTCCTTTACCAATGTCATTCTTGTTTTCCTCACGAGACATAACCTTTTCTGCAATGTGTTTGTGGTAAGTCCCTTCTAACTCTTCTATCTGTTTGTCTGTTGAATTTATCTGATTCGCTTTACTGCACTAGTAAACACTTGGGCTTAAACAAACCAATATTAAATCCAGTATTAAAAATGGTAGAGCATACATGGAATGTTTTGTATGGTTTGTCTTGTTCCTCGCAATAATTTTTGTATAAAAAGTGCCGTTAACATGCTGTCATTAATTTGTACACAAAGGTAGCGAGACTCTGTTTAAGCAGTGTTTTATGTCGTTCTTAACAATTGTTTTATACATCGAAAATAAGTTTCAGCTAGTTCACCTGTTCAAGAAATGAAAAGAAGCCCTAATTTCCCAAATTATAGCCTAATATTTAGTAATACTTATGGAACATAATATTTCGTATTATTGGTAAATTTATTATTAATACTTAAATAAATAATTAAATACAATAACATAATAAAAGATGTAGTATCTGCCACTTTTATCAAGTCCCCTATATATTTTATTAAAGTATAGGGTGGTCCACGGGAAACGGACGTTTTTGAATCGCGTTATACTCGACGACTGGTTGAGGGGGAGACCCGCGCTGAACATCACTCAACTCCCCATTTCATGCCATTTAGTCGCCAATATGCTACTGTGGACGAAAGATCATCGTGTGTTTGCGTACGATACTTTTGTAAAAAGTGGTGAGTCCGTGGTTGAAACTCAATGATACTTCAGGCGTCACTTTCATATCGGGCGTCATGGTGAAATACCGAGTCGCAATACCATTTTAAGGTGGGTGAATGCATTTAGATCTAAGGGATTTGTTATGAAAACAAAGCCACCGGGCCCCACTGGATAGAGTGAGAGAGGCAATTCAGCGCAGTCCCGGCGATTCTGCTAGGCGTCACGCTACGGAACTTTGACCGAGTAAGAGCACTGTAAAGTGTATCTTACACAAGGATTTAGGGTTACACCGTATAAAATTATGATTGTACAGAAGTTAAATGCTGCAGATCATCAAGAACACCTCACGCTTGCTGAGACAATGTTAAACATGTTTGAAGGGAATGAGGAATTGACAATTTTGATGAGTGATGAAGCTAATTTCCATTTGAATGGAGTTGTTAATAAGCAGAAATATTGTTATTGGGCTTTGGAAAATCCTCGTGTGCTACAGCAGAGACCATTACACGTTTGTTGCTCTGTAGGAAAGTGTGGGATTTTAAGACCGTTTTTCCTTGAAGGGGAATGAAATTACTGTGACTGTGACTTCTAATCGAAACGTAAATATGATAAGACATTTTTAGGCCAAAACTTGAAAGATGAGAAATCAACATGGATCACGTATGGTTCCAGCCAGACGGAGCTACTGCTCATACGGCCCGAGCTTTTATGGCTGCAGTCCGAGCGTTGTTCCCTGAGCGAGTGATCTCACGGTTTGGTGAAGTTGCGTAACCTCCACGCTCGCCCGACCTACCCATGTGTGATTTCTTCCTGTGGGGTTACCTTAAGGCACATGTTTACAAAGAAAAACCACGTACTCTGGAAGAATTGAAGGCCGCAATAAGAAACCCGACTGAGCTAATCAACGAACAATTATTGGGCAGAGTGAAAGCAAATTTTCGAGAAAGACTGGAGATGTGTGTTCGTCACAACTGCGTCATTTGGGTGATGTAAGTTTTAAAAATTGAAGTAATGTAATTTTTTTTTAAATGGCATAACCTTACCTTCATTGCTGCATAAATAAAAATTACCTGTGTTTAGAACTAACGGAGCAGTGATTTTTTAAAAACCATCCGTTTCCCGTGAACCACCATGTATTATTTTATAGTAAGTAATAATTTTAATCACTATCCTTAAACTTGAACAGTTTTTTTGGCGTTTTGAAAGCTATTCATGTAAGATTTTACGCTGCTAATGAACACTTTCGATGGCTCCGTTACATTTCTCATCACAGGTAAAGCGCGCAATAGTCTACCTCTTGATGTCACATTGAAATTAGAATTTTCCTTTTTACAATACCTTAAAACATATCCAGCAAATCTGATCGAATAACTTGTAGCTCAATCAATGTAATTGTCAACAATGCCCATGGGTGCAGACATGCAGTCACCTTGACTCGAACTAGTTTCACAAAATATTGATTTAAAATTATAATTTTTCAACTTACTATAGTCCTGCATCAGCTTTTTTCCTGACTGAAGTTCCAAATCATAACTCAAGATACCCTCAAATACCCCAGAACTCAAGAAGAATAACTCAAAATACCGCAGTACTGCACTATGTTTTTCGAAAATTTTTCGCTAACGAAATACCACCATTTTGTTAATAAGTCCTAAAATATTCAGTGTTGAGTGACTGAAGACTTGCACTATACAAAGTCAACAGGGCGTTAATCAGATGGCGTTTGTAACTCGAAAATAGATTTTTTGTATTTACGATAGTTTTGTGTTGAAGTGAAATATATATATATATATATATATATATATATATATATATATATATAAATATATATATATAATATATTTATATATATATATATATATATATATATATATATATATATATATATATATAATATATATATATATATATATATATATATATATATATATATATTATTATTATTATTATTATCTGCGCATAGACCCTGTTGGATCACGCAAAGCACTCCGACTCATGTCTTGTTCCTTCTAATCCTCCACACCTCCTCATCCTGTCCCCATGGATCCTCTTCCGCTCCTCCGTCCATTTTACCCCTGCTCTCTTTGGGATTTCATTCTCTGGGACCTTCCAACCGAGCATCTTTCTCCTGTATGCGCGCCTGTCTTCAACATATATATATATATATATATATATATATATATATATATATATCTTATATATATATATATATATATATATATATATATATATATATATATATATATATATATTGGGTCTCACAAGTCAGAATAGACCTACATGACGCAGAAATAGACTCAACAGACGTTGAAGACCGGAACGCATACAGGAGAAAGATGCTCGGTTGGAAGGTCTCAGAGAATGAAATCCCAAAGAGAGCAGGGGTAAAATGGACGAAGGAGCGGAAGAGGATCCATGGAGACAGGATGAGAGAGGTGTGGAGGATTAGAAGGAGCAAATAATGAGTCGGAGTGCTTTGCGTGATCCAATAGGGTCTATACGCAGATAATAATAATAATATATTGGGTCTGAATTCATTCAAACTTGCCAAAAAAAACCAATTTTGCTAATAGATTTAACACGTTTCTTTACAGCAAAATCTTTTAACACAGTTTCAAAATGGCGGGAATTAAAATGTTTAAAAATTCATAACTTTTTGTCTTCGTCTGATTTTACCACCGTAATCAGTGTTAACGTCTGAATAAATTATTTTTTAAAAAAACTTAAAAATAAGAAATTAAGAAAATTAATTTGTTTGTTGTCAGAATTCATTTTACACATTCAGTGTTATTTTAAAAATGTAATGCCCTGATTCTACCGTTCCAATTCTATTCACGAACCGTCACCACCCCTTTTTACACTGTTCCACCTGTATAAGCGCGCTAAGGATTCCCTAATAACGTTCCCGATTGTATCGGACACTGTCAGTCCGGAGTAACCGAGCCTGACCGCATCCTTCGGCAGCGGTTAACCGCATACAATTGTTTTACAACGTTCCACTGTCCTCTTTATTGATTTATTTTGCTGGCAACATCTCGTCACGTTGAACCCAAGATCGTGTTACGTCCGAGCATGTCGTAAGTTGCACAAATCGTGGAAGGTGTTAGCCGGGGTGTAGTGTTACTTCGCGTGAATAGATGGTGCCACTTTAGCGTCGCCGTGGATTACGTTTGTAACGGTGGTAAAAACTCGCTCTAATATTCTGTAATACATTCTGAACATGAATTCACAACCGCGACACGCAGCTGTCTCGCTGACGTGATTGAGATGAGTTTGTAACATTATTGTTTTCACTCGCCATGGTTTAAAACTCTGATTTCATAGTCTTAGTCTTATTAATAAATTAAACTCAACAATTACATTCGAAACATGCTGGAACCCGAACAGTCGTTAAAACCAATTTCTTAATTTCAACGGATTTTGAAAATTCACGATAGGCCTACTAATTTATAGTGTTTAACGCTGGTTGCCATGATGAAATCAATATTTCAAATGGCCGTCATTTTGAAACTGTCGAACATATTTCATTGGAACACACACACACACACACACACACACACACACACACACACACACACACACACACACACACACACTATATTATGTGTGTGTATACTACTATATTATGTGGGCAATCTTCCTTTATTTAACAAAATAAAACAGTTCGAACAATAAGATTCAAACTTAGCACACTTTTTTCCTTGATTGAGGTCTAATTGAAAAAAAAAACTTCGTGCGTTGACCAGTTTTAAAATGGCTGACGTTTAAAACACTTAAGCCAAAATAAATCAATTACGGTGTGTGTGTGTGTGTGCGTGCGTGCGTGCGTGCGTGCGTGCGTGTGTTATATATATAATTTGAACGAACCCTCAAAAAGAGACCTAGAAGTCAGGATCGATGTTCATTTCAAGTTCCGGGTCTGGGTCTTTAATATGATGGCCAATCTTATTTTCCAATATAAAGTCGCTAATAACGGTTGTATAACCATTACTAACAGTGTAACGATAGTTTTATTAAAATCTTAATTGAAAAAATCCTTTTCGGCTTGTAATAATATAGCGACAAGAGCCGGTTGGACAATTATTGAGCTGAATTAACAGTCATTTGTTTATTAATAATAAACGCGGTAACAGCTTAGGTAGGCCGATATGCAAAGAATCAGCTTTAATAGTATCGGGTGAAATTCATTAATCCTCGAAACTGATCATCATTGCAACTAAAAGATCCATGAAACTGATTGCAATTTAAAACCGGTGTAATTTAAACATTTCTAAAACTGGCTGCCGGTATAATTAGGGTCGGTTCAAACCCTCTGAATGTGGTTACAAGTGAAATTCAAACACCCCAAAACTGGATATAAGTTAAATTCAAACCCCCTGAAACTTGCTACAAGTTAAATTCAAACTCTTCTGAAACACATCACAAGTTAAATTCAAACTCCTCTGAAATTCTCCACAAGTTAAATTCAAACTCCCTGAAACTTGCCACAAGTTAAATTCAAACTCCTCTGAAAATTGCAACAAGTTAAATTCAAACCCCTTGAAACTTGCCACAAGTTAAATTCAAACCCCCTGAAACTTGCCACAAGTTAAATGCAAACTCTTCTGAAACACATCACAAGTTAAATTCAAACTCATCTGAAATTCGCCACAAATTAAATTCAAACTCCCTGAAACTTGCCACAAGTTAAATTCAAACTCCTCTGAAAATTGCAACAAGTTAAATTCAAACCCCTTGAAACTTGCCACAAGTTAAATTCAAACCCCCTGAAACTTGCCACAAGTTAAATGCAAACTCTTCTGAAACACATCACAAGTTAAATTCAAACTCATCTGAAATTCGCCACAAATTAAATTCAAACTCCCTGAAACTTGCCACAAGTTAAATTCAAACTCCCTGAAACTCGCCACAAGATAAATTCAAACCCCCTGAAACTTGCCACAAGTTAAATTCAAACTCTTCTGAAACACATCACAAGTTAAATTCAAACTCATCTGAAATTCGCCACAAATTAAATTCAAACTCCCTGAAACTTGCCACAAGTTAAATTCAAACTCCCTGAAACTCGCCACAAGATAAATTCAAACCCCCTGAAACTTGCCACAAGTTAAATTCAAACTCTTCTGAAACACATCACAAGTTAAATTCAAACTCCTCTGAAACTCGCCACAAGTTAAATTCAAACCCCCTGAAACTTGTCACAAGTTAAATTCAAACTCCCCGAAACTTATCACAAGTTAAATCAAACTCCCCGAAAATTATCACAAGTTAAATTCTTACTCCTCTGAACCTAACTTCACATGAAATTCAGATTTCGCTAAAGCTGCTCAAAAATACAATTTAACATCCCTAAAACTGACTACTGATACAATGTAAGTATTCCTAAAACTGATCAAAAGTGCCCCCTCCCCGTTAGATGCTTAAAACCAACTAAAGAATCAATTCTCCAACCCACCCCTAAAATTACAGTTGTGCGTTTAAGCAGTGTGCAGTAGAATAACTGACCACCGCTCAAAATTATCAACACTAAGACTTCTTAAATGTAGATAGTGGTTTTACGGGACTGTCTCCACGAGAAGTGTTTTTAAGAACGATCTATACGTCAAATCACGTCAACTACGTGCTCTGCGGACACATCACGTTGACAGAAATTCAAAGCCTAATTCATCCGCGCCAGTTCCATTCCCTACATAAATAAGAATATTTAAAATTTGATTTATATAATTCCGGAGTTTTTTTAAAGTCGCTGTGAAACAATAACCGCCGTTGAAGTGTTGATTCAGTTGTAGCGTGACGCGGGAAGGGTTAATTAAGTGGTAACCGCCAGAAGCTGTGATGGCATTCTTTGTGAGCTTAGACTGAACGAGGATTACAGGGCCCGGCGGTCTCACGAGGTTTTGTTAAATTTATTTTATACCCGTTTTTGTGAAACATCTGTTTGGAGAAAAACCGTTTTGGCGTTCTACAAATCAAGAATTTTACTTGAAATCGTAGTTTTGGTTGAATCTTCAATTCACTTCCAACTTAATTTAATTTAATTTAAAACAGGGCTGTGGACTTAGTTCCATATAGTTTTATGAATGATAAGTTTTGTTTTACTAAAATAGGTTCATACCTCTGAAACGCTAATATAAACGGGCATTGATATTCTCTAACAATGTCTAAAGAATGAAATCGGATCAAAAAAAAACTTTAAAATTCGAATTTTTGTTTTTAACGAGATTAAAGCGCAAACTACTTTGGTAGGAGAGGCAATGTTTCGTTCGTTTTTGCGTTGGTGGAAAGCGCCCGTCTTATCTAGAAATTCAAAATTAAATTATTGTTAATACTGAAAAAACCAGTAAACGTTTAACATATTCGAAATGTGTCAAACATTGTAATAGAGTTCAATAGGTACACAATGGACCAATTTTTGATGCAAAATAAAAATTATACTTTTCTATAAATTTAAGTTTACAATTTAAATTACTTTAATATTCTTTACAAGAGTTATATTTTTAAAATTTATTTGTTTTGGCAATAGACTTCGATTCGCAAAACGTTAAGAATTTTCGAAGCGAACAATTCTTTCCGAACGGAAGAATATACTGGAAATATGGAAAGAATGAGCAAACTAATTTCGTCTCTTTTTCTTTTTCTTCCTATTTTTCGATAAAACTTCATTTGTATTACATGAAAACATCATGTTGGCTTGGTTTCGGTATTTTTCCTTAGTTGAATGAACGTGCACGTTCTAACCGTTTATAATACACTCGAAATTAACATAAACGTTTATAATAATTATTGTTAATATTGCTAGTTTTTAACAACATAACCTGAAACTTATTACAGCCTATCAGCTGTTCAATGAAATCAGCTGATCGTTGCGAATTAATATAAAACAACTTTTTATGTAACTACAGTAAAACACACATTTTTCCTTAACGTCCATACTGCACGCCAGTTAGACTAATGCGGACGAAGGAGCAGAGGAAGCTACTGCGACTCGAACAAAGAACCTTGAGGTGCGCACTTCAGAGACGCAACAAGATTAAGAGAGAATACGTTAAGGATATATACGACCACTTGATAAGATCTCGTCATAGTATCCTACTAGATTCGGGTGTTACGATGGCAGTCGATTAGAAAATAACCTTTAAACTGTTTTCTGGTTTTCAAAAGACTGAAATAATTACGGAACGCAGCTGTATCGCTGGCGTAATAATAGCGAATTCCCGATAACAATTTCTCTTAACTTACATTTTACCTTATAATATGATTTCACTAATAAAATCGACATTAAAACTGCAGAAAACAGCGTTATAACTTTACAAATCATTGGATTACGTATTTGTTTAAAATAATGCACACTATTTTGTCTTCAGTTTTCATAAAATCTTATTTTTTTAATCGGTTTTCGCTATTGTGATTAACGTTCAAAATTGCGTAAAATAGCATTTTGAATTTTCATAATCCTTTGAAATTAAGAAATGTCT